>JAYESA010000015.1:50905120-51425120 GCA_036927795.1 Iris macrosiphon
AGCCCAAAATAAGTCTCACAAGGGTGTGGGCTGGGTCGGACATGGGTCCAGGCTAGCCAAAATCCTAAAACAATCAATAAAAATATAATACAATCATTAATTAATTATAAATACAATTAATTATAAATAATACACAATTAACTAAATAAAAAAATAAATAAATACCCGGCTCTGGAAATGGGTGGTGACACTAAAGCACCGCAATAATAAATATATATGTATGTAATCAGTGTGTAGCCTGTATGTCTCTCCCCACCCAATGTAATCACACATCTCATGTCCACGAAGTCTCATATCCATAACACGCAAGATCATGACCTCTAGCTAGTACAGTGAGTCATAATAATATTAATGTATATGCAAGATCTATGTCACGAATCCTGTAAGCCTATACAGAATCACCATGAATAACTCAAGAAAGATTCTTCTCATGAATAGTGTCAAGTGTCCTATGGTATGACGTACTTGGTAAAGCAAGCACGGAAGGTATAGGATCGTGTTATCAACTCTCTAAGTGACGTTATACGACTCCGCGTACGACGTCGACACCCGAAACTTGTTCGGATTCTAAGCAACGTCTTACGGTCCTAGGTTGAATATATACATCTCAAGAGTATATATATATATATAGAAAAAACTCAAGCAAATAATATAACAGGAACTACTGCAAGTTGGCAAGGTACACTTGCATGGGGTTTGAACTCCAATAGTTGCTTCGGTGTATGTAGAATCTTCAGGTACGCCTCTGGATGCTGAAACAACATTACCATCACTCTCAGAAGACATGAAATAGCTAGGATTGACTACCCATAAGTCTAATTTGGACACAGGGGCCAAAATTGACGCTTTCTAGTAAAGCGGGGTCCACAAGTGGCCCACTTCGCATTAAAAAATGTGCCAGAGACAAAGTTTTCTAAATTTCTCAAACTTAGTGTCTACAAGTCCAGAACGATGATACAAACCAACAGAATATTCAGAACTGGATTTCGGTGAGCCGATCACAAAATCGTTCGTCAAATAGAGCCGTGGGGCCCACGATACGAAATTTCATCAACGTTCTCAGAATTGAACCAAACTTGGGTCACAGGACCAGCGTAACGATACGGATCCAATGGCGTAAGTTTCATTACGAAACGGTAAGCACACACGTAGTTACAACGAGTGTCAGAACATGCCCAATACGAGACATTTTTGACGGATACGCGTTGATTCCGGTGTGCACGTACATCCAAATTAACTTTCGTGAAATCTCACACGTCCGTGTTGATGATACGCACCTTTCGATGCAATTCACACACGATGAAGTTGCCTCATTTAGCGGGACGTACCTAGTTTCGGGAAAATTCGGGTTTTGAAAACCAAGCTTTTGGTCAACTTTAACCACGAATAAAACACAACATACATCAAACTAAAATAAACTAATTATAGAATTTTAATCTCGGTTATGTTATCTAATTTACTGCTCAAACAGAATCTAAAAATATTAACCATGTTGGGAGTAAAATGGCCATGAACATGGGGGCTTCGGGACAGTTTTTGAACTACAAAATTGGGTTATTTTTCCTGTTTTTGCGTCGCAGTTTGCGACCGACACAGGACACGATACCCCAATCTAAATGCACATGATTCGAGAGGGTCACGCAGCGAACACATCGCAATAAGCCTTTCGAGAATCGATACAGCAAGGAGGAAAAAAACTCACCGGAACAGGGGTCGGCCGCGGTGTGCTAGGCGTGGATGGGGCGGCTCAGCGGTGCACGTCGGTGGCGGCGGGTAGCTGTTGAGGTCGTCGTGGTCGTGGGGTATTCGGCCATATATGCTCTATGCTTACTATTTCTTGTTTGAATGATTGAGACATATAAGTTCTTGACCATAGGAGACTTGATTGTAGCATGCACCCCTTGTCTTATACAACCGTGATCGCCGTACGACGTATAGTACCTTATACGGGGTATCTGGCCATGTTCGTCTCCGTATTCCGATACTAGGGCGTGCAACGGCGGAGCCGGGGGTAGGGGAAGGGAAGGGGTGGGTAGTTTAGTAATTTTGTTTTTTTTAAACAAAAAAATTAACGGTTGAGTGACGGAGGGAATGAAGTTAAAAATATTAGTTGAGGAAAGATATTAAGTTAGTGTTTATCAAAGTTGAGGATATCAAGCAATTCGAAAAGTTGAGGGTATCAAGTTGCAATTTAGCCGCTTAATATATTAAGGCTGTTGATAAGGGCACTACAAAGTTTACTTAGAACTAGCCCAGATTGGGGCTAGCCCATTAATGAGTGAAGTTTACTCATACTAGTCCAAATTTTACTCCTCCCCAATTCTCCTAACCTCCACTGGAGTCCTCCCCCCTCCACCCTTTCTTGTCATAGCCCTCCTCCTCCGCCTCCTCCCCCGTCCTCTACCTCCGCCTCCCGTCGCCGTCGCGCCGCCTCCGCCTCCTCCCCCACCTCCTGTCATTAATGCACACGCCAAGGACCCGAGTTGGAAAAATCTTTGCATAGAGGATGTTGGGGATGGGGCCGAAACCCATCACGAAGCAGCAGAAGTAAACGATCACACTGACAGTGGAGAGAATGGCATGGGCCACGGTACCGAAGTCCAAGACATTGGATATGACAAGAACTACCAAGGAAGCTATTAGGACTGGGATTGTGGCAAGAAGAAGAAACCTGCAATGAGAAGAAAGTAAGAAGGTTAGTTTTAAAGAAGATGCTACAAAAGAGATTATTGAGTCTAGGCGAATGACCTTCTCCCAGCGATATCCATGAACCTCATGGCAATACCGATTGAAGGGAGCATCAGCAAGGTGACCAAGGAACTTATAAGAATGGATGCTGACGTTGAGCTGATCCTCAAATTTTTTTTTTAGGACTGTCAAAATTTTGACAGTCCTAAAAATTTAATATATATTTTTAGGACTGTTAAAATTTTGACAGTCCTACAAATTGGAAGGACTGTCCAAATTTTGACAATACTAAAAAATTAATATATATTTTTAGGACTGTTAAAATTTTGACAGTCCTAAAAATTTAAGTAATGGACCTAGAGACGATAAGGTTTAAGTTTATCAATTGAAGTCTTCAATATATGTATATAGCTTGATAGTCTTCAATAAGGTTTAAGTTTAAGTTTATCAATTGAAGACATCAATACGTTTAAGTTTAAACCTAAAAATTTATGGACCTAAAATTTTTGACAGTCTCTAGGTCCAATATACTTAAACCTTATTATACTTAAACCTTATAAGAATGGATGCTGACGTTGAGCTGATCCTCAAATTTTTTTAGGACTGTCAAAATTTTGACAGTCCTACAAATTGGAAGGACTGTCAAAATTTTGACAGTCCTAAAAAATTAACATATATTTTTAGGACTGTCAAACTTTTGACAGTCCTAAAATTTAACATATATTTTTAGGACTGTTAAAATTTTGACAGTCCTACAAATTGAAAGGACTGTCAAAATTTTGACAGTCCTAAAAAATCAATTTATATTTTTAGAACTGTCAAAATTTTGACAGTCATAAAAAATAAATATATATTTTTAGGACTGTCAAAATTTTGACAATCCTATATTTGTAGGACTGTCAAAATTTTGACAGTCCTAACAATTGGTAGGACTGTCAATATTTTGACAGTCCTGATTATAAAAAAAATTCAAGAGTGGACAGTCCCGAGTAACTTTGAGGAGTGACAAACTTGTAATTTTTACAAAATTTTTAATGGACCAAGTAAACTATGTAGTGCCCTTATCAACTACCTATATTAAAAGAGTATCAAATTGAGAATATATGCATATAAGTAGATTCACTTATCAAAACAAGATTTTGTCATAAACTCCGCACCTTCCCTCGACAATCGACATAATTCAAACGTAACCCTTACGTATCAACAAGCCCACAGCGGTAACCTTACAGCCCGGTGACCGCACTCCATCGATGTATAAATATTCACCCCCACCTTCAATTAATCCAGGAAAAGCCAAAAATAAATTTGGTAGGTTGCCGAATTATTCGGAATAGTTCGGTGTCGTCATCGTCGTCTCCCGAACAATTCGGATATTTCCGGCGATCTAGGGTTCCGGCGATCTAGGGTTCCGCATGAGCTGGTCCGTCGATCTGGGTTTCTTGTCTAGCACGTGCTCCAGCCACTTCATCACGTGCCTCCTGCTCTTCGTTCTCCGCCGCTCGCCTCAGCTGCCGGCTTCGGACGTCGATTGTAGGATCCGGAGGAACGAGGACTGTCGCTGGCTGTTGTTGAGTAGTAGTAGTTGGCGTCATGGAGAACCGTAGTAATGACAGTAAAGGTGATTTTTTTTTATGAGTAAAATTGGCTATTTAATTTTGGGAACATTCGTGCGATTGTTCTGGTTAGTTTTTTTTGATTAATGTTGTTGATTTTTCGCGAAAGTTTGATTTTTGATAATATTTTCTAGATGTAGATTTGGAGAGGATTTTCTGTTGCAAAATTGGTACAATTTTGATTCGTAAGTAAATATTAGTCATATTTTGGTAATTTTGGTTAAATGTCGATCACTTTTTGGAACAAAGTAGTAGAGTTTAATTTCGAGAGGAATCTATAAAATGACAATTTCACTTAAGAAAGGTAACAGTTAGTTTTTGATTTAGGAAGGTAATTTGGTGATTTTTTTTTATTATTTTGCAGTAGCTTCATATGAGAAAGGTGATTTTTGTGAAATTTTTGATTTTTTTATTTTGGTATAAAGTTAGTTAGGGTTTGATATTTAGAAGAATACCTAGTAATGATCAGCCTTCCCTTGAAAATGTGATTTTGGTGATTTACTTTTGTTAGGGTTTGATCTGGGGAAGAATCCACAGTAATAGATATATAATCTTTCCCTTAAAAATTGTAATTTTGGTTTTTTTTTTTTGGAATATTTTTAGTATTTTTGAGAAAAAGCTAGATTTGTTATTAAGAGAAACAATTTGGTCAAGTAGGGTCACATGGATGGGATTTTGGGTGGAAAGTCATGTGGACTTGGACCTGAATACGATAGTAACGTGCTATGTTTGCTCTCTTTGCGTTAAAGCCACTGACTTTCTAATTATTTTCCTCTATTTCCTTTGGAATCAGTGAATCACATAGAAATACCATTTTTTGTTCTAAATTTGATTTGGCACCAAGGTTGTGAAAAGCGCTAGGCACTAATCGGGTGGGTACCCGCCGCCTAGTGCCTAGGCCGCCTAGGCGGCTCGTCGAGATGTAGGCGGTTCAAAAGATATTTAAAAAAATTAAAAAAAAACCTAAAGAAAATTGCATAAAAAGTCCATAAAATCCCATAACATGCATAGTCGGGCGTCGGGTGGACTAGGCGGGCGCCTAGGCAGGCATCGGGCGGACACCAGCGCCTAGGCACCGCCTAGGCGGCCGTCTTTTAGAAGAGTGTTTGGCACCGACATGATATGGACCCAACACGGGCACTGCACTGATTTTAGAGTATTGCGTGTCAGTGTGTTTGCTACGATTCAATTCATACAACGGTAGGACGATACAATGATAGGAAACGAACATGTCACAGATATTCAAGTGTCCATGCTTCTTAGATAGGAACACGAAATTGATACTGACTGGCTCAATAATAGCTTTGTTTGTACTTTGTACATTGCTTCAACAAAGCCTTCAGATATTTTTTTTTTCTGTCTATTTGGTTGTTATCTTTTTCATTTAGCTCTGTTAAGGGTTATACCCTGTGTAACAGGGCTCTCCAATTTGTAGTCTTTAAGGATTCATTTCATAGAGATCTGTCAATGTTTTGCGCTGTCCGTTAGCTACCTAATGAAACTATCCACCTTTATCTCGGCATGCTTCAGACTGACTGGGAAAATATAACATTAAGCACGGTATGGAGTTACTTTGAGTTGATTACTGGAAACACTAGTTATGGGATTGTCATTCCTTTTCACTCGTTGGCTTAATATTTTAGTCTCATAAAGATAACTACAAGTCCCTATATCACATTGTATCATCTGAAAAGAGTTACATAGAGATGACTATAAGTACTTGTATTAAATTGTATCATCTTACCTCTCCGTCTAGAGTCTTCACAATCTAGGATAACTTCAAGTATACTCCTTGGTTGCATGAGTTTAAAGTGCATATCCAAAAGATAAGTCTAACTACCAGCCACCTGTCTGTCTACATTTGATTTCATGATTCTATAATGCTCATACCTTTATCTTGGCATTCACAGAGAGTTGCCCAATTGGTTTTGACGAAATGGAGTCCGGTAACTTGTTTACTTTCTCAATTGTAATATGTTCTTCTCAATCGTGTAGTTGTATGATTCGGTTTGCCGAATTGGTCTGAGGAAATTAGATACAATGGTATAATCTCTATATGTCGAATTGGGTTGGACTCCTGATCGTCCCGTGGTACTTCTCTTGCTTGTGTTTGTGATTGTTTCTTGTGGTGCGTAATTGTGTTCAGAAATTTGTTCATCACTTCTCAGGAATCCTCGTCAAGTTGGTGGTGAACGGGTTGCACAACTGTTCTGTTCCCAGCACGCAGCCAATCCCATCTGATGGCTTGGATGATGATGATGATTGGAAATACTGAACTGATATTGACTGACTCAATATAAACATTTGTTGATTAGATATTTTGAGCTTTCTTTCTATATTGCTTCAACAAAAAATGGATTTTGTATCTCTTCCACAAAAAATCCATGTTATTAGTTGATTGCAAGCAAAAGTTCTATTCATTGGCATGTTTGTGACTTATTTCTTCATGCTCGGACTTTATTCTGAAAATGTCTCACCTCTTGCTACGCCTATCTTTCTAGAGAAGATAACGATTTGGAGAAAATCAAAATATTTTTTCGGGAGTTGTTCTTATGTATGAATGGAGAAATACAAGTAGGGAAAGGAGAAAATATCCATAAAAAATATTGCCTGAACCCATTAGAAATAAGCCTCAGCAACATTAACCCAACTAATCAGAGCCTGGCCAGATTTTCCATTTCTACGGGACTAGAATTCTGCCCCCTGTTTTCGTTTGTGTATTTAGCTACATAAACACGTAACTTCTTGGAATGTATTTATATGGTTAATATTCCATATTTGTTTATGGCTTGTAGCAATTGTGACGCATCTATATTAAGCTGAGCAAGTTATGAAGTTTCATCTCCCTACCATACAATCTGTACTGCAATTCCTCCATCAAAGGGATATAATTACAGTTTGATGTATCCTTTCCTAATCCCTTTAGTCATGGGATCTTTTGTTCATATGTATGTGTATGTGGACTGACACATGCAAAATCAACTTAGTCTAGAAAAGCATCTCCAAAATAACCTGGGGACAAAGCAGGTTCTCAAATCAGCTAAGGGTGGAGTTTCTCTCGTAATTCTATCAAGGCTTAGAAACCCTTATATTTTTTGCATTTGGGATGTCTGTACTAGTTGCCTCGTCTCTCGAGTATTATCCAACAATAGTCTAACAAACTTCTATGAGTGATTGGAGATTATGAACTTTCTACTTATGATCGTCATGATTTGAACATAATCAAATTGCTCTAGGTCTGTACCATGTCTACAATTAGAAGTTACACAATTCGAAGTGTTATAAGCTCAAATCAAACCTTCCATCAAAGAATGATTAGCAATTTAGCGGATGAGTTGTGATTAGGGGTGAATTTCCACTTGAACAGTTGAACCCTAGTTGGTTCTTCCTGAAATGCCTTGAGGTGCAACATTGACTGGACACCTAGGCTTACAACACTGTTTCCTGATGACTTACCGTAAGAGCCGTACCATATCAAGGAAAATTCCAAACACTAGATAAACTGTACACCCCCCTCTTCCTTTTTTCTTTTCTTTTCATTTTCTGGATTTCTCAAGTAAAATATAGCATAGCTTGCAGTATCGACCAATACCGACGTTGGGGGTATCTTTCCTAGTCAATTAGACCGAAAATTGAGAGAAAAGACAAATCATTAAGCGTGTAAATGTAAATGAAGAAAACTTATCGCAGGTAAACCAATCAACAATGTTGACTGTTATTTAATTTAATTTCAAAACTACTAAGAAACACACAAAAAATACTTAAAATTTTGTCTAAATGTATACAATATTTTTTTATATATATTTTTCCTAATTATTTGCTTTCCGATACCAAAAAAATCCGATAGACCAGAAGTTGATGATACCGCCGATCCCGATACTCTCATAGGAAGGGTCCGATATCGATAGTGTGAACCTTGAAATATAGTTAGCTTTCTTTTGAAGAAAATCTCTGGTAAATTTGGTAATTAAAAAAAAGTTGGAATCATATTTAGTTGGTTTCAGTTTGGGGGAAAAGTGTTTTTGTAATCTTTCCCTTGAGAAAGGTATCCTTTTGATGATTTTTGGAATTCCGGGTAAAATTTAGTCATGTTTTGTAAATGGAGAAGAATCTGTAGTCTCTCTTAAGAATGGTAACATTGCTGATTTTTTTTTTTTTTTTTTTTGCACGAAATAGTTTTATTTTAATTTTGGAAGAATTCATTGTAAAAAATGACACTCTTTCTCTTAAGAAAGGTAAGTTTGATGACAATTAAATATTTTTTTTGGGAATAAATTAAGTTAGATTTTGAGTAGATCTTTAGTATTAACAATCTTTCCCTCAAGATAGGTAATTTGACCAAAGCATTTGGTATTTTCGGAATCTAATTTGGTACATTTTAATTTGGACAAGAATCCTTGGTCTTAATAATCTTTCTGTAATGAAAGGTTAATGTGTGCGAATTTTAAAAATAAGAATAAATGATTGGAGACGTGATACTAATGTACCAGTTTTGCTCCCTATGAGTTAAAGTCATCGACTTCCTGATTATTTATCTAACCTATAATAATGTACTGTTTTGCTCCCTATTAAAGGTCACCGACTTTCTGAATATTTTATCTATTTCTTTTAGAATTGCAGAACAAGTTTTTTTTTTTTAAATGTTTTTTTTTTACTTCAATATGAATATTAAAACAATAAACTAGTATTGAATTATCAATAATTTTGTTGATTGGCACAGCAAGTTTTGAGCTTTATCTGTTTGCTTCAATAGAATTTGAAATTTATATTTCTTTAAAAGAGAAACATATATTGTTAGGTTAATCGAAGCAAATAGTTTTTATCATGGGATGGAAATGTTTTTAGGCCCATTTGGTTTGTAGATGTAGCTTCTTAGACAAGTTCTTTTTTTTAACTATAATTATATAGAATTGTGTCAATTTTGAAGTTACCATATATGCATTCATCTTCCCACCATATCAGCTGGATTCACTTTAGTTTTTTTAGATATAAGCCCCTAAAATCTTGTTATTTGGAAGGAGACCTCTCAAATGTTTGCCCATTTCAGCGTAAGTCCTCCTATTAGCTTCTGGCCAGATGAAAATGACTTAATCTTATATTAATCTTAACTATACTAAATGAATGACCTTTATGCCACCAGGGTTTAGTAAGTGGCATAGGCTTGTTGGGTTTGAGGTTAAAGAAGAGGAGAGAAGGGGATGGCCAAGGAAGGAGGCTAATGCTCAAGAGAGGGAGGGGGATGGTTGTATGTCCGAGGGAGAAGGGAACATAGTTGTTATTGACGGATAGGTTTGGGGTTTTGGGTTTAAATTCATTGGGGTTGAGGATGAATGAACGAAGGAGGGAGGGATGGTCGTTGAGGTGGGTGGCCAAGGAAAGGGAGGAGAAGAATTTCATGCCAGTTGTGAAGGAGAAGGGTTAGTGGCTGAGCTTTAAAATGGAGGAGAATAGGTTATGGTTTAATGATTTTGAGGATGGAGGGGGTAAAACTACAAAACCGTTAACTTTGATAGTGACATGTTACTGCCCTTAACTATATGGGGGCTTATGACCAATAATCTTAATGATTTGAGGGGTGTGCTTCCAATAACAAGCTTCGGGGGGCTTATATGGAAATAGGCAAGATTTGAGGGGTTTATATCGAAGAAACCCATTAACTTTGGAGAATATGGTTATAATTTATGTTATTCTTTCAAATCTTATGACTCCTTTTGGTCATAGGATCTTTTGTGTGTATATACTGATATATGAAACATCAACCAAGTTTAGAAAAGCTTCTAAAGAGTTAGCCAGTTGGAAGTAGCATCCTAGAGAGAAGTAAACTCAAGCTGACCAACCCTGCACCCACACCTCTTCCCCTCTAACTTATTTTTGCATTTGGAAAATTAGAATTCCCTTCTCCAGTTAATTTTAAGACGAAGCTTTAACCTGTAGCTAAATGCATTGGCAACAGGAAGAGATTTGTAATGTAGTATGTGTGGATAAATGTTCGACTCACTGGTTATACATATATTGTGATAACAAATGGAAATATTTGTCTATTATTTTCAAATGGTTGATTACATAGGTAATTAGTTTTACATATGTAATTATATTTATTAAGTTTATTTTGATTTACTTAGTGAAGACATTAACACATACTTCCTTTCATTTTGTTAACTGATCACTCTTTATCTGACAAAGAGAAAAAAAATGAGAGCAAAGACGATCCATCTTCACACTTGCCAAGATTAAGTTATTAGGAAGCTTTTTGTTTTTAAGGTTGCTATTGAAGTGCTTACTTTTCTTATATCTTTATCACATCTTTCATGCACCATCAATAGACCACAAGCTTAACATGGTTGTCAACTTTTGCTTTTCTATAGAATATGCGAGCCATAAGTTTCAAACAGTTTTGAAATATTTCAAATTTCGCCCCAAAGTGCTGACATGCTTACAATTTGCAAACCTCACTGATATATATATATATATACACACACACACACACACACACACACACACACACACACACACTTCTGTAGTATTGTGATACCAGACAGGATCGAAATGTGTATAAATGAAAGTTAATTGTAAGAATAGCCTCCAATAATGAATAATGAGTAAAGGTTAACAAGACGGTACATCTACTTAATTAAGTATAGGATCCAAAGTATATTATTTTTCTGAGTGTAGTTACCTACTGCAAATATGCAAACAATAAATAATCCGTTTAGCAAATGACTGCATGTTCAAATAAGAATTGTGAGTCTATTTTCATGGCTTGCTTTTGCTATCTTTGTATGAAAATAAAGGGTGGAGAGTAGTCCTTTGCCTGAGAGCTTCCATTGATTACAATAGTAAGTTATATGTATGATGCAAAATCCCGCATTGGTTGTCAAACATATCATATTGCATCTCAAAAAGGTTATAACTTATAAATAATGTCATGAATGTGTGGTCCATGATGGCAAATCTAGCATGCAAACAAAAAGGTAAAATTTAAGTTGCCAGGGTTGAGAATTCTCATGGAATTAGTTGGTCTACTTTTCAAAAGACTGCAACTTTGGTGTTCAATAAATGTTGACGTTCATGCCTTTTGCCTGCAAAATTCCTTATATCCTACCTTATGATGGAGATGTGAATGGCATGGATGTTGATATTATTTTCTTATTTGCAGCCTCTTATTATTCACTAGATGAGAGAAAACAATCTTTCTCTCCTTCTGCCATTGTCATAGGTGGTGGCTTTGCTGGTCTTGCAGCTGCCCGTGCACTTCAAAGTGCATCCTTCAAGGTAAATTCATTACAAACACTGAATTCTGACTCCTGATCAAAGATTAAGAAATTGATCCATCATATGAGTTGTAGGTTGTTTTGTTAGAGTCACGGGATAGAATTGGTGGCCGAGCTCACACAGACTATTCATTTGGCTTTCCGATTGACATGGGTGCTGCGTGGTAATTTATTTTGTATATTTTTTCTACTTAATGCTTTATATTTCCGTCTCTATTATACTTTGTGAACTTGTACTCCTGTTTAAACAAATTTATTCATGTGCCAATCTTACCTCAGGTTGCATGGTGTCTGTGAAGAAAATCCCTTGGCACCTTTGATAAGCAAGCTAGGGCTTCCACTCTACCGTACCAGTGGCGATGATTCAGTATTGTTTGACCATGATTTGGAAAGGTATCAACCTTGGACATGTTTTATTTGTTACTCTTTTTTGTCATTCTTCTTCTGTGGAGTTAAATGTGACACTGCAATGTATGTCCTTAAAGCTTGATATAAATGAGTAGGCATAACAATAGTGATACATGTGATCCAAGTTTTGTAATCACATGTAAGATGTAAAATTGGAACACTAAATGTAATTTTTTATATATTTTTTGCACCCAGCTATGCACTTTTTGATACAGATGGACGTCAAATCCCCCAAGAACTTGTTACAAAGATCGGTGAGGTGTTTGATAGTATGCTGAAAGAGGTTAGAATCTGTCATAGTTGCTTTTTTTCATTAGAACTTTGATTGTATTGCCAGTGAGTGATTGAATTGTTCTATTGTGCAGGCAGACAAAATTAGGCAGGAGCTTAGTAAAGACATATCTATAGCCGAGGCTATTACACTGGTCATGGAGAGGCGCCCTGATCTGAGGTCCTACACTGGCAGTTCCTATGTTAGCATGTAACTAACAAGTGCCCTCTTTTTTTTCTTGGATTCATAACTAAAGCTTTCTTCTTACTTGTAGGCAAGAGGGAATTTCCAATAAGGTTCTCCAATGGTATTTGTGCAGAATGGAAGGGTGGTTCGCTGCTGATGCAGATACTATATCCCTGAAATACTGGGATGACGTAAGTTTTTCATTCTTGTTTATATGGTACAATGAATATACTTTTGGAAAGTATCTATGCGATATGCATACATAACATTAAGTGCCTGCAGTCATGCTATTGTTATAGATGTTAATCTTTATTGGTATTTCTGAGTGACGTTTAATTAGATATATGCCGAGGAAATTGATACTAGTATGCCTTTTATTTATGAAACCCACCATGCATCTTTGGGGCGTTCTGCAGGAGCGACACGTTGGGAGTGTACCTCAGTGTACACTACGGGATGTTCCTCAGTAGCGACACGTACCGTTTCCACCCCGATACAACGAAAATGAGCAATGGTGGATTCCGATTTCCTAGGTTGCCACCTGTAAGTGACATTGCACCAATACCACCCGAGTGTAATATCTATTGAGCATGGGCGGGCTAGGGCATTCCCCAAAAACGATGTGCACTACTCTCAAGATTGTGATAAGCGCTAGGCTCTAGTTGGGCGGGCATCCGCCGCCTAGATCGTCTAGATATAGGCGGTTCAAAAAATATAAAAAAATTCAAAATACCTAATGAAAATTGCATAAAAAGTTCATAAAATCTCATAACATACATAGTCAGGCGTCGAAGGGACTAGGCGGACGCCTTGGCGGGCATCAGGCGAACACCAGCCGCCTAGCGTCTAGGTGCCGCCTAGGCGGCCGCCTTTTAGAACAGTGACTACTCTATTGTGGTGAGAAATAGACAAGGGACTATAGTGTGTATGAAGCAACAATATAAAGAATTGGTGCACGAGAGTAGGATTAGATAAGCTACTTGGAACATAGGTACATTAACGAGAAAGGTAATGGAGTTAGTGGATACAATGATTAGGAGGAAGATTAATATAGTTTGTCTATAAGAAACAAAGTGGGTAGGGTAAGAAGTCGAGAAAATTGATAGCAATAGTTTTATAATTTAGTATACATGTGGAAAAAAAGATATGGAAATGGGTATGAATACTCAAGGATAAATCATTAACGAATAACATTGTTGATTTAAAGAAAAGGAGATAAGATAATATTAATTTAGTACTAGGGGAGGATGTTATTAATGTTATTAGTGTGTATGCACCCTATGTACGATTACATGAAAATACGAAAAAGGAATTTTGGGAACATATATATATTTAATTCAAGGAATACCTGGAGGTGAAAAATTATATATACGATACGATTTAAATTGTCATTTTGGAAATGAGAACAATGATTATGATAGCGTTCATGGAGGTTATGGTTATGGAGTTAGGAAGGAAGGGGCTATAAAATTCTTGATTTGCAGTTTCATATGACATTATAATAGCAAATACTTGTTTTAGGAAGAAAGATAAACATTTAATTACTTGTTATTAGTTCGTATGCACCCAAAGTATGATTACATGAAAATACGAAAAAATAATTTTGGGAACATATGGATATTTGATTCAAGGAGTACATGTGACGCTAGACGAAGACCTAGAAGGAGAAGGAAAAATTTGGGTGTGAAAGCTTTAATTGAATGTGAACAACCAACTATTATAAATTTATCACAAAAATTATAACAGAAATGCAAAATAATAATTTGAAATACCGTTCGAGACGTCGGAAGCGGAGAAGGAAATAAGATCGAGATATCCACTTTAGGGTTTTGGCATCGCACCATATAAATTCAAAATAGATTTTTCATTCTCAATTCTTCAATTCATAACTTATGAAGTTACAAATTATTTATAGGCTCTCAAGAAATAAAAGAAGATAAAGCCAATCTCTGAATGCTTATCTTAAATCCTAACTAATAAAATAGAAAGATAATCTCTATCTAAAATAACAGAAAAACTAAAAGATAAGAAGAAATCTATGTTTGTTTTCCATCATTCTCCTCGACTTCGAAAAATTTACCTTCTGGTGAATCATGTAAGCATAAAATCTGAAAAGTATACTCCTGGTGATGTCTTCCAAATCGGCCATGACAGATGCCTCTTTGCTTCGACAAGGTAGTCAATATTGAGACTTCTGACAAGAAGAAGAAATTCCACGGTGGTATTGACGGTTGTGGAGATGGTGGAAGAAGCAGAATGTCCAATATGGACCTATCATCAAGTTCCTCAATAACTGATTGTTGTCTCGATGCGTCTAAAGCAACAAAATGATCGTCCCTATGATCAATTAATATTTTCTGCAAACTATCACAATTATTTGTAATAAAGAAATAATAGAAATTGTTCATCGGATTGATTATTGGAAACGTTCAAAATATTTGGAAAATTCAATAGGTTTTTTAAATTCATTGAAATTCAAAATATTTGGAAAACTCAATAGGTTCTTTAAATTCATTGAAATAATCAGACTTATTTAATTCTTCTAGGGACGTTATATAAATGTCAAAATTGATTAATGGTTTAAATTTAGATCTAGACTCAGACTTGGATCTAACTGGTGACTCATCTACAGCAGACTCTGTAGGTTCTACTAATGATTCTTTTAAGGATATAGGATCATCATTAACAATAGTTTCTGTCTTAATCTGGTTGAAATGTTCATCAAGCAACTTTTTTATTTTGGCAAGCATTTTATCATAAATATCATCGATTATTGTAGAAACTTGTTGGAAATAATTTTGTGTAGACATTTTGTATGGGTCTCACCTACGTATAAAAATATTTCTAAATCAGGGTGTGTAGCTCTGATACCAATTTGACGTTGGACGAAGACATAAAAGGAGAATTGGTTTTTATGAAATTAGGAATTTGGGAAAAATTTGGGTGCGAAAAATTTAATTGAATGTGAACAATCAACTATTATAAATTTATCCCAAAATTTATAACTGAAATGCAAAATAATAATTTGAAATACCGTTGGAGACGTCGGAAGCGGAGAAGAAAATAAGATCGAGAGATTCACTTTAGGATTTTGACATCGCACCATATAAACTCAAAATAGATTTCTCAATTCTTCGATTCATAACTTATGAAGTTACAAACTATTTATAGGCTCTCAAGAAATAAAAGAAGATAAAGCCAATATCTGAAGGCTTATCTTAAATCCTAACTAATAAAACAGAAAAATATTCTCTATCTAAAATAACAAAAAAATAAAAGATAAGAATAAATCTATGTTTGTTTCCCATCAACCTGGAGATGAAAAATTATATATTAGATGCGTTTTAAATGGTCATTTTGGAAAGGAGAACAATGATTATGGTAATGTTCATAGAGGTTATTAATATGGAGTTAGGAAGGAAGGGGGCTATAAATTCCTTGATTTGCAATTTCATATGACATTATAATAGCAAATACTTGTTTTAGGAAGAAAGATGAACATTTAGCCGGATATATTACTTTCTTTCTAGGAATGTTGATAGACTAGCATGTAAAGATTGTAAAGTTATACCCAGAGAGAGCCACTCAACATAGGTTGATGGTCTCTAGATGCTAGTATAAGGAAATGGAAGATAAAGGCTAGGGTGGTGAAGAGACCAAGAACCAAGTTGTGGAACTTACCTAAGTGGTAGAACTTGAAGAGAATAAATTTCGAGTATCGTATGATAAATAAAGGAAGATGAGACATAAAAGTCGATGTCAATACTATGTATTATAATAGAATAAGTTGTATCAAGAAAGTAGCAAGAAAAATCCTATGAGTGTCACAAAGGCAGTGATTGGACTTCGAAAGAAAGGCAGTGGAACGAGAAAGTTCAAAAGGTTATTAAGGAGAAAAAATTACCTATAAGGCCACGTTTGGTTCACGGAATCATAGCTTTGGGAAAGAAAAGTCGTTCATTTTCTATGTTTGGATGCATGGAGGAAAGGGGAAGAAAAGGAAAATGATTTCCAAAGGAAAGAAAAATTGGGGGGAGGGAGGGTGGGTTGTAGAATGGTTCCCCCCACCCAACCAATGATTCACTTTCCCTCCTAATTTTTCTTGGCTTTTCCAAACACCGAAAAGAAAAATTGATAGGAATATCAATCTCCCAAAGGAAAGGAAATATGAAGAAATTGATTGCCTTTCCTTTCATTTCCGCGAACCAAACGAGGCCTAAAGATTGACAAAAGTGTAAAATGAGAAAAACTTTGAGAGAGAAATTTGCAAAAAGGAAGCTAATAAATTAGTTAGTGAAGCTAAATCTAAGGTCTATAATTATTTAATAGAAGGTTAAAAATTGAGGGAGAAGAAGATATATATATATATATATATATATATATATATATATATATATATATACTTGCTAAGAGTAGAAAAATAAGGAGAAGAAACTTAGATAATATTAAGTATATCACGACCGGGGATCAAAATATATTAGTAAGAGAAAGATATTGAAGAGAGGTGGATTAGTTATTTTCACAAGTTGTTTAATGAGAGCAACCTTAAAAGCTTACTTTAGATTTAGAGTTCCGGGATGAGTCATATTGCTATAAGATTAATTTTTTTTAAGTTAATAATGTATTAAAGAAACAAAATGGAAAAGCGGTAGGACCTATATAGGCTATATTCCTCTTGAGGTTTGGAAATGTTTAGGGGATAAATGATTGGTTTAGTTTAGTGAATTACTCAACAAAATTTTAAGGACCAAGAAGATGTCAGATGAATGAATAATCAATATTATAGTACCCATATTTAAGGACGAGCGATAAAAAATTGTAACAACTATTGAGAAATTAAGCTTATGAGTCATAAGATGAAACTATGAAGTTGAGTGATTGAGCAAAGATAAAGAAAAGAGAATAGAGTGTAGAATGGTTCCCCCCACCCAACCAATGATTCACTTTTCCTCCTAATTTTTCTTGGCTTTTCCAAACACCGAAAAGAAAAATTGATAGGAATATCAATCTCTCAAAGGAAAGGAAATATGAAGAAATTGATTGCCTTTCCTTTCATTTCTGCGAACCAAATGAGGCCTAAAGATTGACAAAAGTGTAAAATGAGAAAAACTTTGAGAGAGAAATTTGCAAAAAGGAAGCTAATAAATTAGTTAGTGAAGCTAAATCTAAGGTCTATAATTATTTAATAGGAGGTTAAAAACTGAGGGAGAAGAAGAGATATATATATATATATATATATATATATATATATATATATATATATATATATATATATACTTTTGCTAAGAGTAGAAAAATAAGGAGAAGAAACTTAGATAATATTAAGTATATCACGACCGAGGATCAAAATTTATTAGTAAGAGAATGATATTGAAGAGAGGTGGATTAGTTATTTTCACAAGTTGTTTAATGAGAGCAACCTTAAAAGCTTACTTTAGATTTAGAGTTCCGGGATGAGTCATATTGCTATAAGATAAATTTTTTTTGAAGTTAATAATGTATTAAAGAAAAAAAAATGGAAAAGCGGTAGGACCTATATAGGCTATATTCCTCTTGAGGTTTGGAAATGTTTAGGGGATAAAGGATTGGTTTGGTTTAGTGAATTACTCAACAAAATTTTAAGGACCAAGAAGATGTTAGATGAATGAATAATCAAATATTATAGTACCCATATTTAAGGACGAGCGATAAAAAATTGTAACAACTATCGAGAAATTAAGCTTATGAGTCATAAGATGAAACTATAAAGTTGAGTGATTGAGCAAAGATAAAGAAAAGAGACTGGAATTTCAATAAATCAATTTAGTTTTATGCCAAGGAGATCTAGTTTTATGTCATGGAGATCTACTATGGAAGCCATCTACATACTAAGTGGATTAATCTAGAGATTTAAAGAGAAAATAGAGATTTACATATGGTTAATCTAGAGATTTAAAGAGAAAATAGAGATTTACATATGGTTTTTAGTGACTCAAAGAAAGTTTGTGATTGAGTTCTTAGAAAGATAATTTGGTGGACTTTGAAGAAGAAACTACTTTCTAGTAGTTATATTGAGAGTATTAATGATATATATGACAGAGTTACAACAATTGTGTGAACTATTGGAGGAGATAGTAACATGTTCCCTATTACCATTGGCTTACATCAAGGATAAGCGAAAGGTAGTATTGGAGGAGATTGATATTCCTATCAAATTTTCTTACATTTTTGCGATAGTTATGGGTGAAATTACTAGACATATATAAGAGGAGGTTTTGTGGTGTATGATGTTTGGTGATGATATTGTGTTGGTCGATGAGAATAGAGAAAGGTTAGATGCTAAAATAGAAATAATGGAGAGAGGCTTTGGAATCTAAGGGTTTCAGATTACTATAACGAGGACATAGTACATGAAACGTAATGTGAACACGAGTCAAAGAGAAATGAGAGGGGGGGTTTCCATTTAGATGGATGGACAAGGGATATCTAAGAGTGATACCTTTTGGTATTTAGCATCAAACATTCATCGTGATGGCGAGTTCGAGAAGGATGTCATGCATAACATTAAAATAATATGGTTGAAATAGAGGAGAGCTTCTTGACTATTTTATGATTACAAGATACTTTTGAAGTTTGAAAGAAAATTCTACAAGATTACTATAAGATTAGCGATGTTTTATGGATCGGAGTGCGAGACAATTAATAAACATGTCTAGAAAGTCAGTGTAGCTGAAATGAGAATGCTAAGATGAGCTAAGATGAATGAGTGACAATATATAAAAGGACATGATGCACAAATTGATGTCAAGACGAGAAAAAATTAACTTAGGTGCTTTGAACATCTACAACATGCACTCTAGATTCTCCAGCAAGGAGTGATAATATAGTAGTTAGTGGAGTTGCTAGACCTAGAGTTTAAGTCTAGATTGTCATGGTTTGATTTGTTAAAGAACGATATGGATTTTGTTAGCTGTACAGAGAATATGATCCTTAGCAGAGCTGAATGAAAGAAGATGATTGAAATAACCGATCCCGAAAATTTGGGATAAATGCAGCTAGATGATCCAAAAAAATTGGGGTAAAGACAACCGATCCAAGAAATTTGAGATAAAGGTAGTGCATCTTTAATGAATAGATAATGGCAATAGAAACAAAATGTGATACAAATCAATGTGATTCAATCGACTTGTGCATGATGAGAGGTTCAAAGTATCGGTATCGGAATCGGTATCGGACCATTCCTATGAGTATCGGGATCGGCGGTATCGGTAGTATCGGCGGTTTCGGATCGGAGTATCAGATTTTTTGGTATCGGAAAGCAAACAACTATTAGTAAATTACTAACATTTTAGAGAATATATTTTATACATTTATGCATAATTTAAAGTATTTTCAGTATTGTTCTTAGTATTTTTGATATTGAATGAAATAGTAGTCATCATTGTTGATTGATTTATATGCGATAGATAAGTTTTTCTCTTTTATATGTTTTTACAACCTTACTATGCTTTTACATCCTTTCTAATTGGTCTTTTTAATTCAAATTTTTTTGCCGAATTGACTGGAAAAGAGACCTCTAATGTCGGTATCGGTCAGTATCGGGTATCGGTCGGTATCGGATCGGGACATGCCAAACTGTATCGGTATCGGCCGTATCGGATCGGTATCGGCCGATACTTTAAACTATGGCCATGATCTTTCAGAGGATATTTTACTCGTAAGACATCTTCATTTTTTAGGAGAAATCCTCTCAAAGTTTTGGAAATAAAATATCCCAATAACACAAGTTCCATAAAATAAAAATCAATCCACCTGTACAATGGCCTTGGAGGCTTATTTATAGGTTTTCACCCACGCCCTAATCAAGATAATCTCAATCAAATCTAAACTATCTCAATCTAATCCAAATCTAAACTAACTTTAAGTCAAATAATCTTAAGCTAAATCTAAATCCAATCTAAACTAAATCTAAAGCAAATTCGAACTAAATAAACTAAACCTAAACCAAATTTAGGCATAACCTAACCACTACCTCTTGCATGTCCCTCCCGGTTGAAAAGAACTCATCCACGAGTTATGATCTTCTGAATTGTCGACATAAAACTTCGAGACATCCACAATTTGCCTCTTAAACTCCTCATGTTCTCTCGGTGTGAGTCTGTATGCAACTTTGTTTGGCAAAACCAACTCTGATGCCAAGTCAATTTGTTGTTGCATGTTTCACTTTGGTGGTAGTCCTTATGGCAACACTTCGTGCACTAAATCTAGAAATTCCTTAAGCAAATCTTCGATAGATGGTGGATATGAATACTATTCTTTATTTGCCTCTAGTACTTTAGGGGAAGGGAATACGTCATCGCTTCGTCGTCTCCAAAAACTCCATATGAGATAAGAAATTGTGACTCGCATCCTTGTCAGGTTTCAGACACTTTCTATCCTTGGACCAAAAGTAATTTTTGCTCCACCCTAGTGTTATTGTATCCATCATGGCTAACTCTTCTATCATACAACCATGGTCGTCTAAGCAATAGATGACATGCGTCCATCGGTACAACATTGCACTAGGCCTTTGTCCCGAGAACTCCGGTAATTTGGCCTTTATTTTACCATCGTAACATTGACCGCCGTTTATCGATCACGTTGTGTCGATTAGATCCACTTTATCATTCGGAGTCTGATTCATGACTCAGATGAGAGAAGGGATTTCGATCCTTTTCTTCTACGAACATCGTCTTGATTACTCCGAGTCGAAGCGTTGAAAGCTTCCCTTTATTTTTGAACTTGTCTCCTTAAATCTTCCATATCGATATCTTGGAGGTCTCGCTCCTGGTTTTCACCACGACGACCTCGCACTCTTCTTCATGCCATTGATTCGCTCCTTGAATCTGTGGATGCCACAATTAGGGTATGATTCCAAATGATGCAAATCGATATGTGATTGAATCAACTTGCATATGATCTTTGAAGAAGAGATTTCACAAGTAAGAACTCTTCAAAATAGGAGAAGCACTCAAAATTTTGAAAATAAGATATGACAATAACACAAGTTTCATAAAATAAAAATCAATCCCCCTATTACAATGGCCTTTGAGCCTTATTTATAGGTTTTCACCCATGCCCCAATCTACATAAATTAAATCCAATCTGAACCATCTCAATCTAATCCAAATATAAACTAAATTAAAATCAAATAACCTAAACTATATATAAATCAAATTTAAACTAAAACTAAACATAAACCAAATTTAAGCATAACCTAACCACCACCTCCTACATAAAAAAATGAGGCAAAATAACTAGTAACAAACTATTGTAAATTGAAACTCATCATGTCCCAAAAACAAATACCTCAAAGCAAAACTATTTTAAATTAAAGGCTTAATTGCATTTAAGTACCCTCAACTATTCCAATTTTACAGCCTGACACCCTAAAGTTTTATATTATACTAGTTAATACCCTGAATTATTGAGGAGTTGCAAGTTTCTACCTTCCGTTAGTTAGCAGTTAACTTTTTCGTCCAAATAAAGGAATGTGACTTTTTTTGACCAAATTACCTTTGATACCTTTGATAATGTATTAGAAGAAAAAAAAAAAAACTCCAAACCACTATTAATGGCGGTTCTGTCCCTCCGGTGCCGTAACTTCTCTTCTGTCTTCCACAAGTCCAAGCTCCTCCCCTTCTACTTCGAGAATCTCTCCTCCTCCGCGAGAGCCCGCTCCATGCCCTACTCCCCCCACTCCTCCATACTCTGCTTTCGCGAGATCCTCGTCATCGTGTAGTCCATGTTGGTACAGCCTCAAATGGTTTCAAGAAGGAAGAAGAGACAGGAACTATGTGGAGAAAGACTTGAATGAAATTTATTTATTGCGGTGGAAGACGAGATTATCGCAGATCCTGCACAAGGATACTGACAGTCTATTAGCTTTTCTTTGGATGGATCAAAATACCAGTTCTCCCACTGAATTTGCGATGCTGTACATAGCAATGGAAACCAAAAATAAGAGAGTCAGTCACTTTTAAAAACATAAAATTGAAGCTTGAACTAACGTAATACAAAGTATAGTTTCTTAAGTGACATGGCTATGGGCTATAAGCTTACAATAATCTACAAGGAAAAGGAATTTTCTTTTAGTATTGGACATTATACAAGGTTACAGACTTGGTGTAGCCAGACGATGCATGTGATCTCATTGCCACTCAATAACTACTAATTACATGAAGCAGAACATTTGTATTTGTTTGATGCATTAAGAAGTCTCTGTGAACACTTTTCTCTACCTGATCTTAAAGGTCTGAAGCTTAATGAAGGCAACTGAAGTAAATGTTACAGACAAAATTGCACGATAAAGATTAATTAGAGAGAATTAACCATGACTATATCTATAAAAAACTCCTGGTCCTCACCATTCATATTTGAAGAAACAATGAAATAGGTTAAATCGTTAAGTAATACAAATGAAAAGACATGATACCTTGTTTTTCATAGATGAGAGCTCAAACAAGCATGGAGAGCAGAAATTTTTGAAAATACAAACTAACATTCTCTTGAACAGGATTCAGTGTTCAACAGTTAAATCATACCTTGCCGCCAATAAGGGGAGAATAATTTGTACACCTTGTATCTTGTCTCAGTTTGGCAATGGGAAAAGCATGAACTGGTACAAACAATTTTGCTTGGACATGGAGGGCCCCATTTTACAGAATCAAGCATCTGGTACCGAAATCCTGCACAATAATAATAAGAAAGGCAAATGCAAGTATAAGTTGCACACTGTATCTGACAATCCATGAAAGAAAAGTATATGAAGAAGGGAGAAAGCACCTTGCAAAAACTGGATTTGATCAGAACCGCCACTTCTGTAATCGAACCTACATTCCTTTCAATAACCATGAGGATCAGCAGGACCGGGATCTAAACTTAGCTGGATCTGAAATATGTAGAGAGGGGCTTAGATCTTGTCATGCTTCCACTTCTATGAGTCAGTAAAGGTCGGTGATCAGAGGGCTGGCTGGACTTGGGCTTCGTCCATTCGGCGGAGGAAAGAGGGTGATGGTGATGGTTGTGGGATGACAGTGCTAGAAGAAGAGGAGGATGAGGAGCTCGAAGAGCTATTGCCTCTGTAAATGGTAAAGGAAAGTGAGGAAGAGGAACTAATATGGGGTTTGGGCTGCTTGGTGGAAAAGAAGAGTGGGAAGAAGATGGGAAGAGAATGGAGGTGTACTTTGGATATTTTGTATTTTCTGTCAGTTTCATCATGGTAGCAAGTTGCCTAATTATAATTTAGGGTATTAACTGGTATATATGAAACTTTAGGGTATCAATTTGCAAAATTTGCAAAACTGGAATAATTGTGGGTATTTAGTTGCAATTGAGCCTAAGGTAAACCTTTCAGATTTCCCGATAGTTTCTCAATGTAAGTACTAACCGTCACATTTTTTGTCAATGCGTGAAATTTTGAGTGTCATGCAATGTATTTTTGATATTCGGTCTGCTTGATTTCTTAAAAAACTCAATCCTCACAATCTGTCAATGCAGGAAGTTTTACTCCCAGGTGGTCATGGTCTAATGGTCCGGGGTTACCGCCCTGTCATTAATACTCTTGCAAAAGGCCTAGATATTCGCCTGGATCACCGGTGAGTATCACAATTACTCGGTTATATCCATGATCTGATCTGCTTCTATATTGTTGTCTAATATATTTTCTGCTTTCAGGGTTACTAAAGTAGTCAGAGGAAAAATGGGAGTAGAAGTTACTGTGGAGAATGGTAAAACTTTCTCTGCAGATGCTGCTGTCATTGCTGTTCCCCTGGGTGTTCTGAAGAGCAAGACCATAAAGTTTGAGCCAAGGCTTCCAGAGTGGAAGGAAGAAGCAGTAACTGATATTGCAGTTGGCACGGAAAACAAAATTGTCTTGCACTTTGACAAGGTTTTTTGGCCAAATGTCGAGTTCCTTGGAGTTGTATCATCCTCTTCTTATAGCTGCAGCTATTTCCTTAATCTTCACAAGGCAACAGGTCATCGCGTCCTTGTTTATATGCCTGCAGGCCGTCTTGCCCATGACATTGAAAAGATGTCGGATGAAGCTGCTGCCAATTTTGCTTTTATTCAACTAAAACAGATCCTTCCAGATGCATCAGAGCCGGTATATATCATTGTCCTTTCATTGCAATTATGTTTTAGTTTTATCATGCAGTTTTGGGATTCACTTAGGATACCTCTTTGAGTTCTGTGCTTCCCTCCTGCCATGTCTTCTAGTTGGCATTAGCCCCGCTTGTCATTGTTTTTGCGCACCAAATTACCAAACTGAATATAAAAGAAGACCAATAAAACCCTCCAAAAAATATTATGCAATTCTAAATAGTTTGCGGAAAAAACACCCACCTCTCTCAACCACCTTACCAAGTTGATCTTAGTCATGTGTATAGACTAGACATGAGAACTGCAAATTCACATGGTTAGTCATGGTCTAAATCACTTAATTTATATTCAATAATATCTACTAGGATTTGGAGGTGTGAGGATTATTATTACACTACTGCCGTCTTATATTATATTATTCAACATTGTTCATCTTAATAAATCACTCAGAACTGTTGACCTTTATTTATAAGCTTTACATTTGTAGGCAAAGAACCTTCAAAATGAATAATATTTTATTTTTTGGTTCTTTAGGTGCAGAGTGAATTTAGATAACAGTGATCAAAATGATAAACCTGTCAAAGTTCTTCATGTCATTTAAGCTTTACATTTGAGTTATATAACCTCCAGACATAATGATGCTTTAGGCACTTTTAGGTGTTGTATGTCACTATAGGTTTCGGTTTTGATTATCCACCTTTGATACAGTTCCGGAAGAGGACTTGATGTGGCCACCTTCTTTCTTTGCTTTTCACAGGTTCAGTACCTGGTCTCGCGTTGGGGTTCAGATGTGAATTCGCTAGGCTCCTACAGCTATGATGCAGTGGGGAAGTCCCATGACCTCCATGAGAGGCTAAGGAATCCTGTCGACAACCTCTTCTTTGCAGGTGAGGCTACCTGCATGAACTACACAGGAACAGTTCATGGAGCCTTTAACACTGGCGTGATGGCTGCGGAGGAATGCAGAATGCGTGTTCTCGAGAGGTATGGGGACTTGGATATATTGCATCCAGCCATCGGAGATGAAACCTCCGTCTCGGTACCATTACTGATCTCTCGGCTGTGATTCTTTTTCCTTGCCGTCACTCCATTGTGACAGATGGATGAGCAGTTCCTAAATTCTCTCTCTGAAGGCTTTGTTTTTTATTTTATTATGTGTACTGTACAGACGAATTAGCTTGAGATTTGGGAGGGGAGGAAACATGGACAAATTATATAGCAATAATCTTTCCCTGCCTTCTAGTTCTATCATCATGGTTCGAATCAAAGAGATATTCTAGATAATGTTTGTTACCCTGAAATTTTTTTGTCTTTCTCGAATGATGATGAGAAAAAAAAAATCGAGTCGAAAGAAAATGCTATTCTGGAGTTTTATCAACAATTTGTTTGTGGGTGGGGATCCAGTATTTTTTAAGTCCTTGTGTACGGAATTAGGAAAGGAATTTTTTTCAACAAAGATGTGAATTAGGAAGGATTGGTCGACGAAATATAAGCCGGAGACTGAACCTTGATATTTATTGTTGTCATGAACTATACCTCCAGATCAGACGATCAGAAACAGTTGTTTCCTAATTTAGATTCCTGTCATAGAGCATTTCATGCCTTTATGATTGGCATGGTGATGATGAGCTGTGTATCATTCTTATTTATGAGCTAATTGATATTATTTGTTGGAGCTTTCTGTTGTGGTCCGGTGACAATTTGAGATCGGACTGAGATTTCTTAATACCAGTATCTCTTAATTTTCCAGAAGAAAGCATGAGAATTTCTTAGCAGCCAATATCTCATGCACGATGCATCTATGCCAATATCTCATGCTTTTTTCTTCTTCTCATATTTCCATGAGATTACGGACTCAATTTGATGCCTTCTTATTTTATTTCTCAGGTGATTTCTTTATATTTCCATTGATATGATGGATGTCTTCGGATGATTTTCCGTAATGCGTTGAGAGGTTTCTCTCAAACTGAGACTAGGTCTTCTCGGTCCAATCCTTCTTCTAACATGAGAATGGGGTTTTAGATATTGAGCATAAGGAATCCCCATAAAAGAGAACAGAAGACAAGATAGTTATTGGTAGTTACGAACATGAGATGACTATGACGATATCCTTCTAACATGTGAATGGGGTTATTATGGAGTACTAGTAAATGCACACGTCCGTTTCTTCTTCTAATATTATTGTAAAATACTTTAAGTAGTTTAAATATATTTTAATTATATTTAATATGGATATTTTTTTTTATAAAAAGATAAAATGTCTTAAAAGATTACTCGTCTAAGCTGTACGTATATTCTTACGTAATTAAAAATTAAAATTAAAAATAAATTTTAACTAATTGTTTAACTAAATAATATTATATAACTATAGTCAAATATTTCTTCTAGTTTATGTGGTTAAGGTGGGAGACATTCTCCTTTGTTGGTCAAGTTCGATTTTATTTATAACAAATTTAATTTTTTTCAACAAATTTTTTTTACGTAATATTTTTTTTTTAAAATAAATAGTTGAGGATTTACAAACAAACAAAAAGAGGATACAATTTGTTATAGCAATTTTAAACGAGATCAAGGGCGGAGTCCAAGTCCACATGGGTGGGCTGTAGTCCCCCTAAAATATTTAAAATAATAAATTAGGATATATCAAAAATATTGTTTCCTGCAGTATGTATCAAATTTCCTAATCCTTTTTTCTTTCAACTATAGTATATTGGGATAATTTCTCCTCTTGTTTCTGGTTAGCCAAATGGTTTCTGGCTTCTTTTGAACATGCAAAACAATGATTGTTGCTAACACGTTTGGTTCCTTTGTTAAGCTGGTTGTTATCGTGTCCGATGGCTTTGTCATATCAAGTAGTAAGATATGTACATGAACATATAATAGATAACTTCTTTGACAACCAAAATTTTTCTTCTTTTTCTTTCAAAAAGACTTTCCGTGTAGATCCGACATATTTTTAGCTCCGTGTAGATTTTTATTGCGCATGGTATTCCTACTTTAAGATAAAAATAAAAAGTTATAATACTAATTATCCATTTTTTTTTCTAAAATAAATAAATAAGTATAATTAGTTTAAAAGTAGGAGTACTACGTATTATAAATTCAAAACTTAAAAATAGTTAGTATAAATAACCCAGAATAGTCCATCTAATAATTTGTTTTGAAAGATTTTATTATTTCTCTCTCGCCATATGCACCACAATAGTACAGTGATTCCATTATCCATGTTCGTCCATTGCTTGCAACAATATTGACTGATCTCCAGTTGGTCCAACAAGAATCCAAATATGATGAAAAAGGTGAGAATATTGAACTCTCTCTCTCTCTCTCTCTCTCTCTCTCTCTCTCTATAAACCTCTCAGAAAGGTTACAAGGAAAAGCAATTAAAAAGCACATGTGAGCATATTTCTTCATTTTCTTGACAAAATATACATATGCTAGCAAGATGAAAGTCCTTTCTCTAGAGATTATCAATCTTCTGCAACTTATTTTTGACAGCAAGCTACATCACAATTTTAAAAATGATCGGTTGCTCGTACAGTACTTGTACAGTACTTACGAACCACCGTCCGCCGTCGCATTCTTCTTCTAGTCTCCTTCTTCTCTTCCGTGTCCGGCAGGCCAACTATCACGTTCATCCGCGTGCCGATTCCGTCCGTTCCTTCTACTCCTGCTCTACGTTCGGTCCTCGCCTCGCCGATCGGACTATCGTGTGTGAGCACGTGCAAGAACAAGAGCAACAGCAGTGCAGCACGGTTGTCACAAATTTCGCTTTTAATTTGTGGGACATGTGTTGTCCATATTGATCTAGCAGGCAGCCAACCAGATCCGGTTGAGTTGATATTGAGAATCTGAGATACATGGACTTAACAGTGAATACACTATTCCGAGTCATTAGGAATGCATTTAATGCAAAGAGCTTTAAATGCTCCTCTCTAATAGTACTTCAGTTGGACAAAAAATCTCAAATAGGAACCCACAATAAAGTTGTGATCCTTGTACAATCATGTAATCCAACGGTCATTTATGGCCGAGTTGTAAAACTTAAGAACTCATGATTTTCTTTAGGATTTTTGAATACAATAGTAGTGTTGGAGTGAGTGAAATTTCTAACATATGAAAAATATCTTGAAGTTTGATTGAATATTTCTACATATAATATGAATACCTCAATATATTTGGATTGGATATTCCTATATATAATAGCAATATGTCAATGAATTTAGATTTTGATTAGATATTCCTACATATAATAGGAATATGTCAATGGATTTGGATTTAGATTGAGTATTCCTACATATAATAGAAATACTAGTTGTGGGTTTGAGACTATATATATTAGGTGTCTCCTAGTCCTAAAATATATCTCATATCTCAAAATATTGCAAAAGGAAGTAAGAGTGCTTTTATAACAATGGAAGGAGAGAGGAAGAGATTGAAGGCTATTTTGAAAAGGATATCGGTTTCAGGTAATTCTTTTCTCGTCATCTCCGTTCTTCGTTTGTGTGTGATCTATTTTCTATTCCAAAGTGTTGTGGTGATCCGTTTGGATCAGTGAGAAGTTTGTAAGGAGTCGATGTATTTCTTATTCTATTAGTGGAGGCTTTTCAGGATTGGACTCCGATCGTCCCGTGGATTTTGCCATTTGGATTTTTTACGTAAAAATTTCCGTGTCTGCGATTTGTGTTTGGTGTTTTTGGTTTGTGTGCTTTTGCTCGGTTCTCTTGCAGGGCTTCTTGGTTTGGGGAACGTTTTTCGCGCTTTCGTTCCCAACAAAGTGGTATCAGAGCCAGGTTCTGGAGTTTAGAGAGGTCAGGAGTTGACACGCAAACCAGGGAGGAGAGATGGATGCGAAGCCGGTGCGAATGGTAAACCTGAACGGTACCAACTATCATTATTGGCGGAGCAAGATGAAGGATTTGCTGTTCGTCAAGAAGCTGCATCTTCCAGTATTTGCGTCCGAGAAGCCTAGTGACAAATCCGAAGACGACTGGAAGTTCGAGTATATACAGGTGTGTGGATATATCAGGTAGTTCGTTGACGAGAACATGTACAATCACGTTGCCAATATTGAGCACGCGAAGACGGTGTAGGATAAGCTGGAATCTTTGTATGCGAAGAAGATCGGAGTAAACAAGCTGTTCCTGATCCGAACGATAATGGGTCTGCGGCAAAAAGATGGTGCATCTATTACGGATCACTTGAGTGAGTTCCAGGACATGGTTGACCAATTATCCTTGATGAGAGTCAAGTTCGATGACGAGTTTCAGGGACTATGACTTCTCTGTACATTGCCAGATTCGTTGGAAACCGTACGAGTGTCTATGATCGCTTATGCTTCGGAAGGCGTGGTCAGTCTGGAGTTTGTCAAGAGTGGGGTACTGAATGAAGAGATGCGAAAATATTTTCAGGGCACTTCATTCACATCCCACTTAGAGGCGCTAGTTTCAGAGAACCCCGAAAAGAGCAAGAGCAGGGGTCTAGGTGGTGACAGAGACAAGAGCATGGACAAGTCTAAGGGTCGGTACGAGGACTCGGAGTGTTACCATTGTGACAAGAAGGGCCACATCAAGCGTAACTGTTTCGCTTGGATGAGAGAGAAGAAGGACGACAAGGGGAAGCAAAGTAAGAACACTACAGGGGCAGCCTCGGCACATAGAGGCAACGTGATCATTGTAGGTGATGAGGTAGTTATGAACCTTGCCTGCGATAATAACTATTGGCTGGTGGACTCAGGTGCTTCAGCGCACGTATCTCACAATATGGCACTATTTGCTACTTACACAACAGACGACTGTGAAGTGTTGAAGATAGGCAACGAAGATGTGTCAAAAGTTGTTACTGTTGGAGATGTGCATTTGAGGACAAAGATGGGTGCAGTTCTTGTTCTCAAAGATGTCCGTCATGTCCCTGATATCCGTTTCAACCTGGTGTCGGTTGGAAGGTTGGATGAAGAGGGTTTCTTCAACCTCTTCGGGAACGGTCAGTGAAAACTTTCTAGAGGTTCGATGGTGATTGCCAGAGGAAGCAAGAAGTCCGGACTCTATTATATGAAAGGGAGCGCACATGGGACACATGAGGTAAATGAAGCTACTGATGCGTCTACTGAGTTATGGCACAGGCGGCTCATCCATATCAGTGAGAAGGAAATGAGCTACTTGGTGAAAATGAAGGTAATTCCAGGACTAAAGTCTACAAAATTAGAGATATGTACGCACTGTTTGGCGGAGAAGCAAAATAGTGTGTCTTTCCAAAGTCATCCAAGTTCAAGGAAGCCGACATTGCTTGAGTTGATTCACTCAGATGACCGCGGTCCTATGAAGGTAAAGTCCATTGGTGGTGCTTCTTATTTTGTGACTTTTATTGATGATTATTCCAGGAAGGTTTGGTTCTATGCCATAAAGACCAAGGATCAGGTGTTGCCCACTTTTAAAGAGTTTCATGCCTCTGTTGAAAGGGAGACGAGCAAGAAGCTACTATGTGTTCGGTCCGACAACGACGACGAGTACATTGGTCCCTTTGATGCTTATTGCAGAGAGCAAAGGATACGACACCAGAAGACTCCACCAAAGATACCGCAGCTCAACGGTGTAGCGGAGTGCATTAACATGACGCTGATGGAGAGGGTGAGGTATTTGCTGTCAGAAGTAAACTTACCAAGCAGCTATTGGGGTGAGGCTCTTTATACTGTTGCTTATATTATTAATTTATCTCCTAGTGTTCCTTTGCAGGGTGATGTGCATGACAAAGTTTGGTATGACAAAGAGCCGTTATACAATCACCTACGAGTGTTTGGTTGTAAGGCCTTCATGCATGTACCGAAGGACGAAAGGTCCAAACTTGAGCCGAAGATGAGACGGTGCATCTTTGTCAGCTACGGTCAGGATGAGTTTGGCTATAGACTCTATGATCCAGTGGAAAGAAAGCTCTACAGAAGCAGGGACATATTTTTCGTCAAGGATCAGACCATGACCAACACTCAGGAATTCGATATACCTTCTGAGGATAAAAAATTGCCTGAGTTAGAGTCATTTCGCTTCGAGCCATTTCTAGAGGACATCGCAGATGATCCAGTTATGGGGGAGCCAATACATGGAGTTTCTTCCAACCTTGATCATCATCCTGCTAATGGTGGTCACGGTGATCCTCAGGAGGATGAGCATGCCGAGGAGGCAGTTCCTGAAGGGGAGAAGGCTGTTGATATACAGCCAACACCGGTGGTTCTGTTGAGGAGGAGCGATAGAGAGCGTCGACTATCTACAAGATACTCACCGGGTGAGTATGTAATACTAATTTACGGGGAGAGCCCGAAAGTTTTGCAGAGGCTATGGAAGATGAACACAGGCAGGAGTGGATGGAGGCTATATAGGAGGAGATGAGTTTCTTACAAGCCAACTCCACTTATGATCTAGTGCAGTTGCCAAAGGACAAGAAGGCTTTGAAAAATCGATGGGTGTTCAGAGTGAAGCAGACATATGATGCTACTCGTCCTCGATATAAAGCGAGGCTTGTAGTTAGAGGCTACGGTCAGCGGAAGGGCGTAGATTATAATGAAATCTTTTTGCCAGTCGTCAAGCAGTCGTCTATTCAGGTAGTGCTAGCATTGGCAGCCAGTTTTAATTTGGAGGTCGAGCAGATGGACATGAAGACAAAATTCCTCCACGGTAATCTTGAGGAGGAGTTGTACATGGAGCAGCCATAGAAATTATATGAGAAGGGCAAGTCATACTTGGTCTGCCGATTGAGGAAGAGCTTGTATGGTCTAAATCAGGCTCCGAGGTAGTGGTACAAGAAGTTCGAATCGTTTATGGGGGAGCATGATTATGCACGGACGACGTCGGACCACTGTGTATTTGTGAGGTACTTTGTCGAGGATGATTTTATTATTTTACTGCTCTATGTTGATGATATGCTACTAGTGGGTTGGAATGCCACTAGGGTAACGGAGTTGAAGCGCCAACTGGGCGCGATATTCTCTTTGAAGGATTTGGGCACAACGAAGACTATCTTGGAATGGAGATCAGCTGATATATATATATATATATATATATATATATATATATATATATATATATATATATATAAAGAGAGAGAGAGAGAGAGAGGGAGTCCAAGCTGCTAAACTTGTCTCAAAAGAAGTACATTCACCGGGTACTTCAGCGTTTCGGGATGGATGAGTCAAAGAAAGTGAGTAACCTTCTTGCGGCTCACTTTAAGTTCACTGAGGAGGAATGCCCATCTACCAAGGACTAGAAGGAAGATATGGAGCGGGTTCCATATGCCTCAGCTGTGGGGAGTCTCATGTATGCTATGGTGTGTATTAGACCTGACATCGCTCACGCAGTTGGCACAGTTAGAAGATATACTTACAATCCTGGATGGGTACATTGGAGTGCGGTCAAGTGGATTCTACGTTACCTTCAGGCCACTGCCGATTGGAGAATTTTTTTTGGTGGTGACGAGCCGAAGCTGGTTGGGTATACCGATGCTGATATGACTGGAGATGTAGACACGTGGCGATCAACTTCGGGCTATGTGATGATGTTTGCTGGTGGAGTGGTATCGTGGTAATCGCGGTTGCAGAAGTGTGTTGCCTTGTCGACGACAGAGGCAGAGTACGTTGTGGCGACAGAGGCTTGCAGGGAGTTGCTGTAGATGAAGAAGCTACTGCAGGAAATAGGGCTAAAGCAAGAGTAGTACCCTTTACTTTGCGATAGCCAGAGTGCAATTCACCTTGTGAAAACTAGACATTTCATAACCGGTCCAAGCACATTGATACCTGGAATCAATGGATACGGGATGTGGTTAAAAAGAAGCAAGCAACGTTTGAGAAGGTTCATACGGATGACAATGGAGCAGGCATATTCACAAAAATTCTTCCAAGAAAAAAGTTTGAGTACTGCAGGCGGGATTGTCGGGATGACGACCCCCTCCACATAGTTGTGAAGGAAAATATTTGTTGGAGTGGGTGGAGTTCCCAACCTATGTAAAAAATATCCTGGAGTTGGATTGAGTATTTATACATATAATATGAATACCTCAATATATTTGAACACAATAGTAGTTCTTCTAAATTTTAAATCCCAACACCAAGAATCATTTCTTCATCAACCTTGAGAGCAAACTAATGCATCACTATTTTCTAGCAATTGATACAAGTATTGGGAAAACCTCAGCCAAACACTATTGTCCAATCCAAATATTTTTTCAGAATTTGACAGTTGTGTACCACACTTAATAGATATTTCTATACTGAACCATTCAAATTCGTTCCAAAACCCCTTTCGAAGAAAGATAAAGAAATGTATCATTGAGACATATAGTTTAACTCTCCATGTCTTCTGCTTTAATAGTTTTGAGTAGTTAAATGGGTTGGAAAAAGGTTGCGGTTAGAGTCATGGAGTTGGGATGGTATGCAATCGTGAAAAATGAGCAGAAGAGGTATGGAGAAGGGATGCAAGGAGGAGGGACGGTTCAGGGAGGCAGGCTGAGGAGATAAAATGGGTGGGGGCTTAGGTGGTGGTGGTGGGACTAGTGAAGAGGGGTGGGCGAAATGATACATCATTTCGTCCACCCGCTCGGACACTATGCAGAATAACTATTACCCCATTCTACACTTCTATTCGCTGATGCACGGATACGTCTGGATACATAAAACGGGTGTGATATGCTCGGATGTGTTGGATATGTACCAAATAATTTGGTATGTATTCAATCATTGGACATACTTGAGATACGCATTTGGTATTCGTATCAAATCATTTGGATACATTTTTCAGAGAATTCACCCAATTCAATCTTGGAATCGCAGAAAGAATATGAAGAGGCAAGCTTTTTTAATAAATGTATAAGGAGGCTACATTACTTAATATTGAAAACATTGAAAATATTCCAGTAGAGTGAGACTTGTGAGTTTGAATTTTGTTTTTGTTTGATATGTTGAATTATGGGTCTTTTTGGTGAATCATGTTGGATTATGGTCTTTTGTTTGAAATGTTTAATTATGACTTTTAAGATAGAGGTTTAAGTTCATAAAATTATATATTATTATTATTAATTATTTTATAAATAAATATATTTTTAATTGTTGTATGCATGAGATATCGTATCCTAGTTTTTGAAAGTTTGTCGTATCCTTGTATCGACGTACCCGTTTCCGTGCTACATAGCTCCTATTTCTCAGAGCAAAATTCAGAGAAGAAAAAACAAAAGAGTTATGTTTTTTTGTGATGAGACGTGAAGTAAAGAGAATAAATGCAAGAAAAAGAAACTATTTTTGATTTCTGGCAAGAAGGGTCCTACATAGTAGAGTTATAAGACACTCAAGACAATTAAAAAATCCATCATCATACTAGTTTATTCTGGATCCACTCATAAGTTTTTAAACCTTCAGATTATTAGAAGAACATGGTTAAAGGTCACAAATAACTTATTTTTTGAAGTGATAGTAGCAAATGGAGGAGAAGCTCAAAAGCCAGGATAGATGTACTGATGTAGAAATTTGATGTCAAGGAATCAAGTTCAAAGTGGCTTTAGTGTTTTCTTCTCTTGCAGGATATCATGTTGTGTTGGATGCTACATGGTTAAGTACACTAGGAAACATAATTTAGAACTTCAGAGATCTTATTATAAAACTCGGAGTAGATAATAAACTGAGATATTTCAAAGCAGTTATTTCCTACAAATGTAAATAAAGATCTCAAGGAATTATTTCCATCCTCAACTGCAAGAAATATTGATCCAATTCCAGGATGTATTTGAGGAACCCAAGACATTACCACCTGTTAGGTGTTGTGATCAGGATTCCACTCATGCATGGTACGAATCCACTCTGCATAAGGACTTATAGACATCCACTCGCACAGAAGAATGAATTTGAGAAGCTTATCAAGGAAATGTTAGCTTCATCCGTAATAATACTCTTCAGTCTTCTTGCTAAAAAAAATGATGAAAGTTGGAGTATGTGTGGATTATAGGGCTGAGCAAAAATACCATAAAGGACAAGTACCCCATTCCCATCGTAGACAAATTACTGGATGAGTTGCATGGGTCTCGGGTACTTCAGAAGTGGGATCTATTGTCTTAGAACACTTAAGGGCCACTACGAGTTTGTAGTAATACCTTTTGTCCTAACCAATGTCTCATATAACTTCCAAGCCTTGATAAATTCAATATTCAAACATCATTTATGGGAATTCATCTTCTGTTCTTTAGTGATATCCTAATTTAAAAACAGTTGAGAGATGCATTTTAAACATCTTCATTGGAGAGATGCATTTTAAACATCTGCATTGGGTACTGCACACACTGAAGGAGAATGGCCTGTATGTGAAATTGAAAGTATAAAATTGGGGTATTTGCGGTTGATTATCATGGGCACATTATTCCTGGAGATGGCATATCTGTGGATCACACAAAAGGTTGAGGCCATCAACAACTGGTCGCTACTCAAAACTGTCAAAGCGATAAGGGAATTTTTGGATTTGATTGGCTACTATAAAAAATATCTAAAGCTTTAGGAACCATTGCAGTGTTAGAGTTAATCCTGTTGAGAAGGTTGAAAAAGTTGTTATTTGAGTTTCAATAAATTCTAGTCTTTAGAATTTTTGTTATTTGATCTATGCTTTTAATTTATTTTGATTTGTTATCACTTAGTTAGAATATGGCTAGAAGGTGCTACTTTTATGCATTCTGTTAGAGTTGTAAATGGCTATTTAAAGGTCAAGTTGAGGTTGAACATACACACAAATTATTCTGATCAAAAATTAAATACTCCTCTCGTCTTTCATTTGGTATCAAAGCTACGACAACCAACGACGAGCAAAGCCCCATGACACCGACATCTATGAAGGAGACCTCATTCACCTTCAAGTACCCCATGCTGACACGGACCAACTACGCGGATTGAGCTCTCTTAATAAGAGTCAACATGCAGGCGCAAGGCCTGTGGGAGGAGATCGAATCCGGAAAAGCCGACTACCGTGACGACATGATGGCCCTGTCCGTCATACTCCGTGCCGTGCCACCAGAGATATTGCGGACACTGGCAGTGAAAGACACTGCCAAGGAAGCATGGGACGCTGTGAAGATGATGCAGATGGGGGTCAAGCGCGTGATCGAGGCCAAGGCGCAGAAATTGTGCGCCGACTTTGAATCAATGAAGTTCAAGGACGGCGAGTCCGTCGAGGACTTCGCGATGCGGCTCACGGGACTCGTTAGCGACCTGCAACTACTCGGCGACGAAATGGACGATGAGAAGGTAGTTAAAAAATTTCTTCGAGGCCTTCCATCCAAGTACACGCAAGTCGCCATCGCCATTGAGAATTTAGTGGATCTCAAGACACTATCAATTGAAAAGCTTACTGGTCGTCTTCTAGCCGTCGAGGAGAGGTACGATCTTGGCAACAACTCCGGCGACACAAGTAGCCGCCTTCTCCTCTCCGAAGAGGAGTGGCTCGCTCGCACGAAGCAGAGGAAGGAAGGCGAGCCTACTCCGACGGTGGCAAAAGTTGTGGTCGCGGGCGCGGCAAGCCAAGAGGTCGTGGCCGCGGCGACATGAACAAAGACAACGACACGTGTCCGGCGGCACATGGGACAAGAAGGGTAAGTGCCACAATTATGGCATCAACGGCCACTGGGCGAAGGACTGCCGCAAGCTGAAGTAAGATGAGCGTGCCAATCTGACGCAAGTCGACGACGATGAGCCCGCACTGCTGATGGCGTAGGAGTACATGCTCTCCGAGACCACCGTAGGCACGACCAACAACGTCGTACTCGACGAGGTGCACACTTAGGTGCATCTGGGCCATGAGGATGACCACCATGGTGAAGCATGGTACCACGACACCAACGCCAGCAACCATATGACGGGCTGCAAGGAGGTCTTCGCCGAGCTGGACACTGGAGTCACGGGCTCCATCAAGTTTGGGGACGGATCCGTCGTCGACATTCGAGGGCATGGCACGGTGATATTTACATACCAGAATGACGAGCACCGCGCCCTCACTGGCGTCCCGAAGCTACGAAGCAATATCATCAGCCTTGGGCAGCTCGATGAGAACGGCTGCCAAGACTTGATCGAAGGCAGCGTGCTCTTGATTCAAGATCGTCAACAATGCCTCCTCGCCAAGGTAAAACATGCCCGAAACCGACTGTACATTCTATCTCTTGATATTGTACAACCAGTGTGTTTAGCAGCATGACTCAATGACGATGCATGGCGGTGGTATACATGATTCTGCCACCTCAACTTTGAAGCACTCAGGAAGTTATCCGCAACATGGTGCACGGGCTACCACAGATCGAACACGTCAATCAAATCTGGGATAGTTGCTTTGCCGGGAAGCAGTGCCGCATGCCATTTTCTCAGGAGACCAAGTACCGTGCCGACAACCTGCTAGATCTCGTTTACGGTGATATCTGCGGGCCGATCACACCGGTGACACTCGGTGGTAAGCGCTACTTCTTGCTCCTCGTCGACGATTTCAGCCGCTACATGTGGTTGATGCTACTGGGTTCGAAGGATGAAGCACCGACAGCCCTCAAACACTTTCAAGCCCACGTCGAGGTGGAGACAGGGCACAAACTGCGCACGCTCTGTACTGATCATGGGGACGAGTTCACATCCGTAGCATTTGGTGAGTATTGTGCGGGCCTCGGTATCAAACGACAACTCACAGCGCCGTACTCACCACAGCAGAACGACATCGTCGAGCGTCAAAACCAGACGGTCGTCACGATGGCGTGCAGCCTTTTGAAGGCAAAGGATATGCCCAAAAAGTTCTGGGGCGAGGCGGTCACGACGGCTGTCTACATCCTCAATCGCTCGTCGACACGGAGCATCGACGGCAAGACGCCGTACGAGGCATGGCACAGACACAAGCCAAGTGTGCACTTTCTCCGCACATTCGGCTGTGTCGCACACGTCAAGGTGGTCAAGCCGAACTTACAGAAGCTAGAAGATCGCAGCAAGCACACGGTCTTCATCGGCTACGAGCCCGGCACCAAGGCGTACCGGGTATACGACCCCGCCGGCAAGCGTGTGCACGTCACACGCGATGTTGTCTTCGACAAGGAAGCCAAGTGGGACTGGGGCGTGCAAGACAACGTAGGTGAGACATTTACTGTTGAGTATACTATGATCCCCATACCACATGTTGAACACGCAGGCATGCCGGTGCACGGGGGTGGCGATCCATCAACACCAGTGGCACCCAGTCCAGGGCCGTTGACATCGACATCCGGGGCAGAAACATCCGACTCGGTGGTACAACGTGGAGTGAAATTTGTCTCGCCACCCACCAACGCCTCGGTTCTGCTCGACGTCGGTGACGATGGGCCGCACAGGTACAGGACCTTGGCAAGCTTGCTTAACACGACCACCGTCCACGAGCTCGATGTTGATGAGCTGCTTCTCATGGTTGACGAGGAACCTGTCACTTTTTTTGAAGCCGAAAAACACCTATGTTGGCGCTAAGCGATGCTCGAGGAGATAAGCTCCATTGAGGAGAACTGTACATGGCATCTCGTAGACCTCCCACCCGGCCACCGTCCGATCTGTTTGAGGTGGGTCTACAAGCTCAAGAAGGACGAGCACGACGTCGTCCTCAAGCACAAGGTGCGGCTCATGGCAAAAAGCTATGTGCAAAGGCAAGGAGTGGACTTCGAGAAAGTGTTCGTGTAAATCCCCTCACCCAAAATAGGTATTTTGTGTGTATTTTATATTATTATATTTATTATAGATTATTTTAAATATTGAATTACATTAGAGTATTCTCTTAGTTAATTGGAAATTAATTTTTTTAGTATATTTACTTATGTAAATATTTATTTAGATATATTTTTAGACTGTTTTAGATTTTTGGAGATTTTTTAGAATTTTAGGTCATTAAAACATATGGAACATAAATTTCTAGGACTTCTATGATTTACTACGAGACCATACTTGCATGTTGTTCCTACCAAATATTTATTTTAGGTTAAAATATTTAATTATATTTTTCTGTAATTTATTTAGAATTTTAAGAAATTTATTTAGAATTTTGAAATTATTTAGGATTTATTTGGTTATATATAGTTTTAATATTAGATATATGCCAATTTAGTGTTAATAGATATTAATAAGATTATATATAAATTATTTGTATTATCTTTAATTTTATTTAAGATTATAAATTATTGAGATGAACTCAAACTCTATTTTAAATTAATTCAAATCCCGAGCCTACTAGGAAAGCAACTTCATGCATATCCTATCCTTATTTAAACTGATCCTATTCATATACAAATTAGCCAATCATAGTCGTATTCAATTAAGTAGTCTACACCATTATAAATATCTCATCCTTCATATTTTTCTTTCCCAAATTTACCTCTTTTTCGTCCAAAAAGAGTCAAAATTCGTCATAAATTCAGCCTCATTTTCTAGTATGTTATGACGACTTAAAAAGACGATATCTCCTAGCTCCGGACTCCAAACGCGCTTCAGTTTTTTTTATAGAACTATATCTAGGTTAGTTTTCTGAATATATAAATTATTTTAATAATTTATTAACCTATTTTTCCAAAAAATTCTAAAAGTGTCAGTTGTCCAAAATCAAACGCGTTTTCGTATTTTTGAGATTTCGGGAGATCCCGAACTCGGAATTACGAGCCGTTTGAAGTTTCAAAAATCTGACATGATAAAATTTCATAAAATTATTTTTACTGAATTTTATATGCAAGTTTAATCTACTGTAAAATTTGTGCAACGTAGACGTAAGTAGGAAACTACCAACAACTTTTATCTGTGCGCCCTTGTGGCCATAACTCTTTACCGACTTGTGATTTTATGAAACCGTGATTTCGATATTCATGTAGCATTAAAATCTATATGATTCTACACATAAATCTAGGATTTGAGTTGGTTGACTTTTTGGTCAACGTATTGCCTCGATTTGCGTGACACGGATCATAAATCCGTAAAGTTGACTTTCTTTGGACCAAAATTAGGGTTTAACAAAAAATTCAGATTATAATAAGATTAAAATACTATTTTAAGTATTTTATTCAGAATTAAAATAGATTAAAATAGAGGAACCTATTCACCCACTTTTGTAATCTAACTTGTTTAATTTATGTGACGGGTAGATCGGACGACGCCTTGAGTTGTGACTTTATTCTTTTCAGATCAGGCAAGATACCTTGCCAAATTATTTACAGTACTTTGCATGCTTATTATATTTCTATATATTCATTACATTTCTGTATATTCATTGCATGTGTAGTTTCTTTCAGTCATTACTATATATTAGATATGTTGACACACACATGACACTTAGTATCATGAAAGGACAATCAGTAGGCGTATGGGATTTAACCACTCTGGTAAACCGTAGTATCTAGCTCGCACTATGGGAGTGTGTCGCGCTGGTCGCTACCCCTGAGGTATGTCGATTTCTGATGTTCTAAACGGGTGTGTGAGTTGTGAGGCTTAGATCGAGTAGCCTACCCTTGCCCATACGTCAAAAAGTTATCCTCATTTGCATTCATATAGATTGTCTTGTACAGCGTACTTATATATTTTCAAATATTATGCATGTTTACTGTATTCAAATTGGCTTGCTTCTATGTATCTTGTTACGTCCCTCTGAGGACCTGGTCCCTTTAAAAGTGTAGATATTTATGACTATTCGTAGGAGCACGGATCAGGACTTACAACTTATCTCTTCCGAGGAGGCCTTACCTTCTGAGCATCCTTGATTATCTCTAGCGATGGATCGCTTTGCTGATACACTTCTATCATCATCTTATTTATATTGGTGATTTATCCCTCTCCCTTATTTTAGTATTGATATAGTCATTGGTAGTGGATTTGTCTCCACCCGACTTTATCTTGGATTATTCAGACTCATCATTCTAGTTTAGTTATTTCTTTTCTGTGACTTGTTGTGTGGATAAGAGTAGTATATCAGTGACTTGTGACACTATATATATATATATACCACATATGAGTTTATATTCATATTACAGCGTACGTGTGTATTATGATATCCACATATTGGAGTTGCCATATACATACGGCTTGTATGCTTACGTGTTCCTAGTCCTACGTAATTTGGGACTGGGGTGTGACATATTTTTGTGGTGGCCCATGCAGATCGAGAGCATATTGTCTCGGTTACGTTACTGTACCGAGCAAGCCTGCACATATGATTAGAATATAGGATCTCATCCACTTACTTAATCACCTCCCTTAATTATTTTGCATCCTCATTTGATTACTTGCGTTGCATCTTGCTTGATCCCTTCTCAACGTCAATCTTCTCTCGTGCTTGATAGGGGTTAGGAAGATGACTTGTACTAGGTATATACCCTCTAGTATCCAATAATACTATTAGTTAAATTTTTGTAAGTTTGCTAGTATGCCTTATAACCTAGTAACACATAGTCCTGTTGCCTCATTAATAAAGTATAAAGGAATGACACCAACTTAAGACTTGCATAAAAAGATAGTGTTTATCCAGACTGTAGAACTTAGAGGCCCATACACCCATTTGGTCGACTAGAGACCTTGATAAGGAGTTATTATGAAAACTGTAGAGGCACAACACCGATATTCTTGGTGAACTTAGATTATTCTGTACCCTCCTCCATCATAATCAAGCGTACTTATATTTTTACTACCTCGACTCATGCTGCTATTATAGCCTAGTTTTGCAAGCTTATTCTTTTATTGAGCTTGTTCATGACATATGTATTATTGGGGGCCCACGCTAATACATTGTTTAAATCAGAATCGGTATATTATGGTCTGATCAACCATAGTGCACTTGGTTCGCTCTTTGTATCACTACTTTATGTGGATTGAGATATAGTTGACTCAACTTGTTAGACAAATATACTTGCCCTCTAGACTGGTCAGAGCATATCATGTCAGGAAAATAACTGTTCTGATGTGAACATGCGAATAAAAATTTACCAAAATAAGGTTTCAATCCACAACTGCCTTGGCAACTCCCTTTCGAATTCTCTAATCCCTTTGAATCCCGTACTAGTATTCTATCATCTCCTCCATGAAATTCTTTATTATTGTTTTTCTTCTTCCCCTATTTCAGAAAGACGAACGTTTATGCTTAGTATAAGTTTGATACACGAATAGTACTAGATATACCCCATAGGTCAGGCACTCATGATGACAAACAAGAGAGCGCAGGCACAGAAAGTCGTAAATACATGTACGACCTTAGTTATATTTATCATTGCATACTCATGATCCCCTTTATGACACGAGATCTTAGGTGCATAGTAGACGTAGAATTATATATATGGTAGTTTAGCAGTCATGAGGATATGTTGATATTCTATCCAGATGGCAAACACGCGATGCTAATAGATGACACGAGTAGCAGTAGTAGTATTCTCTTTCTATCACCATCTCGCCCCTTTGGGTGGCTCATCTTCTCTTCTCTATCCATTCCATATCTCGTGCTTAAATCTTCCTATTATAGTCGTATCCTTTTGTGCCATTATGAATTGTTTGATTTACTTCAAACTCACCCTTATTTGTTAGTTAAAAACATAAATAGTTTAGTAAATGATTAATAACTAAAAGATGAGTATATAATGATAACCCTTATGTATATGCACTATAGCAATATTTGTACCCTCTTATTATTTTAAACTATGAATAGCATCCCTTAGTCTAAACGTTAACTAGTTGGATTGTTGAATTAGTAATTACTTCTAATAGTTTTATAAGTTAGTCAAGACCTTAAGTGTTGCCCTAAAACTTAGACTATGCCCAGGAAAGAGTTGAAGGCACTTGTTATGAACTGACAACTATGAAAATTCGCTGGCGAAATAGCGACAGCTGCAGCTAGACCGTTATATTAGAGTAGTCGAAGTATATACAGATATATTAGTCAGGTGGCGTGGCAATATTAGACTACGATACTTGACGGTTATGGGAAAAATTATAGTTATGAGATTCCAGACAGGTATCCCAAGATTCTCGACCCAATGAATAAATTTGTCTTACAACCTAGACAATAGCCACAAAAGACCTTAACTACTAGTAAAATTCTTTTAAGTTGGGTAGTGTAGATGAGTTAGAGGATAAAAGAATAGTGTATGGACAATAAGGGAGAAAAGTGTTAGGGTGGCTGATCATAACCTTTTAGGAAGCACTGCAAGCTAGCAACGAAGTGTTAATAGCTATTGTGATTTATTACGGATATGGGTTAGTGTTAATTTCGAGGACAAAATTCTTTTAAGTTGGGTAGATTGTAAACCCCCTCACCCAAAATAGGTATTTTGTGTGTATTTTATATTATTATATTTATTATAGATTATTTTAATATTGAATTACTTTAGAGTATTCTCTTAGTTAATTAGAAAATAAAATTTTTAGTATATTTACTTATGTAAATATTTATTTAGATATATTTTTAGACTATTTTAGATTTTTGGAGATTTTTTTAGAATTCTTAGGTCATTAAAACATAGAACGTAAATTTCTAGGACTTCTATGATTTACTACGAGACCATACTTGCATGTTGTTCCTACGAAATATTTATTTTAGGTTAAAATATTTAATTATATTTTTTTGTAATTTATTTAGAATTTTAAGAAATTTATTTAGATTTTTGAAATTATTTAGGATTTATTTGGTTGTATATAGTCTTAATATTAGATATATGCTAATTTAGTGTTAATATATATTAATAAGATTATATATAAATTATTTGTATTGTCTTTAATTCTATTTAAGATTATAAATTATTGAGATGAACTCAAACTCTATTTTTAATTAATTAAAATCCCGAGCCTACTAGGAAAACAACTTCATGCATATCCTATCCTTATTTAAACTAATCCTATTCATATCCAAATTAGCCAATTATAGTCGTATTCAATTAAGTAGTCTACACCATTATAAATATCTCATCCTTCATATTTTTCTTTCCCAAATTTACCTCTTTTTCGTCCAAAAAGTGTCAAAATTCGTCATAAATTTAGCCTCATTTTCTAGTATGTTATGACGACTTTAAAAGATGATATCTCCTAGCTCCGGACTCCAAACACGCTCCAATTTTTTTATTAGAACTATATCAAGGTTAGTTTTATGAATATATAAATTATTTTAATAATTTATGAACCTATTTTTCCAAAAAATTCTAAAAGTATCAGTTGTCCGAAATCAGATGCGTTTTCGTATTTTTGAGATTTCGGGAGATCCCGAACTCAGAATTATGAGCCGTTTAAAGTTTCAAAAATCTGACATGATAAAATTTCATAAAATTATTTTTACAGAATTTAATATGCAAGTTTATTCTACTGTAAAATTTATGCAACATAGACGTAAGTAGGAAACTACCAAAAACTTTCATCTGTGCGCCCTTGTGGCCATAACTCTTTAACTACTTGTGATTTATTAAACCGTCGATTTTGGTGTTCATATAGCATTGAAATCTATAGGATTCTGTACACAAATCTCGGATTTGAGTCGGTTGACTTTTTGGTCAACGAATTGCCTTGATTTGCGTGCCACGGATCACAAATCCGTAAAGTTGACTTTCTTTGGACCAAAATTAGGGTTTAACAAAAAAATTAGATTATAATAAGATTAAAATACTATTTTAGTTATTTTATTCAGAATTAAAATAGATTAAAATAGAGGAACCTATTCACCCACTTTTGTAATCTAACTTGTTTAATTTATGTGACGGGTAGATCGGACGACACATTGAGTTGGGACTTTATTATTTTTTAGATCAGACAAGATACTTGCCAAATTATTTACAGTACTTTGCATGCTTATTATATTTCTATATATTCATTACATTTCTGTATATTCATTACATGTGTAGTTTCTTTCAGTCATTACTATATATTAGATATGTTGACACACACATGATACTTAGTATCATGAGAGGACAATCAGTAGGCGTATGGGCTTTAACCACTATGGTAAACCGTAGTATCTAGCTCGCACTACGGGAGTGTGTCGCGTTGGTCGCTACCCCCGAGGTATGTCGATTTTTATAGAGTCGCGCTGGTCGCTACCCCCGAGGTATGTCGATTTCTGATATTCTAGACGGGTGTGTGTGTTGTGAGGCTTAGATCGAGTAGCCTACCCTTGCCCATACGTCAAAAAGTTGTCCTTATTTGCATTCATATAGATTGTCTTGTACAGTGTACTTATATATTTTCAAACATTATGCATGTTTACTGTATTCAAATTGGCTTGCTTCTATGTATCTTGTTACGTCCCTCTGAGGACCTAGTCCCTTTCCAAGTGTAGATGTTCATGACTATTCGCAGGAGCACGGATCAAGAATTACCACTTATCTCTTCCGATGAGGCCTTACCTTCTGAGCATCCTTGATTATCTCTAGCGATGGATCGCTTTGCTGATACACTTCTATTATCATCTTATTTATATTGGGGATTTATCCCTCTCCCTCATTTTAGTATTGATATAGTCATTGGTAGTGGATTTGTCTCCACCCGACTTTATTTTGGATTATTCAGACTCATCATTCTAGTTTAGTTATTTCTTTTCTGTGACTTGTTGTGTGGATGGGAGTAGTATATCTGTGACTTGTGATACTATATATATACCACATGTGAGTTTATATTCATATTACAGCGTACGTGTGTATTATGGTATCCATATATTGGAGTTGCCATATACATACGGCTGGCATGCTTACGTGTTCCTAGTCCTACGTAATTTAGGACTTGGGCGTGACATGTTTTTATTGTGGCCCATGCAGGTCGAGAGCATATTGTCTCGGTTACGTTACTGTACCGAGCAAGCCTGCGCATCGGATTAGAATATAGGATCTCATCCATTTACTTAATCACCTCCCTTGATTGTTTTGCATCCTCATTTGATTACTTGCATTGCATCTTGCTTGATCCCTTCTCAACGTCAATCTTCTCTCGTGCTTGATAGGGGTTTGGAAGATGACTTGTACTAAGTATATACCCTCTAGTATCCAATAACACTATTAGTTAAATTTTTGTAAGTTTGGTAGTATGCCTTATAACCTAGTAACACATAGTCCTGTTGCCTCATTAATGAAGTATAAAGGAATAACAACAACTATAGACTTGCATTAAAAGATAGTGTTTACCCAGGCTGTAGAACTTAGAGGCCCATACACCCATTTGGTCGACTAGAGACCTTGACAAGGAGTTATTATGAAAACTGTAGAGGCACAACAACGATATTCTTGGTGAACTTAGATTATTCTGTACCCTCCTCCATCATAATCAAGCGTACTTATATTTTTACTACCTCGACTCATGCTGCTATTATAGCCTAGTTTTGCAAGCTTATTCTTTTATTGAGCTTGTTCATGACATATGTATTATTGGGGGCCAACGCTAATACATTGTCTAAATCAGAATCACTGTATTATGGTCTGATCAACCGTAGTGCACTTGGTTTGCTCTTTGTATCACTACTTTATGTGGATTGAGATATAGTTGACTCAACTTGTTAGACAAATATACTTGCCCTCTAGACTGGTCAGAGCATATCATGTCAGGCAAATAACTGTTCTGATGTGAACATGCGAATAAGAATTTACCAAAATAATATTTCAATCCACAACTGCCTTGGCAACTCCCTTTCGAATTCTCTAATCCCTTTGAATCCCGTACTAGTATTCTATCATCTCCTTCATGAAATTCTTTATTATTGTTTTTCTTCTTCCCCTATTTCAGAAAGACGAACGTTTATGCTTAGTATAAGTTTGATACACGAATAGTACTAGATATACCCCATAGGCCAGGCACTCATGATGACAAACAAGAGAGCGCAGGCACAGAAAGTCGTAAATACATGTACGACCTTAGTTATATTTATCATTGCATACTCATGATCCCCTTTATGACACGAGATCTTAGGTGCATAGTAGACGTAGAATTATATATATGGTAGTTTAGCAGTCATGAGGATATGTTGATATTCTATCCAGATGGCAAACACGCGATGCTAATAGATGACACGAGTAGCAGTAGTAGTATTCTCTTTCTATCACCATCTCGCCCCCTTGGGTGGCTCATCTTCTCTTCTCTATCCATTCCGTATCTCGTGCTTAACTCTTCCTATCATAGTCGTATCCTTTCGTGCCATTATGAATTGTTTGATTTACTTCAACCTCACCCTTATTTGTTAGTTAAAAACATAAATGGTTTAGTAAATGATTAATAACTAAAATATGAGTACATAATGATAACCCTTATGTATATGCACTATAGCAATATTTGTACCCTCTTATTATTTTAAACCATGAATAGCATCCCTTAGTCTAAACGTTAACTAGTTGGATTGTTGAATTAGTAATTACTTCTAATAGTTTTATAAGTTAGTCAAGACCTTAAGTGTTGTCCTAAAACTTAGAATATGCCCAGGAAAGAGTTGAAGGCACTTGCTATGAACTGACAACTATGACAATTCGCTGGCAAAATAGCGACAGCTGCAGCTAGACCGTTATATTAGAGTAGTCGAAGTATTTGCAGACATACTAATCAGGTGGCGTGGCAATATTAGACTACGATACTTGACGGTTATGGGGAAAAATCATAGTTATGAGATTCTAGACAGGTATCCCAAGATTCTCGACCTAATGAATAAATTCGTCTTACAACCTAGACAATAGCCACAAAAGACCTTGACTACTAGTAAAATTCTTTTAAGTTGGGTAGTGTAGATGAGTTAGAGGATAAAAGAATAGTGTATGGACAATAAGGGAGAAAAATTAAAAAAAAAGGAAAAGAAAAATAAAACAAAACAAAAGAAAAAAAGGAAAAAATATAAAAACCAAAACTAACTAACACCTAAGCAAAACTAAAACAAAAAAACCTAACTAATCCTAACTACCTCTTCCCCTTTCAACCACAGCAGACAACCCCCCGCGCGGCTCAACTTCCCCCTCTCCCTGTTTATATATATATATATATATATATATATATATATATATATATATATATATATATATATATATATATATATATATATATATGTCACGACCCGCACCCGAAATTTGGTCACAAGTGCGTGGGTACGTCCAGCCTACGCCGCAGCATCGGCGGTAGAACGCTTTCTAGGTCATGATACTATCTAATCAATCTCACACGAATATCTAACTCCATAAGAAGACACATATATCACCATATAATATAGAATACGATCAATCACATAAACTAAAGCATGATGAGATAAATGAAATACAAGACAAGTCTAAACAATAATAAATAGTCTAACCTGCAATCAATAACATCCAATCTCCAAGTATGCTGGAAACAAGTCCTCTAAGTCATAGTCTGGAAAAAATATCCAGTCAGGATTGGAACGAAGTACAAGCACTAACAGCAGTTTCACATATATTGACAAAAACTATAACACAGTGTAAAGAAATACAAGACAGATATAAAAAACTGGCAATAATAAATACTGGAATAAATAGAATAAAGAAATGCTGGAATAACTGGAATACTGGAGTACTGGAGCATATGTCATCCTCAATATACATCTAGTAATGAAATAGAATATAAGTACACGCTAGAACAATGAACTGGTATATATGTGAATGCTAGAATCATGACTAGAACATAAGGAATGCTATACCAATACACTAGAGATACATGCCCAGAGCATCTAACTAAGTGTGTGAAACATTAGCATATCATGTGATTGGGACTGATCAAGCTTACTATGTATGACTTGCTATGATTCATGTAAGGTTAGGCTAACCATCCGGATAGCTATGATGCGAGCAATAGTCAGGCTAGTCACACATAACAGGCTATGAGGCATGTAATGGTCAGGCTGCACCGACATGAGGTATGGGTGAGCTATGATGCATGTAAAGTTGGGTGTGATCACATAAGCTACTAATATTTCCCCGTTTTCCCCCAGCTAGCACGATGGATTCCAAATCATAACTCCTCGTGACAGGTCTCGATGATGCCAACTCGTGTGAATAACAGTGTCAGAGTCATGTACACTATACAACAAGAATTATAGAGATAATCAACATAATGGAAACTGTCAGAGAATGTACTCGCCTGGGGTCCTGCTGCTGGTAATACCAATAACCTGATTCCAAAGTCTTGTCTGAACAATCCAATAATCCTATAGACATCATATAATACAATATTGCATCAGACATTACACTAACACACAATAAAAAATACACTGAACTCAGGGGCTACGCTAGGTATGGCTCTGGTCAACTAGGGTCAAGTGTGCGTCAAACTACACGGATGTCGCGTCTGCAAATACTGTGCAAAACAGACAGTCAAATATCATGGGTCTCGCCAGTACGTCAGTGTACATGGCAGTCTGCTAACAGTTCACAGGGTCACAAGGTCATATGTAACTACGGGATATCCACAGTTACACTCGGGTCATCTAGTACCTATATAAATATATACCTTATTAACTAGCATGATATTAATACTCATAATATATATATATATATATATATATATATATATATATATATATATACTAATTAATTACATATGCAATATATATTGTATATAAACCAGTTGAATTTATACTATATATATATTAACATATATTAGGGAGATGTATATATATATATATATATATATATATATATATATATACTAGTTTGAGAAATATACTATATATATATGTACCAATATACATTTAAATATATATCAATATGTATGCTAATACGTACATACATACATCCATATAAATACATATACACAATCACATAAAATAACGAAAGGAGGGCAGGAACGAACCTGCGCACGGTCACGACGACGATGACGATGATGATGGTGAAGGTGCTGGTGATGATCACGGTGGAGATGATGTTGAAGATGATGGCGATGGTAATGGAGGTGGTGAACAGGGATGGCTAGAGTCCAGCTAGGGGACGTACAGTCGGGTGGAAGAAGAAGGAGGCGAGCGGGAACAACGGGTTCACGGCATTGTGCAGTCGATGGCGAGGAGGGGTCGGGCTGTGCTTCAGGCGAGCATGCTCGGTGGTTCAGGGACTGGGGTCGACGCGATGGCGGGTTGGGCGGTGGTGACCGGTGACAGTGGTGGCGGGGGTGTTGATGGCGAGGTGGTCGGCGTTCAGTCAAGTCGAGTTAGCGGGAAGTCGACCAGTGCAGCGGTCGGGATGGCTCCGTGCAGTCGGGGAGATCGACGGAGTAGAGTCGAGGGAAGTACGGTGGATGAGGGAGGTCCGGCTGTCGAGTCTGGGGGATGAAGATGGGGGAGATCGTGGTGGCTCAGGCGAGGGGGAAAGGAAGTCGAAGAAGAGAGGGATGGAGGTCGACGCGCTTCAGGCGAACAGGGCTCGGCGAGGTTCAGTCGAGCGGTGGTCGAGACGTCGTGGAGGAGTTGGGTTAGGCGAAGATGATGAAGAAGAGGGTGCAACGGTTCTGGCGGGTTATCCGGTCAGTTTTCGGCGGTCGATGGTCGAGGCGGGTGAGGGAGAAGGCCGGGGATGAACCGGGAATAGGGGATGATGTCGGCTGGGGTGTTTATTTCTAGGTTTAGTTTTAGGAAAAAGAAGAAGGAAAAAGGATTATTTATATGTGTAGGTCTTGGTTTGACCTAGAAATTGACTTGGTCAAAGCCCTATTGGGATTGGGCCTTCTCATGTAGGATTTCAAGGGCCAGGATTCAAATGGGTTCAAAAATGAATTTTTAGGATTGTATTTGTTCAAGGTTTGGAGGGCCATGGTTCAAGGAGCTTGATGTTGGTTTACACACTCCTAAAAATCATAAAAAAATATAAATGAAGGAGAATGGGTTTATTCATGTATTGTGTCCAACATGATGGACACCTTAATATAATATTGCATAAAAGTGCCCAACAATTGGAAAATTACACAAAGTTGGATTTATGGTTTAATTAAATTAAAGTAAATACAATTGGTGTTCTAAAATTAATTAGAAGTACAAGGGACTAAAATTAAGTGGGACACAAGTGTCATGAATGAAGTAGACTCAGAATAGAATATTACCCTAATTTGGGTTGCTCAAAATAGGTCGAGATTGTGTCTCCAATTTTGATTGGAACGCACAAGGATCCAAGGTTAGATTTATTCAGAATTTAATAATAAAGTTTACGAAGAAAATTGTGCGGATAGAATGAAGTACAAGAGAACATAATTATGAGTTACACAAAGGTCAGAAAAGAAGACAGGCATGTCTAGGACAAGGTTGTGAAATTTGTTGGAAGACAAATGCTAGGGCAGTGCTCCAATTATCGAAGCAACGACAAGGCACAACAAATAATTAAAATTATGGTAATTAATTATAATTAAATATCATGCAATATTTTCACACATTAAATTATGAAAAGACAAAAATACCCCTAATCTGAAATATGGGGGTGACAATATATATATATATATATATATATATATATATATATATATATATATATATATATATATATATATATATATATATATAAACCCTAACCCTAATCTCTTAAACCTTAACCCTATCCCAGCCCCGACGACCTCCGGCCGACCACCCTGACGCCGCCGCCCCGCGCCGCAGCCCGGCCGACCGCCGCCGTCGTCCGCGCCGTCCGTGCATCGCGCGCGTACATAGCAGCACATTTTTGCTCCATCTTTTTGCGAGCGGTTTGTCCGTGTACATTCACAATCTAACCCTCTAGGATTTTTATTCAAGCGGGACGAGTTTTTGTGCCCTTAATTGGTCGAAAAATCGACCAGAAAATGGCCGAAAAATTGACCAAAACAGTCCAGAAACTTTAACCCAAACTTCCATGTTCACGCCCAATTTGCCGCCAACCTATTCATTATTTTCAAAATCTAATTGAAGGGTTCTCTTCACAATATAACCGAGAATTTTTTTGTTCGTTTAGTTTTTATTAATTCGTTCTATGTGTTAAATTATTCGGCCTCCAAAATGACCAAAAACTTCATAATTTAAAACTAAAATTTTGTGATACGAAGTGTGCCCCGCCAAACGGGACCGCCTCGTCACGTACCAATTGTACCAAAAGGCGCGTATGGTATATCCTGACATGTGGGCTTTCGCGAAAGTTAATTCGGACGTGTGTGCACGTCGAAATAAACCCGTATCCGTAAAAAATTCCCGTATCGCAACTTTTATAACATACCACCCTATTTTGTGTACGCTCGTCAGAATATGATAAAACTTGCGCCATTAGATTCGTGGTATCACGCTGGTCCTATGACCCAAGTTTTATGCGATTCTGAGACAGTTGACCAAGCTGCCTATTTGTGAGCCCTATAGTTTGACTTTTATGGCAAATTTATGATCGGCTCACCGGAATCCAAAATTGGACATACCGTTGAGTTCGTATCGACGTTTAGAATTTGTTTGACCTATAATTTATCCTATTTAGAGACCTTTACCTCTGGCACACTTTTCGATGTAAGGTGGCCCATAGTGGACCCGTTTTGACCTGAAATTACCGTTTTGCCCCTGTGTCCAAATTGGACGAAAGGGTAGTATTTTCTAGCTATCTCGCTTATTTCGGGAATGTTGGTAATATTTATTTCAGCATCCGGAGACGTTCATTCGGAGGCCATAGTCTCTGATCCTTTGTACTTGACACCTGGTCGTTTATACTATGCAACTTTCTTGCCAGGCAAGTATACCTTGCCATTGTACCGTGATTTACATTCTATATGATGCATATATTTTATTTCTGTCATTTAGTTCATATATTTAACTGCTATATAAACTGTGCATCGAAGAATAACTTGGGTGCAACGACGGTGGCGTCGTATTTCATCTTTATTATATATTATGCATGTCAACCTAGTTTTACGAGACCACCACATGATCATGAGGCATTCTTATATTTCATTTGGCCGTGACACATTTCTTACACGAGTTGTGAGTCTCATATAGATCACAGACTTACGTATTGACTGATCATCAATACGTGTGGGACGTGCGATAGGGAATAGCTGCTGATAGAATTGCATGCTAGAAGACTTGGGAGTTATTAAAGGTAACATTGTGTCATGGATATGACATGCTTAGAGCATGGGGTAGGCAGGACAACAGGTAAGTCATTTGGGCTCCTTTGCTCTTTCCTTGTGTAACCCGTACGGTCCGTCGGAGATGCGCGGTCATGATGACCACTATATATATTTTTATTATCAGGCGGCCTCTGACGTTCAAAAGACGTCATACTTTTTAGGCCCCTGAATCTCCGAGAGAATCATGCCAATCCCATTTTGTCACGCCCCAGTCCCAAAATACATAGGAGCAGGAATACGCAATACGCCAGCTACGCAATCGACCAGACTCTGGTCTGACTCGAATACGTATAAGCTGTAGACTAATGGTAACTATCAAAATAATCCAATAAATATAAACATCCATGTCTCAATCCACAAAGAACAAAAATACACAAGAATGAGCTACATGTGCTACAGTCGGCCGCCCAGTAAACACATAAACTACAATAGACTCGAGAAGAGATGAGTCTATAAAAACTAGGCTACAACAGCAGATGAATAATCAATATGAATAATGTAACCATAATGCCGGTAGAAATAATATGAGTACCTGGTACCAATGCCTGCATGACAAGCAACTCCATCAGCAACCCCAACGGCTCCGTAATCGTCTATGCTGCAAAACTGGCAGGGGACCAGGTCCTCAGAGGGATATAACAAGGTACAAAATACAACATGCCAAAGTATAACAGAAAGTACAAGTGCAACGACGGTGTAGTCTAGCATAACCACCTAAGTGAGACACAGTTTGAAGATAATGTTCGACGCGTGGGCTATCCAAAATAAAATCATAGCTCCGAATACAAAGACACACGGGGCGTACCGTAGCTCCGAGCAGAGAGTCACATGGGTGATACTACTATTCCGGATACAGGAACACTACATAAACTGGACATATACATATATAAGAGCGTACAATGGGGCCCAAACGTCTAGTAACTGTCTTCCCCATCCCAAGTGATCAACGATTGTGTGCTGAACCTGAACCTCTATCTAGCAGTCTCGTCACACTGAAGTAACTATCAATCAACACGACCCTAAGGTCCTCCCAAAATTTGGTCATGCTGTTAGTATCAGGATACAGGAAATCTGGCATGATGACAGTGTATGTATGTGTCCTAGGGTTACGTTATACACAGGTACGTACATCAAGGTATTGCGAACATCTATCACTCGTTAGCAGACATTACCGACGAATGTTTGCACCCGGTTGTGACCGGACGTGAAGTAACGATTCAAGTCAAAAATGCGCACAATGCATATAGTAAATCAATAAATATCTGGTAACTAAAATACAGGGTGGCAAGGTACACTTGCCTGGATCTGGCTGTTGAAGATGGGACTCCGGTACAACGTCCAAGTCCACAGGTTCCGTAGTACCTAGAGACGAGATACAAGCTCAATCAATAGACTATCATGAGGCTAAAATAAGATGTGACACATGTCTATCATATGTTCAATCTTAGTTACAAGTCACAAGACACTAAGCTAGAAGGTTGACCACGATTGACTAAAGGTTCGTTACGTCACATTCGATTAATCACCTGTACAATATCATCAAACAAATCCTTAATCCTACTATATTCATCACAAGGTTCAGTAGTTCAAGTACATTCATTCCTCAGATTTTACCCTGGTCTTTACAGTCATTATCAGGCACGTTGACATATATCATCCTTAATTAAATTATCAATTATTTATTAAACCCTCAAATATATACAGTTACTATCATTTCATAATAAACTTCTCCTCAATTAAATTTATTATTACTATTTATCCCTTAATAAATGATCGACATTTAAGAATCACGACATATACTAAATCAGCCGATCAACAATGCATATATCATTATGTATAAAACTCTAAAAATCTCATATGACATTTAAATTCTAACCTCATTATATATGTCATTCTCAACCATCAAATGTATATATTTTACATCCTCAACCCATGAACATCAATGCATATTTAAACCATAAATAATCAACTTAGCATTTTACCATCAATTGCATATTATAACATGTATTAAGCCTAAAATCTCACATGCATATATAACACTAAAATATCAATACATATATGTAAACCTAACTAGATCTGTACCATACTTAAACCCTAAACTCACATTAATATATAACACACTACAAGGAGAAGGGTAGCAGCTCACCTTGGCGTCGTGTGGTGGCCGTCTCTGGCCGGAGTGGGCTGCGGTGGTAGAGCTCGGCCCGAGGGGGTCGTGGTGGTGTGGGTATTGATGGTGATGATGTTGATGATGGTGAGAAGGATGGTGATGATGCTGATGATGGTTAGGAGGAGAGGCAGGGTGGCCGGAGGGGAGTTGGCCGGAGTAGGCAGTGAGGGTGGTGGTCGACTAGAAGCAGTGAGGTATTATGGAGGGACGCTGGGTGGATGGAGGTGCTGGTGGTGATGTAGTGAGGTGGAGTCGAAGGAAGGGGGCTCGGGGCACGGTCGAGGTGGTGATGGAGTGGTCGGGTGAGCTCGCCGGAGTGTGAGGTGATGGCGGATGGAGGGAGATTGCAGAGTGATGGAGAAGTAGAGGGAGTTGCAGGTGGTGGACTGGAGAAGTTGGCGTGGTGGAGGCCGGTCATGTGGGGTGCTGCTCGGAGTGGTGATGGTTTGTGGCAGTGGGTGGCGGCTAGTGAAGGTATGGGATGGAGGAGGTGGTCATGGCGGTCACGGTGGTAGTGGGGCGGTGGCTGGAGGTGGTTGAGGGAGCCAGTAGCAGTGGCTCACCGGGGTTGGCCGGAGTAGGGGGCCGGCCGGGTGGCAGGGTTGAAGAAGAAGAAGAAAGAAAGAAAGAAGAAGAAAGGAAGAAGAAAGGAAATGGAAGAAGAGAATGGTTATGGTTTTGATGTAGGAGGAGGGAGGAGAAAGAAAGGAGTGGGGTTTCCTAGGTTTTGGGATTAGGGCCGGTTGGGAAGAGTGAAGTGAAGAGACATTTTATAGGGAGTTGTGATGGGGAGTGTGTGGTGAGGATGATTCCTAATTCAAATGGATGGCTTAGATTTCTCATGAAGGAAATTTGTTCATTCAAAGGGAAGAGTAGGGTTGGGTTGAACCGGTCAAGGGTTGAGGGCTTCTCCATTTGGTTTGAACCAATGAGGTGATGACACCTATTGCACTATTTGCAAATAAGCCCCCTTAATTTTGGGTATTTGTACAAATACATGAAATAATAGAAAAATAGTGTGGGAAATGGTGTTTGGTATTTTGTAGGGTGAGGGGGTATTGTGTGTTTTGTATGGGCTTAATGAATGAGGGTTTGGGTTAAATTGGGGTTAAGTTAGGATTAGTCAAAGTTGGTATCCCCAATTTAATTAAAATAAATTGTCATATGCTCTTAAATTAAATGGGGGCACATGGGATCTCAATTTGGAGTGACACAAAGGTCATAAAAGGTGTAGGCTTAGTGTCAGTCTTGGACCCTTTAATTGGTCCGGCTAAACGGGTTGAGTTTGTGTCTCGAAATTGATGGCAACGACACATGTACGCGATAACGGATTAAATAATGGATTTTGGATACGTGAAGTTGTGCAATTAAATTAGAGCACAAGGGTTTGTGTTTTTGAGTGACGGAAAAGTCTAGCGCCTAAGTTGGCGTGTCAAGTCTAGAATGCAATAATTTGTTGGAAATCATGGGCTAATGTTGGGCTCCGAATATTGTAACAACGGTAGGGTGCACAAAGGGTTATAAATACAGACCCAAACAACTGCAACTAATTTCTAAACCTCAATTACTCTGACGTTACAACAATATTTCTGACTAATCTGGTCTACCTAAATTAAAATTTTTGAGGGGGGTTTACATCCTTCCCAACTTAGAAAAATTCTATCCCCGAAATTAAAAGTAAAGCACGACTAATAGCTACAAGAATTTAAAAGTTAACTGGTCGAATGCGGTACGTAAATTCGTACCTTGGTCCTCAAATAAATACAAAAAAGCTATCGAATGGAATCCTCGCGCTCCCAGGTAGATTCGCCTCGCGAATGATGCTTCCATGCAACTCTGACCAGTCGAATAGTATGACCTCTCAATGTCTTCTCACTGCGACTGAGTATCCCCACGGGCTGCTCTGTATATGATAAACTGGGCCCGACTGTAATCTCTGAATGATCAAGCACGTGACTAGGGTCTGCCACATACCTCCTCAATTATGATACATGAAATACGTCATGCACTCCTTCTAATGATGGAGGCAATGCAAGACGATAAGCCACTTCTCCAACTCGTTCCAAGATATCAAAAGGTCCGATGTACCTCAGACTCATCTTGGCTCTGCCTCCGAATCTGATGGTACCACGAGCAGGCGATATCTTTAAAAATACATAGTCACCCTCCTTGAACTCCAAAGGTCTGTGGTACGCATCTGTCCAATGCTTCTGTCTGTCCTGTGCTATACGCAGGTGGCTTTGAATCTGCTTTACCTTCTCCACTGTCTGTGTCACCAACTCTGGACCAAGTATCCGACGCTCTCCCACGTCACTCCAATATACCGATGACCTATACTTCCTGCCGTACAATGCCTCATAAGGTGCCATCTGTATGCTGGCCTGGTAGCTGTTGTTGTAGAAGAATTCCACCAAGTGCATATGGTCCTCCCAAGATCCTCTAAAGTCGATCATGCACGCTTTCAACATATCCTTTAGTATCTGTATCGTGCGCTCTGACTGGCCATAAGTCTGTGGATAATATGCAGTGCTGAACTTGAGACGAGTTCCTAGACTCTCCTGCATACTTCGCCAAAAATGTGACATGAATCTGGAGTCATGGTCCGATACAATATTGACAGGTACTCCATGTAGTCGTACTATCTGCCTCATATACATGTCAGCTAATATCTCTGTAGACTGCCCAACTCTGAAGGGCAAAAAATATGCAGACTTGGTGAGTCGGTCTACGACAACCCAAACTGCATCCTTCCCGCTAGGGCTCCTCGGTAATCCTGTGACAAAGTCCATAGTAATGTGTTCCCACTTCCACTCGGGAATGGGAAGCGGCTGCAATAGTCCAGCAGTCCTCTGATGTTCAGCCTTGACTTGCTGACAAACCAAATATCTCGTCATGAATCTCACAATCTCTCTCTTCATCCCATGCCACTAGTAATATTATCTCAAATCTCGGTACATCTTTGTACCCCCGAGATGAATAGAATAAATTGAGCTATGAGCCTCGGTCATCAACTCCTGGCATAACTCGCCACTAGAAACATATAGGCGATCTCCATACCTCAATGTTCTATCTTCATGAATCCTGAGTCCCGTCTGTATGCCGGCCTCTGTCCTCTCTTGTAGTCATCAAAATCTCGCATCTGTAGGCAGAGCTGCCTTGATCCTCTCAACCAAAGTAGACTGAACCTCTAGACTGGCCATCTGTCCATCCATGCCTGGCAATATAATCTCAATCCTGAGCTCCTGAAGATCCTCTAATAATAGGCGTTGAGTCGTCAAAAAGTATGCCATGGGCTTCCTGTTTAAGGTATCTGTTCCAACATTTGCCTTGCTAGAGTGGTACTGTAACTCTATATCATAGTCTGTCATCAACTCTAGCCATCGCCTCTGTCTCATGTTGAGCTTCTTCTGAGTGTAGACATGCTTCAGACTTTTGTGATCTGTGCAAATCTCAACACGCTCTCTATAAGGTAGTGCCGCCATAGCTTTAGTGCAAATATCACTGCAGCTATCTCTAGGTCGTGCGTCGGATAGTTCTTCTCATAAAATCTTAGCTGTCTCGATGCGTAGGCTATTACCTTGCCGTGTTACATTAGTACACATCCTAATCCGCTCCCAGATGCATCACTATACACTACAAATCCTCCCGATCCTGAAGGAAGTGTCAAAATCGGTGCTGATGTCAGACGCTTCTTTAGCTCATTGAAAGCCGTCTGGCACTCTACTATCCAGATAAACTCCTCGACTTTACGCATCAGTCGCATCATAGGCACAACAATCCTCGAGTAATTTTCTACGAATCTCTGATAATATCCGGCAAGTCCGAGAAAACTCCTAATCTCTGTAACTGATGTAGGGGTAGGCCACGTCTCTACTACAACGATCTTCTTCGGGTCAACTGATTGTTAATCTCTGGTGATTATGTGTCCCAGGGATGGTACTCTATCCAAGCAGAACTCATATTTGCTGAGCTTGGCATACAGCCTCTCCTGCCTCAGCGTCTCCAACACGATCCTGAGATGTCTCTCGTGCTCCTCCTGGCTCTTGGAATATACCAAGATGTCATCAATAAATACTACCACGGACTTATCTAAGTACTGTGGAAAATATTGTTCATCAGACTCATAAATACTGCTGGCGCATTGGTTAAACCAAACGGCATAACTAGAAACTCATAGTGCCCATACTTCATCCGAAAAACCGTCTTCGGAATGTCCTCTCTCCATACCTTGATCTGATGATAGACGGATCTGAGATCGATCTTCGAGAATACACATGCACCACTAAGCTGATCAAATAAATTATCGATGCGTGGCAGTGGGTACTTATTCTTTATCGTTACAGCATTTAGCACCATGTAATCGATACACAAACGTACCGTCCCGTCGTTCTTCGGCACAAATAAGATGGGTGCTCCCCATGGAGAAATATTAGCCCAAATGAAACCCTTGTCTAAAAGATCATCTACTTGAATCTTCAACTCAACCAACTCCTTCAGTGCTAGTCTGTAGACGGGGAAAATAATTGGCTCGGCTCTAGGAGTCAACTCTATATCAAACTCTATCTCTCTGTCAGGTGGCAGGCCTGGAAAATTCTCTGGAAACACATCCTCAAACTCTGATATAAAGTGAGGGTACATTGGTTCACCTTCTGTAATGTTTGCCTCTAAGGTAGATTGGACACCATGCTCTCGAGCTCCCCGAAGAAACTCAAACTCAGGGTGATCTGGTGGTCTAAAATAATGCACCCACGTCGACAATCTAGCGTTGCGTGGTATCGGCTCAACCAATCCATGCCTAGGACAATGTCATAGTCTAGACTTAACCTCATAATAAATTCTCCTGTTCTATTTACCACCAATCCTCCAAAAAAAAATTCTCCCTTGCCTAATGTATAATTACTCTTCTCCTCAAAATTTTTCCTAAAATTTTATTCCTCAAATTTCTTCGTTCCGTTATTTATTGCTCCGAGTCACATAGTGCAATTATAATAATAGTATCTCCCAAGCACATACTAGAATTCCTGGTATCGGATCATCATCTTCCAGGTGAGAGCCTAAAATTCCATCTCCTCTAGTTCATAATATCGTTCCTGGTATCGCTATCATATACAACAACTAATTTTTAGTATCGGGCCATGTATATCCATAAATTATTCTAGAGGGTTAGGATTAACAATCCTTTTAGCTCCCAGCACTTCCCAAATCACTATTATTTCAAGTAAGGGTAAGGTTTTACCAGTTTCTAAGAACATACTTCTAGGTCTAATTCTTTTGCTAATATTCTCCACTAGTTCTAGCATCTAAAAGAACCTATCAACCTACCCTACTGAGGGTAACAATCTTCTCAGAGATTATTGCACAAATCATGTCTTCTGCCGTCTGAACTATGATCTTCTTTGGGAGGGAACCATCAGGCACAAGCATTCGTCTTTCTGAAATAATAGGAGATGAGAAACAATGATAACGAAATTGACGAAAACTAAACGAATATAATTTGGAAGTCCAAGGGCGATAATCACATACAAAGGGAGTTTTAAAAATCGATTATGGATTGAGATCCTATTCAACAATAATTCCTAATATCTATTTCTAGTTTGCAGGCTCGCTTGGCACAGTCAGGTGACCAAGAAGATTAAAATCGGAGCTGCATGGACCACCACAAAAATATGTCACGCCCCAGTCCCAAAATATATATCACTAGGAATACACAACACGCCAGCTACGCATTCGACCAGACTCTGGTCCGACTCAAATACGTATAAGCTGTAGACTAATGGTGTCATGTCCCGATCTCCCGCGGGCTAAATCGGCCATCCCCGCTAGGCAAAAATGACCATACCAGCGCTCCCACGGAACGATCGCTTTTGACCCATCCGGGCGTGATGCCGCACGAGCGTGAGCCGCGCCCGTGCAAGGCCGTAGTTCATTGGCTGGCAGTAAGAGATCTAAGCCACAGGATCGCACAGATTATCCGAGTACAGCAGAATGTATAAACGCATAAGCGAGTGGTAACAAGTTCACTGAGTCGATAATAGCGAAAGCATTGAATAACATAAGTTGAAGTAAAACAAGCTCTTTTTATTCATATTGAAAGAAGTATTACATGTGGTGCATAGCAGAGATTACAAGTCGCTCAAGCTCTCTCTTTGAAACATAAAAGCGTGCCAAGTGGCTACATTTATGGATGATATACAGGAAATATTCAGGCGATGTTCAGGCGATGTTCAGGCGATATTCCAATATTATGTCTTGTATATGTGCTTCAGTTCAAGACGCAGCGTTCCAAGGCTTCCGAGTTGAACTCCACGCCTTAGAAAGCACGAAGGAGGCATCCACACCTAACGAGGTTCTTCCGCACCCTGCAAGCAATCTGGTGGGTTATCAGTACATGAATGCACTGGTGGGGAAGCTACTCGCCCGCTCGACAAATCCAAACACGTAATATAGGTTCCGTGCACCAAATACTTTGTTGTCTTTCTAGTTGTGCCTTAGGATCAGTTTTATGGCAATATTGAATAGCCTAACTCGTGTGGCAGTGCGCTGTGTGATATAAGAGGAAACAAGATGAGACTTACCAACTTACCAATTATCCTTCCCTGTCCAAGGCAAACCAATGTTAAATCCAAGCACGAGCATATATAAACATTCAGGGGCATAGCATATGCAAATACTGCGTTATAAGCGAGATTACGCTACGGGTGCACGAGTTACAGGAAATATCAGGTGCGTTGCATAGGATGATCAAGTGCTCTTTATGCACAAGTGTTGTTATATTATGATCATTCAGGTGTTCAGTTATTCTCGATGCGATGCAATGACTCGCACGCGGGTAGCCGCTAAGCGAGGATGACTTATCTATATGAACATGAGGTCACTGGCATGTGCCACAGTGGATGGTCTAGTTTGGAAGGGAAGGACTTGTGACGCGGGGATCAGGGCATCGTAGGCTGTTCTGTCCGATGCAGGAGACTATCAGGAGTTTCGTCCGGATCGGATCGGTGCCAGTGCCCCGGCAACCGTTCGCGGAACTAAAACCTTGTTTCAAGTTGTCCTGTGACCATGCAAGTCTCTAATCTTCAGGATTTGTGGTCAGACACAGGAACAAGTTCTAAGCAGGATATATATATATGGAACAAGTTATATAGAAAAAGTTTGAGTCAGGATATATATATATATGGAACTTGTTGAGGCAGGATTACTCTCAATGTTGAGTATCGACTCCACGAGCTGGGATTCTTGGATCAATGACTTGGTGCAAATTCCCTGGTACGGGAAATGCCTTAGCGACCCAACGGTCCCGGATAGATTCAGGTTTATTTATGCACAGAACAACTATCAGGTAGTCTTCCGAGGATAACCTAAATGAATGCATGGCATGCACAGTATCACACAGTCTTGGCGTAGTTATGCATCAAGCATTGAAACTAGGCAATATCTATAAGTAGGCAAGCATGCACTCATATAACATAAGCTTCACATTGGCTCGGGCCCGAAAGTAAGCCGAGGAGTAAAATCGTAAGGGGACTTCTCGAGCGACATTACCTAGGGTCGTGCAATACAGAGCATGGAAGTGCACAACGAACGGTATAATATTTATACCGTTCTACTCGAGGCATAGCAGAGTCTGGTTGCCCAAGGCAAAGGTTGTATGCAAAGGGTCTGATATATAAGCAATGGTTCATTTCCATGTTCTAGCATAAGCAATACAAGTTGGGATTATTCCCTTAGCTAGGTGCGTTATATTCTTATTAGCATGCAGGGGGTGATTCACCTAGCGACTAGCATGTACCATTCCGTATTTTATGTGTGCTGGCTAAGCAAAGATAAGTTCACCGTAGCCACCCACCTTAGCGATGATTCGTCTCGGTTGAGCGATACTCTGAGCGAGCCTCTGAAAGCCTAAGCCGGTTCTCATGAAGGGCCAAGTCTGGATAATCCCTTGCCTCAACGAGTTGCCTTGCTGAGCAAAGCAGGTTGGGACGTTTGCACTTTTGTCGTTTGAATCGGCAGTCCGCTTGAGCGGAACGGGCTATTACATTATCCACCACTCAGAAAAAAGTCTCGTCCTCGAGACTTCCTGAGGGCAGGCCGTACTATCGAATTTTTGATTCTAGCCCGAGCGTAGCTATCGGTACCATTAGATCCATTGGAACACAATCTCCTACTCGATGCTTACGCCGTATTGCATGTGTACCGAGTTAGTCTCATTTATGCCTTAGCGCGGGACAAGTTCCTTAACACGAGATACATTTTAATCGATCTTGGATAGCGATCTAAGGCTGAGGCAAACTTATACAAGTTGTTATGCTTGTTCAGGAGGATATTCACTTGCACTAGCATTTGAGTTCAGCATATCGCGAGTCTGGATCATGCACGGATTCGAAGCGTCCTTCAAATACATGCATGTAAACCAATTTAGCGATAGCAAAGTCTTAGCACTCGAGTTTCACATTTCTTTCATCTTGGACCGTGCACACATTCAAGGCGTCCCTCAAACATATGCATTCAACCAAACTTAGAGATAGTAAAATCGGACAAGTTACTTCTGCGAAAATCTTAAGGGTTCAATCCAATTCCATATCATTTCCATTCCAACCAAGCATTTACACCACCATTAAGCATGATCTGTTTGGTTTATCGACTAGCGTTCGTCAGTTCGGGTCAAACTTAGCACATGTTATTATACCCAGGTCTAACCCTAAGTCTTGCTGCCCCAGTTGTGAATCTTATTCAAACAATATGGTAAAGTCGGTGGCACAGGTTCATTCACTCAGCACAGGGTCGTCTGCCTAATCGCTAGGTCAGCTCACAAGGTTATAGGTACAGGTTCAAGCACATGATATATCGTGTAAATTCGTCGCACGATGCTCGTCCCAATTCCTAGGGTCAAACAATTATTCATTTGCACGGGGTATTCTACCCAAGCTCGTTTCACTCAGATTTCTAAATATTGAGCACAAATTCACCTACTCTCAATAACACGTTCGTTGTACGGGGGACGAGTCCGTTCAGGTAATTTATAATAAATCCAAGTCCATGACAAGCCTAGTGATTTGCGTAGTCTATCTCTCCAAACATGTTTTGATAGAATCTATATCCATTTCAAGTCTAGATCACCAAGCCAAGATTCAATTCTAAACCTTAGATTATATCCTCAAGTTGTCCAACAATATCAATACGTTCGTCTCCGAAACCATCAAGCGTGATTTACTCCTGGTTCTAGGTTAACTCATCCTAAAACACTTTTGATTTACTGTATTCAAATTTTTTGTATCCATCGAATCAAGTCCGTTCATGCAGTGATTGTAGTTCGTCTTGTAAAAATCATTCGGCTTTCATTTTACCGTTCGGTAAATCTAAAGTCTGCTTTTGGCATTCCTCACTAACCAAGTTCAAATATTCAAGCCCAAGTCCATCCATTTCTGATACGTTCCATATATCAAGTTTGTTCTTCCAAATTCTGAGTAAAATCCGTTATCGCTTATATCATTCTTAGTAACATAATATTTTTCTTTGCTTGTATCGATCCATGCTATCTTCCAATTATCGATACCAAGTCAAATTTATATTCTGAAGCCAATATCCATTCTCGGGTTAGCTTATTCGCGCGATAATTTATTCACGTTCAATCCATTTGTTTCAAATTTGAAACTGCTCGCACGATTCTCAAATTTCCAACAAGTTTTCCTTAACCAATATATTGGTTTCCATCACCGAGAATTTCTATTCGATATAAGCCTTATTATTTATTCAAGTTATTTTCAATATCGTTCAGTCTGACTATCGTCCGGGTTATGGATCCGTTTTGGATGTTTCTAAATTATCCATCCACCACTCGGAATCGAGTCATTCCATCAAATCCTTAATCTGTACTCGCATTATCGTTAGCTTATTTACCAATCCATTCCTCAAATTCTTGCACGATACTCAGGTTCCGCCTGATAAAAATCTAGTCTCATACAGTATTCTGGATTGATAGTCATCCAAGCAACTATATTCGATTTATGCCTTCCAATACGAAATATCGTTCGAGCTATTTCCAAAATCAAGCATGATTCTTAATATTCGCCTATGCGATAAATTCGATAAAGTTTCTATCGATTGCAGTTCTAAGTCTGACTTATCTTATTCCTGAACGATGTCCAATACTCGTTGTAACTGGCTTGCACCCAAGGGTCTTGGTACACGATAAGAACACAACTTAGCCAAAGGGCTGTGTGCATAGCGAACCGTTCGGGCAATATTCATTTTCGCACTAACCAGTTAGGCAAACAGGTATAGGCATTTCAGGTTTGCACATAATGCACAAGTCTAGCACGAATCTAATCCCATAAGGACTAGTACAGGTTGGCACAAAGGCCCTCGCAACACAATTTCGTACAAACAATCATACCATTCAGATGCAACTTTTTGAAAGTATTTAGACTTATTATTTAGAACATCCCATTATTGAGGCATTAAGAGAGTGTGCGCACATAACCCATGAACGAGCTTTCAAAACAAAGATATTCGAAATAAAGTCCAAAGACGTATAAGCCAGGCTCTGATACGAATCTGTCATGCCCCGATCTCCCTCGAACTAAATCGGCCTTCCCCGCTAGGCAAAAATGACCACGCCAGCGCTCCCACGGAATAATCGTTTTTGACCCATCCGGACGTGATGCCGCACGAGCGTGAGCCGCGCCCGTGCAAGGCCGTGGTTCATTGGCTGGCGGTAAGAGATCTAAGCCACAGGATCACACAGATTGTCCGAGTGCAGCAAAATATATAAATGCATAAGCGAGTGGTAACAAGTTCACTGAGTCAATAATAGCAGAAGCATTGAATAACACAAGTTGAAATAAAATAAGCTCTTTTTATTCATATTGAAACAAGTATCACAAGCGGCGCATAGCCGAGATTACAAGTCGCTCAAGCTATCTCTCTGAAACATAAAAGCGTGCCAAGTGGCTACATTTATGGATGATATACATGAAATATTCAGGCGATATTCAGGCGATGTTCAGGCGATGTTCCAACATTATGTCTTGTATATGTGCTTCAGTTCCGAACGCAGCGTTCCAAGGCTTCCGAGTTGAACTCCACGCCTTAGAACGCACGAAGGAGGCATCCGCACCCGAATGAGGTTCTCCCGCACCCTGCAAGCAATTTGGTAGGTTATCAGTACATGAATGCACTGGTGGGGAGGCTACTCGCCCGCTCGACAAATCCAAACACGTAATATAGGTTCCGTGCACCAACTACTTTATTGTCTTTCTAGTTGTGCCTTAGGATCAGTTTTATGGCAATATTGAATAGCCTAACTCGTGTGGCAGTGCGTCGTGCGATATAAGAGAAAACACGGCGAGACTTACCAACTTACCAATTGTCCTTCCCTGTCCAAGATAAACCAATGTTAAATCCAAGTACGAGCATATATAAACATTCAGGGGCATAACATATGCAAACACTGCGTTATGAGCGAGATTACGCTACGGGTGCACGAGTTACAGGAAATATCAGGTGCGTTGCATACGATGATCAAGTGCTCTTTATGAACAAGTCTTGTTATATCATGATTGTTCAGGTGTTCAGTTATTCTCGATGCGATGCAATAACTCGCACGCGGGTAGCCGCTAAGCGAGGATGACTTATCTATATGAACATGAGGTCACTAGCATGTGCTATAGCGGACGGTCTAGTCTGGGAGGGAAGGACTTGCGACACAGGGATCAGGGCATCACAGGTCGTTCCGTCCGATGCAGGAGACTATCAGGAGTTCCGTCCGGATCGGATCGGTGCCAGTGCCCCGGCAACCGTTCGCGGAACTAAAACCTTGTTTCAAGTTGTCTTGTGACCATGCAAGTCTCTAATCTTCAGGGTCTGTGGTCAGACACAGGAACAAGTTTGAAGCAGGATATATATATATATATATGGAATAAGTTATATGGATCAAGTTTGAGTCTGGATATATATATGGAACTTGTTGAGGCAGGATTACTCTCAATGTTGAGTATCGACTCCACGAGTCATTTTATTCAGTAAAGGAAAGTATTGCTCCACGAGTTAGGATTTTTGGATCAATGACTTGGTACAAATTTCCTGGTTCAGGAAATGCCTTAGCGACCCAACGGTCCCGGATACATTCAGGTTTATTTATGCATGGAACAACTATCAGGTAGTCTTCCGAGGAGAACCTAAATGAATGTATGACATGCACAGTATCACACGGTCTTGGCATAGTTATGTGTCAAGCATTGAAACTAGGAAATATCTATAAGCAGGCAAGCATGCACTCGTATAACATAAGCATTCACTTGGCTCGGGCCCGAAGGTAAGCCGAGGAGTGAAACTGTAAGGGGACTTCTCGAGCGACATTACCTAGGGTCGTGTAGTACAGAGCATGGCAGTGCACAACGAACGATATAATATTTATACTATTCTACTCGAGGCATAGCAGAGTCTGGTTGTCCAAGGCAAATGTAGTATGCGAATGGTCTGATATATAAGCAATGTTTTATTTCCATGTTCTAGCATAAGCAATACAAGTTTGGATTATTCTCTTAGCTAGGTGCGTTGTATTATTATTAGCATGCAGGGGGTGATTCACCTAGCGACTAGCAAGTACCATTCCGTATTTTATGTGTACTGGCTAAGCAAAGACAAGTTCACCGTAGCCACCCACCTTAGCGATGATTCGCCTCGGTTGAGCGATACTCCGAGCGAGCCTCTGAAAGCCTAAGCCGGTTCTCATGAGGGCCAAGTCTGGATAATCCCTTGCCTCAACGAGTTACCTCGCTGAGCAAAGTAGGTCGGAACGTTTGCACTTTTGCCATTTGAATCGGCAGTCCGCTTGAGCGGAATGGGGTATTACAAATGGTAACTATCAAAATAATCCAATAAATATAAATATCTATGTCTTAATCCATAAAGAACAAAAATACACAAGAATGAGGTACATATGCTACAGTCGGCCGCCCAGTAAACACACAAACTCGAATAGACTCTAGAAGAGATGAGTCTATAAAAACAAGGCTACAACAGAAGATGAATAATCAATATGAATAAAGTAACCATAATGTCGGTAGAAATGATATGAGTACATGGTACCAATGCCTGCACGACAAGCAACTCCATCAGCAATTCCAAAGGCTCCGTAATCGTCTATGCTGCAAAACTGGTAGGGGACCAAGTCCTCAGAGGGATGTAATAAGGTACAAAAATACAGCATGCCAAAGTATAACAGAAAGTACAAGTGCAACGATGGTGTAGTCTAGCATAACCACCTAAGTGAGACACAGTTTGAAGACAATGTTCGACGGGTGGACTGTCCAAAATAAAACCATAGCTCCGAACACAGAGACATACGGGGCATACCGTAGCTCCGAGCACAGAGTCACACGGGTGATACTACTACTCCGGATATACTACATAAACTGGACATATACAAATATAAGCGCGTGCAGAGGAGCCCAAATGTCTAGTAAATGTCTTCTCCATCCCAAGCGGTCAACGATTATGCGCTGAACCTGAACCTCTATCTAGCAGTCTCGTCATACTGAAGTAACTATCAATCAACGCGACCCTAAGGTCCTCCCAAATTCTGGTCATGCTGTCAGTATCAGGATACAGAAAATCTGGCACGATGACAGTATATGTATGTGTCCTAGGATTACGATATACACAGGTGCATACATCAAGGTGTTGTGAACATCTATCACTCGTTACCAGACGTTACTGATGAACGTCTGTACCAGGTTGTGACCCGGACGCGAAGTAATAATTCTAGTCAAAAACACACACAATGCATATAGTAAATCAATAAATATCTGGTAACTGAAATACAGGGTGGCAAGGTACACTTGCCTGGATCTGGCTGCTAAAAATGGGACTCCGGTATAACATCCCAGTCCACTGGTCCCGTAGTACCTAGAGACGAGATACAAGCTCAATCAATAGACTATTACGAGGCTAGAATAAGATGTGACACACATCTATCATATGTTCAATCTTAGTTACAAGTCACAACACACTAAGCTAGAGGGTTGACTATGGTTGACTAAAGGTTCGTTACGCCACATTCGATTAATCACCTATAGAATATCATCAAACAAATCCTCAATCCTACTATATTCATCACAAGGTTCAGTAGTTCAAGTATATTCATTCCTCAGATTTTACCCTGGTCTTCATAGTCATTATCAGGGACGTTGACATATATCATCCTTAATTTAATTATCAATTATTTGTTAAACCCTCAAATATATACAGTCACTATTATTTCATAATAAACTTCTCTTTAATTAAATTTATTATTACTATTCGTCCCTTAATAAATGACCGATATTTAAGAATCATGACATATACTAAATCAGCCGATCAACAATGCATATATCATTATGTATAAAACTCTAAAAATCTTATATAACATTTAAATCCTAACCTCATTATATATGTCATTCTCAACCATCAAATGTATATATTTCACATCCTCAACCCATGAACATCAATGCATATTTAAACCATAAATAATCAACTTAGCATTTCACTATCAATTGCATATTATAACATGTATTAAGCCTAAAATCTCACATGCATATATACCACTAAAATCTCAATACATATATGTAAACCTAACTAGATTTATACCATACTTAATCCCTAAACTCACATCAATACATAACACACTACAAGGAGAAAGGGAGCATCTCACCTTGGCATTGTGTGGTGGCCGTCTCTGGCCGGAGTGGGCTGCGGTGGTGGAGCTCGGCCGGAGGGGGTCGTGGTGGTATGAGTGTTGATGGTGATGATGTTGATGTGAGAAGGATGGTGATGATGCTGATGATGGTGAGAAGGAGAGGCAGGGTGGCCGGAGGGGAGTTGGCCGGAGTAGGCAGTGAGGGTGGTGGTCGACTGGAAGCAGCGGGGTATCGTGGAGGGATTCTGGGTCGATGGAGGTGCTGGTGGTGATGTAGTGAGGTGGAGTCGAAGGAAGGGGGCTCGGGGCACGGTCGAGGTGGTGATGGAGTGGTCGGGTGAGCTTGTCTGAGTGTGAGGTGATGGCGGGTGGAGGGAGGTTGCAGAGTGATAGAGAAGGAGAGGAAGTTGTAGGCGGTGGACTGGAGAAGTCAACGCGGTGGAGGCCGGTCGTGTGGGGTGCTGCTCGGAGTGGTGATGGTTCGTGGCAGCGAGTGGCGGCTAGTGGAGGTGCGGGATGGAGGAGGTGGTCGTGGCGGTCACGGTGGTAGTGGGGCGGTGGCTGGAGGTGGTTGAGGGAGCCGGTAGCAGTGGCTCGCCGGGGTTGGCCGGAGTAGGGGGGCCGGCCGGGTGGCAGGGTTGAAGAAGAATAAAGGAAGAAGAAGAAGAAGAAAGGAAGAAAAAAGGAAATAGATGAAGAGAATGGCTGTGGTTTTGATGTAGGAGGAGGGAGGAGAGAGAAAGGAGTAGGATTTCCTAGGTTTTGGGATTAGGGTCGGTTGGGAAGAGTGAAGTGAAGAGACATTTTATAGGGAATTGTGTGGTGAGGATGATTCCTAATTCAAATGGATGGCTTAGATTTCTCATGAAGAAAATTTGTTCATTCAAAGGGGAGAGTAGGGTTGGGTTGAACCGGTCAAGGGTTGAGGGCTTCTCCATTTGGTTTGAACCAATGAGGTGATGACACCTATTACACTATTTGCAAATAAGCCCCCTTAATTTTGGGTATTTGCACAAACACATGAAATAATAGAAAAATGGTGTGGAAAATGGTGTTTGGTGTTTTGTAAGGTGAGGGGGTGTTGTGTGTTTTGTATGGGCTTAATGAAGGAGGGTTTGGGTTAAATTGGGGTTAAGTTAGGATTAGTCAAAGTTGGTATCCCCAATTTATTAAAAATAAATCGTCATGTGCTCTTAAATTAAATGAGGGCACATGGGGTCTCAATTTGGAGTGACACAAAGGTCGTAAAAGGTGTATGCTTGGTGTCAGTCTTGGACCCTTTAATTGGTCTGGCTAAACGGGTTGAGTTTGTGTCTCAAAATTGATAGCAACGACATAGGTACACGACATAGATTTTGGATACGAAAAGTTGTGCAATTAAATTAGAGCACAAGGGTTTGTGTTTTTGAGTGACGAAAAAGTCTAGCGCCTAAGTTGGCGTGTCAAGTCTAGAATGCAATAATTTATTGGAAATTATGGGCTAATGTTGGGCTCCGAATATTGCAACAACGGTAGGGTGTACCAAGGGTTATAAATACAGACCCAAACAACTGCAACTAATTTCTAAACCCCAATTACTCTAACGCTACAACAATATTTCTAACTACTCTAGTCTACCTAAATTAAAATTTTTGAGGGGGGTTTACACATTTTGGCCAGATAGCCCACGTGTTGGAAAGTTTTTCTCAAAGTGCATTCACATTGATGGTTAGGCGACCCATTGGATATTTATTTTCAGTACTTTATTGGCATGCTTCTATGTATCTTGTTACGTCTCTCTGAGGACCTGGTCCTTTTTCAGGTGTAGACGATCATGACTATTCGCAGGAGCACGGATCAGGACTTGCTAGTTATTTCTCTTTTGAGGAGGTCTTCTCTTCGAGCCTCTCTGATCATTAGTTGATATACTTATTTTGTTTCTCTTATATTCTAGTTTGGTAGTGGATTTATCTTCACCCAACTACTTGTTCTTATCAAGCATCTTATACTTAATTCAGTTATATAGTTGATTGGTTATTTATTTCTTTATGATTACTTTATGGATGAGATTTAGTTATGTCCTGTGACTTGTGACAACTATATACCACTTGTGAATTATTGTTCATAATACAATATACGTATGTGTTATGGTTTCCATATATTTGATTTGCCATATATATACGACTGGCATGCTTACGTATTCCTAGTCCTATGTATTTTGGAACTGGGGCGTGACATGTTTTTAGTGGTGGCCCATGCAGGTCGAGAGTATATTGTCTTGGTTACGTTATTGTACCGAGCAAGCCTGCATATAGGATTAGAGTATATGATCTCATCCACATTTGACTATGACTCACATTCCTTCTAGTCCGTTATATTTAAATAATTGTATCCTGCTTGATTCATGTACTTCCCTAAGAGTTTCTTGAGTGTAGCCTTCTGCTAGAATATAGGAATCCTTGTTGTTAGGATGATAATTAGGGTAATATTTCTACTAAGAATACAACTAGAATATTGAAACATCACTAAGTTTAGAATACCTAATGAACCCTAGCATCCCTTACATGTAAATTAATTGACCATTATCCCTTGATATAATTATGAATGACTTGAGAGTAGTATAGACACTACTAGGGTTAGTTAGAAATTTGCCCATATTGTTTGACCCTAGTATTGAGGAACCAATAGAAATCCAAGATTGAATATTAGGACTAAACCTAACTTTCATAGTGAGATAGTATTAGAGAACTATAAATTTAGTTTCTTGTCTTGATATTAGCAGGACAATACCTTAGGAAACCAAGAGGAATGAATAGAATATTTTTATTAATCATACCTCAAACACAGAGATTAACATACTACATTTTCTTAGGAAACCATGATATTATCAAGAGTCTCTCTATTTAATTTTATATCCTGTTCCTCCGAAACCTTAACGCTCGCTATTTGTGCGACGACTAAAATTTTTTCTTCATCTTTTAATTCGTGCCACATAACTCTTCTGATTGTAGGCCAAGTGATTTTATTTTATGATAATGATATATAGTTTGCTAGGATTATAGTTGTTAATCTTGAATTTTAAAATTATGTACTTAGTAGTTAGAACTTGATAGTTTGAGTTGTTCATTTAGATTATAATTTTATGATTATCCTTTAGTTTTAAATCACATAATTTGTATCCAATCTCAATACAGGATTATATCCTCTTTCACTTGAGAGCCAGTAACCTTTCCATTCTTAATATTAATACTTCATTCTATAAGAACTATGATTAAGACTTAAGATGACCATTACCTATATAATGCAATATGATATCCTAATAAGTACTAAGATCTTTTTTTCGTATACCCTAACAAGAGTTTCTACTTTATCCTCACAAGGCAGTTACAGTATTAGTTAATTCTTTTAAGTTGGGTATTATGTCTCACAACCTAGTATCACATAGTCATTTTGACCCATTAATGAAGTGTAATTGAATGACAGCAACTATAGGCTAGCATAAGAAGATAGTGTTTATCCAGACTGTAGAACTTAAAGGCCCATACCCCCATTTGGTCGACTAGAGACTTAGAAAAGGAGTTAGTATGGCAACTATAGAGGCACAACACCGGACGAGTCTCATCTTCTTAGTGAACTTGAATTATTTTGTACTTTCTTTCCTCATAATCCAACGTACTTATATTTTCTGTACTACCTCGACTTATGCTGCTATTTTATAGCCTAGTTTTGTAAGCTTATTCTTTTATCGAACTTGTTCATGACATATGTGTTATTGGGGACGCCTGCTAATACATTGTCTAAATCAGAATCAGTGTATTATAGTTTGGACAACCTTAGTGCGCTCGGTTCGCTCTTCGCATGACTATTTTATGTGGATTAAGATATATAGTTGACTAGTAGACGAATATACTTGCCCTCTAGATAGGTCAGAGCATATCATATTAGGTACATAACTGTTCTGATATGAACATGCGAATAGAAATTTACCAAAATAGGATTTTAATCCACAACTGCCTTGATAACTCTCCTTTGAATTCTTTAATCACCTTGAATCCCGTACTTGTATTCTATCACCTCCACCTTGAATTCTTTATTGTTGTTTTCTGTCTTCCCCTATTTCGGAAAGACGAACGCTCGTGCTTGGTATAAGTTTGATACACGGAGAGTACTAGATATACCCCATAGGTCAATCACATTATTTGGTGACTATCCTTCGAAATTAAGGACATATCACATGTGATATTTGGTGTTAAAATTTTTGAGGATTGAATAACACGATTAAATAATTTGAGAAATTTTTTCTTAAATATGTAACCTTATGTGATAGATGGGTAAATTCTAAGTTGGATAGAAGTTGCATTGTCAACTTGAGGTAAGTTTTTTTTTATTGTGATCAAGTAAGATTAGATTGAGATATTTAAGTCATTTTAATTTTGAGAATTTTTAGAAGAATGATTAAGATGATGAGGATTTCATAAATTTTGAAATTTTGATATTGCGGACCAAATATTTATACTTTGAGCATATGATTTAAATTTTGAATATTGAAGATTGAATCAACGATTTAAATTTTAAGGAAAAAAAAATATAGAACTCTAAACATGAACATTGATGGATTGAACTCAAATTTTTATAGTTTGATGATTTAAATTAAAAGTTAAAATTTGATTGTTGGATTACCTATTTGAAATATTGAGGATGGAATTTGAATTTAAAATTTGAAGAGTACGTAATTCATAAGTTGAAAATAGGAATAACATTTGATTAGAATTGTGTATTGTTTAAAATCTAGAGGAGATTATGATAGTTAAAAATTGTGATATAAAATTTGATATGGGTTATTTAAATCTTGAAGATGTCGTAAGGAGTTGACTTAAAATTGGATGTTGATGATTTAAAAATCGAGAAGAGATTACGATATGTTAAATTTTGATTTGAACAGTGGTTATTATAAATTTTTAAGTGATTGCGATGGATTTGAATAGATTTTGTTATTTAAATTTTTGAAAGAGATTACGATTGACTTGCCATATATACAAATGTGAAGGATTAGCAAATCATGCCTTATTTTTAATTTTGAGGACAAAATTCTTTTAAGTTGGGTAGATTGTAAACCCCCACACCCAAAAATAGGTATTTTGTAATTCTTGTATTTGTTTTAGATTATTTTTTAAAATAATTAAAATCCAATGATTATATTAGGACACTTCACCCTGGTTCAGACATTAATAATATAGGATGGCCCCAAAATCCGTATCTCTCTTCATAGGAAGTAGCCTACACAGAAGACACTACCTGTAGGATCTTTTCGTGGCACAAAAACTCAATCCCTTGGTGTTAGTATGACGTTAGTGTAACGACCATAGATTCTATGTTAAATATTTAGATATTATATATATAATTTAATTATGATTATTTTCTAATCCCAACTCTTCTATAATTAACAGCCCATAATTTCCCATGTCAAGTTAGGTAATTTTTCTTTTTATTGAATTGCATATTATTTACTATTACATATTTTGTGGATAACCATTAAACTAATTACTTATTTAATTAGATAATACAATTATTTAATTTATTATAACTAGATAAATATCTAATTATTAATTATAAAATATTTCATAAAATATTTTGAGTATAGTATTTTATTAAAGTTTTACAAAGTAAATTTTTAGAATTTATTTGGTGTGCAATATTATTTTTGGATTTTCCCTCATTTATATATATATATATTTATGTTAATAATAATAATAATAATAATAATAATAATAATAAAAGAAAAATAAAAGAAAAAGAAAAAGAAAACAAAAGAAAAGAAAAGAAAAGAAAAGAAAATATAAAAACCAAAACTAACTAACACCTAAGCAAAACTAAAACAAAAAAACCTAACTAATCCTAACTACCCCTTCCCCATTCAACCACAGCAGACAACCCCCCGCGCGGCTCAACTTCCCCCTCTCCCTGTATATCCCCGACGACCTCCGCCCGACCACCCTGAAGCCGCCGCCCCGCGCTGTAGCCCGCCCGACCGCTGCCGCCGTTCGCGCCGTCCGCGCACCGCTCTCGTGCACAACATCACAGTTTTGCCCCATCTTCAAGGTGATATATCTTCTTCATCTTTGATTCTTTTTGTGAGCGGTTTGTCCGTGTACGTTCATAACCTAACCCTTTAGGATTTTTATTCAAGCGGGACGAGTTTTCGTGCCCTGGATTGGCTAAAAAATCGACTAAAAAATGGCCGAAAACTGACCAAAAATAGTCCAGAAACTTTAACCCAAACTCCTATGTTCACGACCAATTTGTCGCCAACCTATTCAATATTTTCAAAATCTAATTAAAGGGTTCTCTTCACAATATAACCAAGATTTTTTTTGTTCTTTTAGTTTTTATTAATTCGTTCTATGTGTTAATTATTCGGCCTCTAAAACGACCAAAAACTTGATAATTTAAAACTAAAATTTTGTGATACGGAGTGCGCTCCGCCAAACGGGACCACCTCATCGCATATCAATTTTGTGATACGGAGTGGGCTTTTACGGAAGTTGATTCTGACGTGTGCGCGCGTCAGAATCAACCCGTATCCGTAAAAAGTTCCCGTATCGCAACTTTCCTAAAATACTACCCCATTTTGTGTACGCTCGTCGGAATACGACGAAAATTATGCTATTGGATTCATGGTATCACGCTGGTCCTGTGACCCAAGTTTTACGCGATTCTGAGACAGTTGACCAAGCCGCCTTTTTGCGGGCCCCACGGTTTGACTTTTAGGACGAATTTGTGATCAGGTCACCGGAATCCAAAATTGGACATACAGTTGAGTTCATATCGGCGTTTAGAATTTGTTTGACCTATAATTTATCCCATTTAGAGACCTTTATCTTTGGCACACTTTTTGGTGCAAGGTGGCCCACAAGTGGACCCGCTTTGACCTGAAATTACTGTTTTGCCCCTGTGTCCAAATTGGACAAAAGGGTAGTATTTTTTAGCTATTTCGCTTATTCCAGAAATATTGGTGATGTTTATTTCAGCATCCGGAGACATTCATTCGGGGGCCATAGTTTCTGATCCTCTTTATTTGACACCTAGACGTTTATACTATGCAGCTTTCTTGCCAGACAAGTATACCTTGCTATTGTACCGTAATTTACATTTCATATGATGCATGTATTTTATTTTTGTCATTTAGTTCATATATTTTACTACTATATAAACTGTGCGTCCAAGAATAACTTGGGTGCAACGACGGTGGCGTCGTATTTCGTCTTTATTATATATTATGCATGTCGACCTAGTTTTACGAGACCACCACATGATCATGAGGCATTCTTATATTTCATTTGGCTGTGACACATTTCTTACACGAGTTGTGAGTCTCATATAGATCACGGACTTACGTATTGACTGATCATCAGTACGTGTGGGAAGTGCGATAGGGAGTAGCTGTTGATAGAATTGTATGCTAGAAGACTTGAAAGTTATTAGAGGTATCATCGTGTCATGGATATGATATGCTTAGAGTATGGGATGGAAAGGACAACAAGTAAGACGTTTGGGCTCCTTTGTACTTTCTTTGTGTAACCCGTACGCTCCGTCGGAGATGCGCGGTCATAATGACCACTATATATATTATTATTATCAGGCGGCCTCTGACGTTCAAAAGACGTCATGCTTTTTAGGCTCCTGAATCTCCGAGAGAATCATGCCAATTCCATTTTGGCCAGATAGCCCACGTGTTGGAAAATTGTTCTCAAAGTGCATTCACATAGATAGTTAGGCGACCCATTGGATGTTTATTTTCAGTACTTTATTGACATATTTCTATGTATCTTGTTACGTCCCTCTGAGGACCTGGTTGTCACGCCCCAGTCCCAAATACGTAGGACTAGGAATACATAAGCATGCCAGCCGTATGTATATGGAGACTCCAATATATGAAAATCATAACACATACGTACGCTGTATTATGAACAATAATTCACAAGTGATATATCTTTGTCACAAGTCACATGGCATAAATAAATCTCATCCACAGAAATCATAAAGAAATAAATGATCATATATGTCAATAAACCAAATATGAACTAGTCGAGAAGAACTAATAGTTGGATGGAGACAAATCTACTACCAACTAGAATATAAGAGAAACAAAATAAGCACATCATCTAATGAACAACGAGACTCGAAGAGAAGACCTCCTCGAAAGATAATAAAGTAGCAAGTCCTGATACGTGCTCCTGCAAATAGCCATGATCGTCTACACCTGTAAAGGGACCAGGTCCTCAGAGGGACGTAACAAGATACATAGAAGCATGCCAATAAAGTACTGAAAAATAAACATCCAAGGGTCGCCTAACCATCTATGTGAAAGCACTTTGAGAACAACTTTCCAACACGTAGGCTATCTGGCTAAAATAGGATTGGCATGATTCTCTCGAAAAATTAGGGGCCTACAAAGCATGACGTCTTTTGAACGTCAGAGGCCGCCAGGTAATATAGGGGTTATCATGATCGCGCATCTCTGGCGGAGCATACGGGTTACACAAGAAAAGTGCAAAGGAGCCCAAACGTCTTACTCGTTGTCCTCCCCACCCCATGCTCTAAGCATGTCATATCCATGACACGATGATACCTCTAATAACTGCCAAGTCTTCTAGCATGCACGTACTGATGATCAGTCAATACATAAGTACGTGATCTATATGAGACTTACAACTCATGAAAGAAATGTGTCACAGCCAAATAAAATATAAGAATACCTCATGATCATGTGGTGATCTCGTAAAACTAGGTCAACATGCATATATATAATAAAAATAGAATACGACGCCACCGTCGTTGCACCCAAGTTATTCTTGGAAGCGTAGTTTATATAGCAGTTAAAATATATGAACTAAATAACAGAAATAAAATTCATGCATCATATGGAATGTAAATTATAGTACAATGGCAAGGTATACTTGCCTGCTCTGAAAAAGGATGAAATCGTAACTCAAGGCGTCGTCTGATCTACTCGTCACATAAATTAAACAAGTTAGGTTACAAAAGTGGATGAATAGGTTCCTCCATTTTAATCTATTTTAATTCTAAATAAAATAATTCAAAATATTATTTTAATCTTATTATAATATGATTTTATTGTTAAACTCTAATTTTGGTCCAAAGAAAGTCAACTTTATGGATTTGTCATCCGTAGCACGCAAATCGAGGCGATTCGTTGACCAAAAAGTCAACCAACTCAAATCCTGGATTTGTGTATGGAATCCTATAGATTTCAATGCTACATGAATGCTGGAATCGACAGTTTCATAAAATCATAAGTTGGTAAAGAGTTATGGCCACAAGGGCGCACAGATGACAGTTTTCGGTGGTTTCCTATTTACGTCTACGTTGTACGAATTTTCTAGTAGATTAAACTTGCATATTAAATTCTGAAAAAATAATTTTATGTAACTTCATCATTTCAGATTTTTAAAACTTCAAACGGCTCGTAATTCCGAGTTCGAGATCTCCCGAAATGAGAGGAGTTTGGGGAAGAAAAATATAAAATATGAGTTTATTCCATAAGTCTAAGAGGTATTTATAATGGTGGAGACTACTTAATTGAATACGACTAGGATTGGCTAATTTGGATAGGATTAAAATCAATCTAAATAATTATAGGATATGCATGAAGTTGCTTTCCTAGTAGGCTCTGGATTTGAATTAATTTAAAAATAGAATTTGAGTTTATCTCAATAATTAATAATCTTAAATAGAATTAAAGATAATACAAATAATTTATATATAATCTTATTAATATCTATTAACACTAAATTATTATCTATCTAATATTAAGACTATATATATCCAAATAAATCATAAATAATTTCAAAAATCTAAATAAATTTCTTAAAATTCTAAATAAATTACAGAAAAATATATTTAAATATTTTAACCTTAAATTAAATATTTGGTAGTAACAACATGCTAGTATGGTCTCATAGTAAATCATGAAAGTCCTAAAAATTTATGTTTCCTAGGTTTTAATTGCCAAAAATTCTAGAAAAATATCCAAAAATCTAAAATAGCCTAAAAATAATTCTAAATAAATATTTATATAAGTAAATATATCAAGTTATTTATTTTCTAATTAACTAAGAGAATATTCTAAAAAAATTTAACATCTATAATAAATATAATAATATAAAATACACATAAAATACCTATTTTTGGTGAGGGGGTTTACAATCTATCCAACTTAAAAGAATTTTGGCCTCGAAATTAAAAATAAGGCATGATTTGGTAAATCCTTCAGAATCGTATATAAGGCAAGTCAATCGCAATCTCTTCCAAAAATTTAAATAATAAAATCTATTCAAATCTATCGCGATTACTTTAAAACTGGAATAATCACTATTCAAATCAAAATTAACCAATCATAATCTCTTCTCGATTTTTAAATAATCAATATCCAAATCTAATTCAAATCTATAGGACATTCCACATCAAAATTTATATCACAATTTTCAACTATCATAATTTCCTCTAGACTTTGAATAATACACAATTCTAATCAAATCTTATTCCTATTCTCAACTTATGAATTTCGTACTCTTCAAATTTTAAATTCAATTTTTATCCTCAATATTTCAAATAGGTGATCTAACAATCAAAATTTAACTTTTAATTTAAATTATCAAATTGTAAAATTTTAAATCAAATTCACCAATTGTTCAAGTCTAAAATTCTATATTTATCCTCAAAATTTAAATCGATGATTCAACCTTCAATATTTAAAATTTAAATCATGTGCTCAAGTTATAAATATTTGGTCCGCAATATCAAAATTTCAAAATTCATTAAATCCTCACCATCTTAATCATTCTTCAAAAAAAATTTCAAAATTAAAATGACTTAAATTTCTCAATCTAATCTTACTTACTTAATCACAATCTAAATTTTTTTTACCTCAAGTTGACAATGCAATTTTTACCCAACTTAGAATTTACCGATCTATCACGTAAGACTATACCTTTAAGAAAGACTTCCTTAAATTATTTAATCGTGTTATTCAATCCTCAAAAGTTTTAACACCAAAATATCTCATATGTGATGTGCCTTTAATTATAAAAAATAGTCACAAAGTAATGCGGTTGGCCTATGGGGTATATCTAGTACTTTCTTTGTATCAAACTTATACCAAGCACGAACGTTCGTCTTTCCGAAATAGGGGAAGACGGAGAACAATAATAAAGAATTCAAGGAGGAGGTGATATAATACAAGTACGGGGTCCAAGGAGATTAAAGAATTCAAATGGGAGTTGTCAAGGCAGTTGTGGATTAAAATCTTATTTTGGTAGATTCCTATTCACATGCTTATATCAGTACTGTTATGTAACCGATAAGATATGCTCGGAGATGTCTAAGGGCAAGTATATTCATCTACTAGTCAACTATATATCTCAATCCACGTGAAGTAGTTATGCGAAGAGCGAACCAAGCGCACTAAGGTTGATCAGACCATAATACACTGATTTTAAATAGACAATTATATTAGTGTGTCGACCTAATAATACATATATCGTGAACAAGCTTGATAAAAGAATAAGCTTGCAAAACTAGGCTATAATAGCAGCATAAGTCGAGGTAGTACAGAAAATATAAGTACGCTGGATTATGAAGAAAGAAAGTACAAAATAATTCAAGTTCATCAAGAAGATAAGACTCATCCGGTGTTGTGCCTCTACAGTTGTCATACTAACTTTTTGTCTAAGTCTTTAGTCGACCAAATGGGGATATGGGCCTCTGAGTTCTATAGTATGGATAAACACTATCGTCTTATGCTAGCATATAGTTTGTGTCATTTAATTATACTTCATTAATGGGTCAAAAGGACTATGTGATACTAGGTTGTGAGGCATACTACACAACTTAAAAGAATTAACTAATTGTATATCCGCCTTAAGGGAAATCTACAAAATAATCTTGTCCTTGTAAATAAAGTAGAACTCTTATTGGGGTATACGAGGAAAGATCTTGGTACCTATTAGGGTAACCTATTGCATTATATAGGTAATGGTCATCTTAAGTCTTAATCATAGTGCTTATAGAACAAAGTGTTAATATTAAGAATAAAAAAGTTACTGGCCCTCAAGTGAAAGAGGACATAACCTATTTTGAGATATGTGGAACAGATTACTTGATTTGAAACTAAATAATATTCAGAAAATCATAATCTAAATGAGCAACTCAAACTATCAAGTTCTAACTACTAAGCACATAATTCAAAATTCAAGATTAACAACTATATTCCTAGCAAACTATATATCCTAACAAAAAAGAAATCACTTGGCCTACAATCAGAACAGTTAGGTGGCACGAATTGAAAGATGAAGGAAGATTTTAGTCGTCGCACAAATAGTGAGCATTAAGGTTTCAAAGGAACAAGATATGAAATTAAAATAAAAGACTCTTGATAGTATCATGGTTTCCTAAGGAAATGTGCTATGCTAATCTCTGTGTTCGAGGTATGATCAAAAAAAATATTCTTTTCATTTCTCTTGGCTTCCTGAGGTACTATTCTGCTAATATCAAGATAATAAGCTAAATTTATAGTTCTCTAATACTATCTCACTATGAAAGTTAGGTTTAGTCCTAATATTCAACCTTTGATTTCTATTGGTTCCTCAATACTAGGGTCAAACAATATGGTCAAATTTATAACTAACTCTAGTAGTGTCTATACTACTCACAAGTCCTTCATAAATATATCAAGGGATAATGGTCAATTAATCTACATATAAGGGATGCTAGGGTTCATTAGGTATTCTAAACTTAGTGATGTGCCAATATTCTAGTTGTATTCTTAGTAGAAAGGCTACCCTAATTATTATCCTAACAACAAGGATTCCTATATTCTAGCAGAAGGCTATACTCAAGGAACTATTAGGAAAGTACATGAATCAAGCAGGATACAATTATTTAAATAGAACGGACTGAAAGAAATATAAGTCATAGTCAAATATGGATGAGATCCTATACTCTAATCCTATCTGCAGGCTTGCTTGGTACAATAATGTAACCAAGATAATATACTCTCGACCTGCATGGGCCACCACTAAAATATGTCATGCCCCAGTCCCAAATACGTAGGACTAGGAATACGTAAGCATGCCATCCGTATGCATTTGGAGACTCCAATATATGGAAACTATAACACATACGTACGCTGTATTATGAACAATAATTCACAAGTGATCTATATTTGTCACAAGTCATAGGGCATAACTAAATCTCATCCACAAAATCATAAAGAAATAAATGATCATATATGTCAATAAACCAAATATGAACTAGTTGAGAAGAACTAATAGTTGGATGGAGACAAATCTACTACCAACTAGAATATAAAGAAAACAAAATAAGTACATTATCTAATGTACAACAAAACTCGAAGAGAATACCTTCTCGAAAGATAATGAAGTAGCAAGTCCTGATCCGTGCTCCTGCAAATAGCCATGATCGTCTATACCTGGAAAGGGACCAGGTCCTCAGAGGGACGTAACAAGATACATAGAAGCATGTCAATAAAGTACTAAAAAATAAATATCCAAGGGTCGCCTAACCATCTATGTGAATGCACTTTGAGAACAACTTTCCAATGCGTGGGCTATCTCGCTAAAATAGGATTAGCATGATTCTCTCGGAGAATCAGGGGCCTACAAAGCATGACGTCTTTTGAACGTCAGAGGCCGCCAGGTAATATAGGCGTCATCATGATTGCGCATCTCCGGCGGAGCGTACAGGTTACACAAGGAAAGTACAAAGGAGCCCAAACGCCTTACTCGTTGTCCTTCCCATCCCATGCTCTAAGCATGTCATATCCATGACACGATGATACCTCTAATAACTGCCAAGTCTTCTAGCATGCAAATTCTATCAGCAGCTATTCCCTATCGCACGTCCCACACGTATTGATAATCAGTCAATACATAAGTCCGTGATCTATATGAGACTCACAACTCGTGTAAGAAATGTGTCACAGCCAAATAAAATATAAGAATATCTCATGATCATGTGGTAGTCTCGTAAAACTAGGTCAACATGCATATATATAATAAAAATAGAATACGACGCCACCGTCGTTGCACCCAAGTTATTCTTGGACGTGCAGTTTATATAGCAGTTAAAATATATGAAATAAATTACAGAAATAAAATACATGTATCATATGGAATGTAAATCATAGTACAATGGCAAGGTATACTTGTCTGCTCTGAAAAAGGATAAAATCGTAACTCAATGCGTCGTCCGATCTACTCGTCACATAAATTAAACAAGTTAGGTTACAAAAGTGGGTGAATAGGTTCCTCCATTTTAATCTATTTTAATTCTGAATAAAATAATCTAAAATAGTATTTTAATCTTATTATAATCTAATTTTATTATTAAACTCTAATTTTGGTCCAAAGAAAGTCAGCTTTACGAATTTGTGATCCGTGGCAGCAAATCGAGGCGATCCGTTGACCAAAAAGTCAAACAAATCAAATCTTAGATTTGTGTATGGAATCCTATAGATTTCAATGCAACATGAACGCTGGAATCGACAGTTTCATAAAATCACAAGTCGGTAAAGAGTTATGGCCACAAGGGAGCACAGATGACAGTTTTCGGTAGTTTCCTATTTACGTCTACGTTGCATGAATTTTTTACTAGATTAAAATTGCATATTAAATTCTAAAAAAATAATTTTATGTAATTTCATCATGTTAGATTTTTGAAATTTCAAACGGCTCGTAATTTCGAGTTCGAGATCTCCCGAAATCTTGAAAACACAAAAATACGTCTGATTTTGGACAGCTGGCACTTTTAGAATTTTTTGGAAAAATAGGTTCTAAAATTATTAAAATAATTTATATATTCAGAAAACTAATCATGATATGGTTCTAAAATTTTTTTAGCGCATTTGGAGTCTGGAGCTAGAAGATATTGTCTTTTTAATTCCTCATAACTACTAGAAAATAAGGCTGAATTTATGACGAATTTGGACTGTTTTGGACGAAAAAAGAGAGGAGTTTGGGGAAGGAAAATATGAAAGATTAGTTTATTCTTTAAGTTTAAGAGGTATTTATAATGGTGGAGACTACTTAATTAAATACGACTAGGATTGGCTAATTTGGATAAGATTAGAATCAGTTTAAATAAAGATAGGATATGCATGAAGTTGCTTTCCTAGTAGGCTCAGGATTTGAATTAATTTAAAAATAGAGTTTGAGTTTATCTCAATAATTTATAATCTTAAATAGAATTAAAGATAATACAAATAATTTATATATAATCTTATTAATATCTATTAACACTAAATTATCATCTATCTAATATTAAGACTATATATATCCAAATAAATCCTAAATAATTTCAAAAATCTAAATAAATTTCTTAAAATTCTAAATAAATTATAGAAAAATATATTTAAATATTTTAATCTTAAATTAAATATTTGGTAGTAACAACATGCAAGTATGGTCTCATAGTAAATCATGAAAGTTCTAAAAATTTATGTTTCCTAGGTTTTAATTACCAAAATTTTTAGAAAAATCTCCAAAAAGTTAAGATAGCCTAAAAATAATTCTAGATAAATATTTATATAAGTAAATATATCAAGTTATTTATTTTATTTTCTAATTAACTAAGAGAATATTCTAAAAAAATTCAACATCTATAATAAATATAATAATATAAAATAAACATAAAATACCTATTTTGGGTGAGCGGGTTTACACTGGTCCCTTTCCAGGTGTAGACGATCATGACTATTCGCAGGAGCACGGATCAAGACTTGCTATTTATTTCTCTTTTGAGGAGGTCTTCTCTTCGAGCTTCTCTGATCCTTAGTTGATGTACTTATTTTGTTTCGCTTATATTCTAATTTGGTAGTGGATTTGTCTTCACCCAACTACTTGTTCTTATCAAGCATCTTATACTTGATTCAGTTATATAGTTAATTGGTTATTTATTTCTTTATGATTACTTTGTGGATGAGATTTAGTTATGCCCTGTGACTTGTGACAACTATATACCACTTGTGAATTATTGTTCATAATACAGCGTACGTATGTTTTATGGTTTTCATATATTGGAGTTGCCATATACATACGGCTGACATGCTTACATATTCCTAGTCCTACGTATTTTGGGACTGGGGCGTGACCGCAAAGGTCCAGCTCGCCTACTTGTAGGTGTGTACGTCGACGATCTCATCATCACCGGGATGGACCCACAAGAGATTGCCAAGTTCAAAGAGGAGATGAAGGCCTTATTCAAAATGAGTGACATGGGATTGCTCACCTTCTACCTCGGCATCAAGGTGCAGCAGTCCAATGGCTTCATCACCCTCAGTCAGGAGGTATATGCGCTCAAAATCTTAGAGAATTGTTATGCCCCAGTCCCAAACTATGCGGGACCAGGCCACGCGGCATTGGCCAGCTGACACGTCTCTGAGAGATTACCCAATTTAATGGACCCAATGAGACGTGCTACGCTGTCCTAAAATACTAACAAGTCTATTTCTAGTATATAACAGGTAATGTCTAATCTCATCCACAATATAACAAGAAATACTGAAATGATGCTGGATAATAAGTGTAGAGTCTGAAAAGTCATAGTACAACCCAAATATGTCGGGTGGGAACAAACCCACTACAAAAGATAAAAATAAGAGTGTTGAAATATAGTATGACTAGAGCATCGTCTACTAGATAAGGAGGCTCCAGCCCTAGATGGTAGATCTACTGGTGATCACGGGAACTCTGATGGTAGCACCTATAGCTCCTCCTCTGATGTGTATCTCGTCTCTTGTCCTGGTCCGTACACCGTAGAATAGTACGCCTCATCTAAATCTAGAAAGAAACCAGGTCCTCAGAGGAACGTAACAAGATACAAAAATGCATGCCATATATATAAATACTGAATAAAATAAAGGGGTGTGCTAACCATCTAAGTGAATGCAATATGAAGACAACCTTGGTACGTATGGGTAGGCGTAGGCATAACGTCCACTCTCCGAAGGGCGTGGTATCTGAACATGTAACATCCATCATTCTGAAAAATGAGGTATATGCAAATATATACGTCCGTATCGCTCCGAAGAACGCGGTATTTGAATAAAGGAAGTTATTGGATTCGTGGCTCATCTGGATACTACGGAGTCCAATGTGTGTATCCCATACGCCTACTAGTTGACTTCTCCGCCCAATACGGATATACATGTCGAATACACGACGTGTATACCACGTAGCTATATGCCAAGTCACAACTTTCTAGATAATCCTGCTTATGTGCTAAACCGTGATGCATGTCACACGCACCGGTAGCTAGTCGAGTACGCAAATCCGCATCCCAACATGAGTCTGCAATCGTGATGCGTGTACGAGTGTCAGGTCTAGGAGGATATTAGAATACCCTTGCAACTGTAGGTGAGTCTGCTAGTGTCTAAGTCAGTTACACTACATATCGACGTATTCGTCGACTCCACCCGAGTCAATCTCGGACGCGCACAATTATATGTATATTACAACAGGATAACATACAACAGTTTATAATTTAAACAGTAAAAATTTGGTAAGGTATACTTGCCTACGTCCTCGAGCTGTGAGTGCCAATAACCTGTTTCCGAAGTTTCGTCTGAATGGTCCAGCGACCTTGGACAACTAACTGCGTCGTGTGTTCACGCTGCTAAGACGTACACGTATCGTGAATTCATAAAAGTAACTTAATATTTTAATTATGCATGTATGCATATACATATGTACATATAGTAATTACATATATAGTATATACATAATATACATAATTACATATATAACTATATTCATAATATACATAATTACATATATAAACATATATATACATAAAGTACATATATATATACTTATATACATATATATAATATTTATATACTTATAGATATATTTTAATACTTTATTTTTCATATATATATATATATATATATACATAATATATATATATACATATATACTTATAATATATATATATATATATATATATATATATATATATATATATATATATATATATAAAATACATATATACATACTTATATACATAATATATATATTTAATATATAATACATATATTATATATATATATATATATATATATATATATATATATATATATATATATATATATATATATATAATAGTATATATAATACATATATATGGAGCCGTGAGAAGAGCCGCTTCTTTCTTGCGGCGGGGGCTTCCATTCACCAGCGCAGACTACATACAAGTGATCTCCGAACCGTGCTGGATTTTGTTATTCAACTGTCTTACTTCCCGTTAGTGATAATAATATAATATAATACATATTTTATATATATATATATATATATATATACATAATATATATCATATACATATGCATATAAATATATATTTAATATATATAATACATATATTACATATATATACATAATACATATACATATACATATAATAATAATATATATACATATATACATATAAATATATATATTTACATACATATACATATACTTAATAATATACATATATATATATATATATATATATATATATATATATATATATATATATATATATATATATATATATACATAATATACACATACTTTATATACTTTATACATATACATATAAATAATATATACATAATAATATAATACGTATATATATATATATATATATATATATATATATATATATATATATATATATATATATATATATATATATATATATTTAATATATATTACATAATAAATATACTTACATATACATATAAATAATATATACATAAATAATAATATAATACGTATATTATATATATACTTAATATATATCATATATATATATACATATAAATATATATTTAATATATATTACATAATATATATACATATATATAATAATATATACATATACATATAAATATATTTATATTTATATATATACATATACATATACATATAAATATATTTATATTTATATATATACATATACATATACATATACATATACGTATACGTATAGGTATAGGAGAGGGTATACCTGTGTCGTATCTAGGGGGCGTGTCCGTACGTGGTCATCGCCAGCGGAGGAGGGCGGAGCTCCGGCGGGGGGGGGGGGGGGGGGGGGGGGGGAGTCGGCACAGCAGCAACAGTGGCCACCATAGTTGCAGCAGCTTTAGTATTTGCTGCGATGGCTGGGGGTGGCTGTGGCGGCGACTAAGGTGGCAGGGGGTGGTGGAGGTGCTGGGGGTGGCGGTCCAGGTGGTGGTGGTGGCCTGTGGTGGTGGTGGTGAGGATGTGGGGAGTCGGGGGGATGGTGATGATGGTGTAGGTGATGTTGGTGATGGTCGTGTCGGGGGTTGTGGCTGTTGGTGGCGGTGGACGGAGGCGGCCAGGGAGTGGTGGCGGTGGCGAAGTCGGTGGAGGAGAGGGTGAGGGAGGTGGTACATGCGGTGGTGGTGTTCTGTGATGGTGGTGGCTACGGTGGGGGGGGGGGGGTCAGGGTAATAGAGAGGGGGTGGTGCAGGTGATGTTGGTGTTGGGGTGTGGGAGGTGTTGCTGTTGATGGTGGTGGCTGTGGCGGTGGCCAAGGTGGCAGGGGGTGGTGGAGGTGATGTCGGAGTAGGAGGAGGAAGGTGGCTGGAGGTGAAGGTAGCTGTGGTGGGTTGAGGGAGGAGTCGGGTGGGTGGGGGGGTATTTATAGGGTTGAAAATTATTAGGTTTAAGTGTGAACATGTAAAAGGGGTTATAGGCTACATAAATGCATGGGTATACATTGAATGTAGACATGGAAAAATAGAGGGATGAGAATCCTCCATGTGTCCCCTCCAATAGGAGGTGGACACCTCACCCTCCTATTTTGCACATAAGTCCCTAGCAATTCATAAATTGCACATAAACCCTAGAAAATTGTGAAATTGCACAAATAAGAAATTTTATGAGAAAAATACCTTATTTTTGGTGGTGATATAATGCACTAAAATGGTGGAGGGTATTTAGTAAGAGTCTTGAGGGTATGAGGGTGAGTTTGGGTAGGAGTTGGGTCTGGTTTTGGGTGAGACGGGGTCATCGTATTAATTAAATTAAAAATTAATGCGCAAGGTGTTCTTTAATTAATTGGAAAATATACAGAATTAAAATTGGGTGGAACGAAAGCATCATGGACGTAATATACTTAAAATAGAATAATATCATAATTTGGGTTGGTCAAAACGGGTTAATGTTGTGTCTCTAATTTCGATTGGAACGGATAAGGAATGCAAAGTTGGAATTAATTGAATTTAATCACGGACGTTTGTAACGATTTTTGTACGACTAAAATGAGGCACAAGACATAGTATTTGTGAGTTACACAAGGTTTAGAATAGTAGACTGGCATGTCTAGGAAAAGTGTATGGAATTTGTTTGTAGGTAACAGTCAGTGTAGTGCTCTAAATATCGAGGCAATGGTAAGGTGCACTAAGTAATATAAAATATTGCACAATAATTTAAAATACTGTAATTAAATTCTAATTGTCTCTAAATTAACCCTACTTTCTTTATCTAGCCTAAATTTGGTCGAGGGAGCTTACAAGAATAGTGGCATGGTAGATTGCAACCCATGCCACGTCTCCATGGAACCGAGGTTCAAGCTAAGCAAGGTAAGATCAGCCCCTCCGACTGATGCCACATCCTACAGGAGCATCGTCGGGAGCCTCCGGTACTTGGTGCACACACGCCCAGACATCTCGTACGTGGTGGGCTACGTAAGTTGGTTCATGGAGAATCTGACCACCGAATACCTTGTTGCTGTCAAGCACATCCTTCGCTACGTCGTCAGCACATGTCACTTTGGTTGTCTCTACGCAAAGAAGGTGGAGGAACCACGGCTGATCGGCTACAATGACAGTGACATGGCTGGTGACATCGACACCCACAAGAGCACCACTGACGTGTTATTCTTCCTCGGTCGTAGTCTCATTAGCTGGTAATCTCAGAAGCAGAAGGTCGTGGCATTGTCATCCTGCGAGGCTGAGTACATTACCGCGACAATGGCGGCATGCTAAGGTATTTGGCTTGTAAAACTCCTTGGTGACTTGAAGAACAAGGAGGCCGACGACGTCATGCTCAAGGTAGACAACAAGTCTGCCATCTCCCTCAGCAAGAATCTCGTCTTCTATGACCGAAGCAAACATATTGATACAAGGTATCATTTCATTCGGGAGTGTGTCGAGAGAGGGAAGGTTGAGGTCGAGCACATCAACATTGAAGTGCAGCTCGCAAACATTCTTACCAAGGCGCTCGGACGAGTCATGTTCATTGAGATGAGACAGAAGCTTGACGTCATAGAGGTGAATCTTTTGCAACGGGCTTAGGGGTGATTTGTTAGAGTTAATCCTGTTGAGGAGATTGAAGAGGTTGTTATTTGGGTTTTAATAAATCCTATTGAAGAGGTTGTTATTTGGGTTTTAATAAATCCTACTCTTTAAGATTTTTTTATTTGATCTATGCTTTTGATTTGTTTTGATTTGTTATTACATAGTTAGAATATGGTTAGTGGGTGCTACTTTTATACATTCAGTTAGAGTTGTAAATGGCTATTTAAAGGCCAAGTTGAGGTTGAACATACACACAAATTATTCTGATCAAGAATCAAATACTCCTCTTTTCTTTCATGCAGTACAAGAAATAGTCATTTCAGTGGAATACATCATCCTTGGAGGTTTTTCTAACTCTGAAACATGCACTTACAACTCCAATGTTGTAATGCCCCGTATCCGTACGACGCATTATCCTGAGTCGGATTGAAACGAGACAAATGTTTGGTTGTATTTCATTAAGATGGATTTGGGAGCAAGTATTGATTTGAGTTAGTTTCATATGCAGATCGCGTGCAAAGACCGATGGAATCAGTGTGTTTGTTCGGAGCAAGTACAAAGATAGCTGGATTGGAGCGATAATGTCATTTTTCTTAGTCTGATCGGGTCAGATGATTTGGAGAGCACGACCTGCTCACACGGTCATACCAATTGAGTAGATCATGCTTCGCATCGGACCACAGATTCAAGGAATCGACCGTATCGGCAAGGCAAAGTGATTAGCGAATTCAGACTTAGTAAGTGGGCTCTATCCCTTCTCCTCTACTCGTTCATGCCTAACAATTGAAAAATATATAATATCTTAGAAACTTGGACTGGAACATAGAAAATATCGTACCATGGAGTGCATAGAGTATGCGTCATTTGGAAGGATAGAAGTTGGGGCTATGAGTTGATCAGTACGATTTGGACCAGTGAGAACACTTCATCGAGCGAGCGTGCGTTGCGTACAAGTATCAAATTGGAATGCTTTGTCAAGCAAAGCGTGCATTTGTTGTTCAAAATTGGACAACTGTATCGGAGAGGGCATTGTGCCACTATTGGGGCATTATGCCGTAGAGCATTCAGAGCGAGGTGTTGCACCAATCGGAGCACTGTGTCGAAAAGCGGCATGGTGCCTAGTGGAGATGAATTGAGAATGATGCCTTGTTTTAATTTGAGAACGGAGATGGTGAATCGGCTGGAATGGGACGAGTATCGTTTGGTGGGCCGAGATATCGTAATCCTTGTTGTACCTATATTATTGGAGCATTGCATGGTCACGGACAACCTATGCGCGCAGGATTTGGTTTCCTTGAACGGGATAGGCACCGGGCACCGGGACCATTCGGCCATAGAGGAAATATTAGAATGTGCTTTGGAAGCACAGGTGTTTCAAACCCACTGTTAAGGCTTGCTACCTTGGACAGTCGGGCAATCGGAATACTTGCAGTTTGAGACCACTTGGTGGGCTTGCAACTCTACCCTGGATCGGGTCAAAATGCCTCAGAATAGTCCATTATGGCTTGGCGAGTGACCTTCATATAGGTATGTATCGCTTTGAGAGTATGCAGTTGAGTTTACGGTAGGCGGCCACCTTGCCTCGGGCAAGAGTGTGCATATCGAGATTGATTTCAGACTTAGAGTGCGATGTGGTGCGATAGGTTCACGCTTAACTTACGAATTTGAGTAGAACAGATTTACATGTTTAGTTGCTTTGAGATTGACAAAACTGCTAGTGTGTTATCTTGAGTTCAATGCTTGCATGCCTTAACTGCTTTATAACTTTTCTTAACATATCATGCCACTGCCATTAAATAAATCTAGGTTCAAGTAGAAAGATCACCATATAACTGCTTGCATTTACTATTTTACTTAGTGTCGGTTTAGACGAGTGGGTTACCCCGCTCACCAGTATGGTTGTGTACTGACCCACATTTGTGGGCATTATTTTCAGGTATGCAGGTGTAGTGGCTCATCTTGGATATGCGGGACATGATGTATGGAACGATAAGTACCTTTGTGGGCAAGAGAAAGAGCAAGAGTGTTGTAATCCATTGTTGGCATTCTCCTTTGTGGCATTTTTTTAGACCTTTCGAGAGCTTCACTGCATATACTCTGTTGTGTCATTGTTGGTAACAATACTTGGCTTTCACTGCAACTTGGTTGTTTCGATGATAACCTTGATGTTTGATGTAATTGTCTTGTGCGAGTGCAACTCCAGGCTCGTACGATATCATGCCCCGATAAGAACGATTGTCCTGCGAGAGTGTTGGTGTGGTGATCTCACGTCCAGCTGGGACGATCAAACTTACGGGAGATTGGGGTGTGATAACTTTCCTAATAATGCCTAACATAAATGAGAAATTTTTTCTAGAGTGTGGCGCATATCATATCAAGTTTTATCTCAAACAAAATCCATAATTCCAAACCATCATACTATGATCTATTCAGATTCTAAGTTCTCATATTCATCTAAATTCATGTAAGTTCTTGTATAAAGTTCTGTACCTCAAACAAAATCTGTAGTACTAATAAGTTTGGTACCCAACAAGGAACCTTATTATCTTTAGTTTCTATAGCCAAACAAAGAACATATTGCCCTTTAATGTAGCCAGACAATTAGGTTCTATACCCAATCAAAAGAAAACCTACTCCAAGTTGAAATCACCGTTCCCCTTCCTTCCTTCAGCTCCTCTGTAATAATCAAAATAAGTATTAATCAAGTATATGAATGTATGTAGTAATCAAACATAAAAGAATGAATGCAAATTTTTATTTGAGCAAGTTTCCTCTTATCTTGTAGAAAAAAGTGTTTATTCTCACTACCTACCTTGCAGAAAAGAGATTAAGCAATCTTGCTCATTATTACACATAAACTTCACACAAGATATATATGATTGCTATATTGATCTACGTTTGCATACTAGTCAATTACAATCAACTAGATAATTAAATTACTTGAAAGTTAAATGTAACAGAATACTGGGGAGAAACAAAACAAAATAAAAAATACAAAAAGAATCCATTGATCCAGGACTATTTTCAGGCAAACCAAGTATTTGTGGTATACTGTCACTATATTAGTCATCACACCTAAAATTCTAGCAAGTTTTAGGGGGATCCAAACTGACGTAGCATGATATCGAAATGGGCTTACCTTCGTGCCTGGCAATGGCCAACTCGATCAGTGGTAACGATAACTGGACCACCGTTGCTTGGTGAGAGTGAAGCGTTGTCACAAAAACTCTGACGGATGGCCTGGTGAGGGGTCCGCACGAAGGTTACTTAAAAATCTTAAGCAATGGGCTTCCGAATCCACGGAACAGTCAAGTCCACGACCAAGAAAAGAAGAGAACAAATCTCATAACTCAAAAAAGAGTTTTATTGATTAAAAAGTTGTTATCTAACTGGATACAAGAGGTGACAATTTATAGGACTTTTACAAAGAATCCTAATCCTAATCAAACATTATAAAAATTAAAGATAAAATCAAACCTAATAAAAAGATAGAGTCAAAATAAGAGTCCTAAAATAAATAATATTCTTAAGAACTCTATAAAAAGATAAAGCTAAAAAAGAAAAAGAAATAGGAATCCTAGAGGGGTTATGATTCTATGCTACATTAAAAACCCCACAAATGATATAATGGTATTATACTAACTTTGGTGAAGGAGGCTAAGTTTGTGTGTATAGTTTAGACTTAAAGAGGTAAACCGATGGTCAAGATTGCTTATGACTTTGGTGAAGTAATTGGTCGGGGACCCTATTTAAGGCTCTCCATCAGCACTAAGGTTGGAATGGCTTAGCTTGTCTTTAGTGATTGAGGCTTTAAAGCGGCTATCAAGATAAATTTTCTGAGAGGCTATTAATAGAATCATTGAGACATAGTTTAACTCTTAATGTCTTCTACTTAATAGTTTTGTGTAGATAAAATAGGCTGGAAAAAGGTTGCGGGTAGAGTTGTCACGTCCCGTTCCAGCAAGGGCCGATCGTCCTTGCTTAGCGTCTTGTAGAACCGATCGTCCTCGTATGGGCGTGATGCCGTGCAAGCCTAAGTTGCACCTGGACAAGGCCAAAGCTTTGAACAAGGATAAGTAAGCTATTCAAGATAGAAGCATCGACAAAATATTACAGAAAAGTAAATGAATACAATGGTATAAGAAAATATGCTCTTTATTAATATTTGAAGTGATTATAAGGTTTTCCAATTGGCTACATCTCGCAGAATACAATGACATTGTTTCATACATTATATCCCTTTATAGAGAAAATATCTCAAAACATCTCAATGCAGCTCAAGGCATTGACTCAAGATCTTCGGCTTTTGAGGATGAGGATCTGCTATCACTTATTCGAATAATCCAGCACTTGCGAACAGAACTGATGGGGAGTTAGCACTTTAGGAAAGTACTGGTAAGTATAAAAGCAACGAACAGAAGAAATACTCTCTAAAACCAACACTAAGTAAGCATTTAATAAAATATTATATTACTAGTGATCTTTCTAGTTTTACCTAGGTTCATTTCATGCAGTTCATGATAAGAGTCAGATTACACTTCTTTAAAATCATCCTTGAAAGCCATATTTAATTTTTAATTCATTCAGGCATACAGTAGGAACTATTCTATCGTGCAGTGTGCAGCATGTATCATGATCCATATTCATTAACTCTTAGAAACATAAGCTATCTCTAGTAGACTATTCATCTCAGTTCAAGAAATTAGTGCATCTAGTGGACTATTCATCTCATATAAAAAAGAACACAGTATATGATAGTAAACATAATTAATAACAAATACATCACTTATTCAGTGATTCTTACCCATGCCGAACGGTTAACCCTATAATAGACATACAAGTTAGCAATAATTTGCATATACATTTAGGTACTATTCCCTGTTCGTCCCTGCATCAAATAGTTAGGTATGCAAAAAGGCTAAAGTCCTAGCATATGACCTAAATATATGATGGCCCATGAGTCTACTTTCTCATGATTAGTAGCGGTGTTATCATGATCCAGCACTGCACTAATATACGCTCATACTGGCTGCTTTGAAATATGAACCAGCTAATTAATAGATATGAACACTCTTTTGATCATGGGGACTTCTTTGCCTCAGGGTATTTTTGATTATCTCTTCTAGGATGAACTGTCATGCCCCGATCTCTCGCAGCCAATCGGCCCTCCCCACTAAGCACGTATCACCGCGCCAGCGCTCCCGCGGGATAATCGCTTGATCCATCTGGGCGTGATGCCGCACGAGCATGAGCCACGCCCGTGCAAGACCGTGATCCATGCAGGCGTTAAGAGGTCTAAGCCACAGAGTCGCATTGATTGTCCGAGTGCAGCAAAATAATAAACGCATAGGCGATTTGTAACAAGTTCACAGAGTCGTTAATAGCGGAAGCATTGAATAACACAAGTATAGAATTAAAGCAAGCTCTTTATTGATATTGAACAAGTATTACAGGCAGCGCTAGGCCGAGATTACAAGTCACTCAAGCGTCTCTCTGAAATAGAAAAAGCGTGCCAAGTGGCTATATTTGTGGAATGATACATAGGCGATGTTCCAACATTATGTCTTGTATATGTGCTTCAGTTTCGGACGCAATGCTCCAAGGCTTCAGAGTGAACTCCAAGCCTTAGCATGCACGAAGGAGACATCCACAACGAACGAGGTTCTTCCGCACCCTGCAAGCAATCTGGTGGGTTATCAGTACATGAATGCACTAGTGGGGAGGCTACTCGCCCGCTCAATAAATCCAAATACGATATATAGGTTCCGTGCACCATCTATTAAGTTATCTTTCTATTCTTGCCTTAGGATCAGTTTTATGACATTTATAAAAAGCCTAACTCATATGGCAGTGCGCCGTACGATATAAAGGAACACGACGAGACTTACCAACTTACCATTCGTTCTTCCCTGTCCAAGGCAAACCAAGTTAAATCAAGCACGAGTATATATAATAAAATCCAGGGGCAAATAGCATATGCAAACACAAGTGTGCTACGAGCGGGTTCTAAATCAGGTGTACGAGTTCTTTTAAATTATGAAACATAAGTTACTTGTTACTCAGATTCAGGAGTGATTCTCAGCTTATTTTAATCTTTTGTCAGGATACTTGGATTCAGATTTCTTAGATGCAATGCAATGACTCGCGCGCGGATTGCCGTTAAGTGAGGATCATTTATTTATATGAACATGAGTCGCTGGCATAGCCATTATGGACATAGTCACACTAAGACGGTGGTCCTGGTGCCCCGGCAACTGACCGAATTTATCCGTGCTAGCAACAACTAGCGTGACTAACGGATTTCTCCCTAGGCCGGATCGGTCCCGGTGCCCCATCCGAGGAAATCTAGCTTGTGCACAAGCGTCCGCGACTAAATGAATCTCTTTTATTTGTTATTTCTTTATTCTGAGTAAACGACAATGGTTGTAGGTGCAGGTAATGAGCCTCGTTACAAGCCATCCCTGGCCGTTCCTTCACTCATTGGTTCCTTGCATCTTTATTCGTTACGGGCTCCCCGAGCCATTCTTTTAGTGCCATTCACATTAGTGTCGTTCTTTAGTGCTGTTCAATTTATTTATTCTTTTACTTGCAACTTATTTTTAACTTTTCTTATCATCCTTGCAGCTCCTGATATGGGAACTACCTTGGCGACCCAACAGTCCCGAAGCTGTTCTACATTATCTATTACTTGGCTCGGAACGACTATTTTGATAGTCTTCCTGCCTCAGGTGAGTGAATCATGTTTCTGTTATATTCCAGGCCGTGGCATGAATTATGTGACTAGTATTACAATAAGGCAAACGAGTACAAGTTAGCATATAAGCAGGCAAGCATTACACTTTGGGTGAATATAAGCAATTACATTGGCACGGGTCTAAGGGCAAAGCGAGGAGTGAAATCGTAAATGGACATACCGAGCGACATAACTAGGGTCGTGCAGTGTAAACAAGTGAACAGTGCACTATAAAGAGTATAATGTTCTACTCAAGGCATAGCGGGGTCTAATTGCACAAGGCAAATGTAGCATACAAGGGTCCATTTAGAAGCAAAGTTTTATTTTCATGTTCTAACACAAGCAATACAAGTTGGGATTATTCTCTTAGTTAGGTGCGTTGTATTCTTATTAGTATACTGGGGGTGATTCACCTAGCAACTACCATGTATCGTCCATTTTTTAAGTGTGTTGGCTAAGCAAAGACAAGTTCATCGTAGCCACCCACCTTAGCGATGATCTGCCTCGGCCGAGCGATACTCCGAGCGAGCCTCTGAAAGCCTAAGCCGAAACTCCTGAAGGGCCAAGTCTAGAAATCTTTTGCCTCAAATGAGTATTCTCGCTGAGCAAAGCAGGTCGGGACATTGCACTTTTGCCGTTTGAATCGGGTGTCCGTTTAAACGAAATGGGTCGTTATAAAAATGATCCCTTGTGCCCCAGGAACTGTTTGAGAGACCAGAACCTTGTGTACAAGTTGTCAAACTAATGCATGAATTCAATTCTATCAGATAAAGACTATATGATACACATGTCCAGAAATAAGCAGAGTTTTCAACCAAGCGATATAGCCAATAGTTCTTCAATCTCTTCTATTCAATCAAGCGATAGGTTCAATCATCTTTTCTTTTTAATTGAATGATAGGTTCAATAGCACACAATACAAGTTATTCATACAGTTTTATCTTTTAAAGCGATAAGGAAAAACATGCAAGCAATCTCTATTAAAACAGACATGGCACAATTCTTCTCTCTCTTTAAATTAAGCATGCATTTTTACTCTTTCTTTAGCATATGATACGGAACATGTTCAAGAAATCTCTTACTCTTCTTATTAGCATGGCAATGGTTCGTTCGATAGCAGTGTCTTGTGTTTCCCTAGCATGCAACATTCATCTTTTTTTCTTAACATGACAATGGTTCTTTCTTTTAGACAAGAAATAGAAGTTCTCTAGTTAAGCATGCAGGGTCAAGTTCTATCATTCTTCTTATGAACACTAATCTTACCATAAGTATTTATGAAAGCATATTCTTTTATTAGGTATGAAAAAATCAGAGAATGAACTTCTGTCCACTTATATAGATCAATTATCTTATATTTCAATCGGGGAACTCTTCGAGAAGACTTTCGCTCGAGCCAGCTATAGTTCTCCGCTCCGCGTTGTCACTATGTATAAGAGACATCGCTTTGCTGGCTCGAGAGAAAGCCTCCTCGAAGAGTTCTCCGATCGAAACACAAGACGACTGATCTAGATGAGTGGGCAGAACTTTATTCTATGATTCTTGCACGCCTTAATAATGAATCTGAGTTTTTTTAATACTTGTTTACTAATTAGATAATGTTCACATGAGAATGATAGAACGAGAACCTGCACGCTTAACTAGAGAACTTAAAATTCTTGTCATTGAAAAGAACCTTGCCATGCTTAGTAAAAGAATAAAATATTGCATGCTAAGTTACACGATCACCGCTATCGAACGAACCCTTGCCATGCTAAGTAAAAGAATAGAACGTTGTATGCTAGGTCACACTAACACATCTATCGAACGAACCATTGCCATGCTAATAAAAAAGACTAAAAGATTGCTAGAACTTGTGAATCAATTATATGCTAAGTAAGAGTAGAATTGTATGCTTTAGCTAAAAAGAGAGATAGTAGAACTACTACCATGCTTGCTTAAATAGAGATTTATTGCTTGTTCCCTATCATACTGAAAGAGAGAGATAAATTGTATGCTATATTTATAGAACTATTTTTGCTTGTTACTTGTTAAAAGAACTAGATTGCTTGAATATAGAATTATAATTGAACTCATCTAGATTATTGATAGCTACGAACCTCGTACGTTGATAGTTATGTGCCCTGTATATCGATGGTTATATGCCCCGTACATCGATGGCTACGAACGCCGTACATCAATACGATCTGATCGATAAAAGAGATAGTATAGAAGAATTGCTTATTTTTGTCTGCTTGCATCATGTAGTTTTTATCTGATAGAAGTGCATTCATGAATTGGTCTGACAACTTGTACACCAGGTTTATCTCTCGAGCGGTTCCTGGGACACTGGGAAACGTTCGGCCTGGGAGAGATCTGGAACACCCTGAGGCATGACGTCCTTACTTTACGGGAGGGTACGGCTTTTAGTGTAGTGCTGAATCATGAGTCACGGGTGCTATTTTGAGTGTATTTTAGTGCAGAACAACCATGTATCTCAGCAGCTATTAGCCAACTCTGTCATTAGTGAGATGGGCTTGTACGTCCCAACTGCTAATCCCGGGAATCCAACACTCGGGGGCCATCATATAGTTAAGGAGCATGCTAGGTTAGCCTTCTTGCATACCTAACTGTTTGATGCAGCGACGAACAGAAAATAGAACCCTTATGATTATGCAAATTGTTGCTAACTTGTATTTCTGTTGCAGGAATAGCTGTTCGGCGAAGGATAAGAATCACTTAATAAGTGGTATACTAATTTCTGATTATGCTTGAATCTCATATTGCTCCTAGACTTACATGTTTAACTTGAATATGCTATTTCCCTCTTGCATAAGATGAATAGTCCACTAGATCACTGCTATTATTCGTAAGAGTTAATAAAATTGGGTCACGATACATGCTTCGAACTACACGATAGAATACTGTCCCTATAATATGCTTGAATGTATTGAATATGCAAACTGTTTTCGACGATATATTTTTAAAAGAAGTAATCTGACTCTAATCTTGTTCTGCATGAAAGGAACCTAGGTAATAAGTAGCAAGATCACTAGTAATGAAATATTTTATAACATGATTACTTAGTGTTTGTTTTAGAGAGTGTTGCTTCTGTTCGTTGTTTATACTCACCAGTACTTTTCCCAAAGTGCTGACCCCCTAACAGTTTCTGTTCGTAGGTACTGGATCATATGAAGAAGTAATAGCCGAGCCTCATTCTCAGGAGCAGGAGATCTGGAGTCGATGCCTTGACCTGTATCATGTTGTATTTTGAGCTGATTTTGTATAGAGGTACATAATGTATGTAACATTGTTTTTGTATTCAGAAAAACTCGTGCCTTGAGCTTCGCCTCATACTCAGATGGTTTATTGTTTATAACACTGCTCCTCCATTGCAAACTTGATCGGTTCGATGATAAACAAGACGACTAACGTTGTTGCCTTGTGCCAGCGCAACTCCAGGCTCGCACGGTATCTCAACCCGAAGGGAACGATCATCCCGCGGGAGCGCTAGCGTAGTAATCTCACGCCCGTCGGGGACAATTAGGACCACGAAAGATCAGGACGTGACACCAGCAAAGTGATATCTCTTGTACATAGTGCCAACGCGGAGCGGGATACTACATACTTACCCACCGAGAAAAAGTTTTATCCCCGAAACTCAAGGAGAAACTTTTGATATCCAGATTAGCGATAGTCCTCATCCCTCGCCATCCTCAATCAAAAATTATAACTCTCAAGCAATATAATAATCCAGAAAACTTTTTGCTGGCATCTTTGAGAATATTTACAAATTTATTGTATGGAACGCTTATTGTGGCAACAATATCAAGTATAAAGGAAATATCTTGAGTTGAAATAAAGCAACAAAATGGCCAAATGATCGAGTTGCTCTGATACCACTATGTCACGTCCCGTTCCTGCAAGGGCCGATCGTCCTCGCTTAGCGCCTTGCGGAACCGATCGTTATCGTATGGACATAATATCGTGCAAGCCTAAGTTGCGCTTGCATAAGGCTAAGGCTTTGTACAAGGACAAGTAAGCTATTCAAGATAAAAACAGTGGCACAATATTATAGAAAAGTAAATAAACACAATGGCATAAGAAAATAAGCTCTTTATTAATATTTGAAGTGATTACAAGGTTTGCCAATTGGCTACGTCTCTCAAAATACAATGATATCGTTCTATATATTACATCCCTTTATACAAAAGATATCTCAAATTATCTTAAGGCATCGACTCCAGATCTTTGGCTCCTGAGGACAAGGATCTGTTATCGCTTCTTTGATCAGTCCAGCACCTACGAGCAGAACTGGTGGGGTTCAGCACTTTGGGGAAAGTACTGGTGAGTATAAAAGCAACGAACATAAGCAACACTCTCTAAAACCAACACTAAGTAAGCATATGATAAAATATTATATTACTAGTGATCTTTCTAGTTTTACCTAGATTTATTTTATGTGTTACAGGATAAGAGTCAGATTACACTTCTTTGAAATCATCCTTGAAAGCCATATTTTAATTTAATTCATTTAAGTATATATTAGAAACTATTCTATTATTCAGTGCATATCATAAATCTTAGAAATATAAGCTATCTCTAGTAGACTATTCATCTCAGTTCAAGACAATAGTGCATTTAGTGTACTATTTATCCAATATAAAAAGAAATACAGTATATGAAAGTAAACATAATCAATAAAATAAATACATCACTTATTCATTGATTCTTACCACGCCGAACGGTTATCCCTGTAATAGATATACAAGTTAGCAATAATTTGCATATACATATAGGTACTATTCCCTGTTCGTTTTTGCATCAAACAATTAGGTATGCACGAAGGCTAAAGTCCTAGCATGCGACCTAACTATATAATGGCCCATGGGTCTACTTCCTCATGATTAGTAGCGGTGTCATTACGACCCAACACTGCACCAATATACGCTCATACTGGCTGCTTTGATGTGTGAACCAGCTAACTAATAGACATGAACACCTGCCTGATCGTGATGACTTCTTTGCCTTAGGGTATTTTCGATTATCGCTCCTAGGACGAACGATCCCTAGTAACCCAGGAACAGCCCGAGAGACCAGGACCTTATACACAAGTTATCAGACCAACGCATGAATGCAATTATATCAGATAAAGACTATATGATGCACATGTCCAAAAATAAGCAGAGTTTTCAATCAAGCGATAGAGCCAATAGCTCTTTAATCTCTTCTATTCAATCAAGCCATAGGTTCAATCTTCTTTTCTTTCAATCGATCGATAGGTTCAATATCACACAGTATAAGTTATTCATACATTTTTATCTTTTAAAGAGATAAGGAAAAATATACAAGCAATCTCTATTAAAATAGACATGGCATAATTCTTCTATCTCTTTAAACTAAGCATGCACTTCTACTCTTTCTCTAGCATATGATACGGAACATGTTCAAGCAATCTCTTAATCTTCTTATTAGCATGGCAATGGTTCATTCGATAACAGCATCTTGCATGTACCTAGTGTCACTACCATATTTTAGGAAAAAGGATATTTTAGTAATTTCCTATTTAGATAAATATTGTGCATGGTAAATAATTTTTGTTGTATTATTTAATTGTTGTTGGATGTTATTTAATTATTTTGGACTTATTTTAGTAGACCCAACTAGTTTAGATTGGACCCATGGACCAACATGAATTAAATAGTTAGACTTGGCCCATTTAGAAAGCCCATAGTTAAGGAGATGGATTAAATTAATTAAGTGATTAGGCTAGAAGCTTCCTTCCTTAATTATTTCTTCATGAGAGGCCCCAAGGGGTACATTGGACATTTTACAATTGCTTGGGGAAGGGGGCATGGCCGGCCTATATTAGAGGGGGGAAATTTCTCTCTCCTCTCATTCTCATTCCAAATCTAGATTTAGAATTTTCTACTCCCAAATTCCCTCCATTCCCATTCCAATTCCCCACCAAATTTATCCCAAATTCTTCCCAATTCACTATTAGAAAGTTGAGAAGAAAGGATCTAGAAGGAGGAAGCAATGATCTACAAAGAGGAGCAAGGATCTACAATTTGGAAGCAAGTTCATCTCAATTGGAGATTTCATTGGGAATCCATCTCCCAATAGGTATAATTCAGTTTTTCCCATTAAAATAGCTTCTAAATCTGAGATTTAATCATGTAAAATCAACCCATATGTATGTACTACCCATAGGACTTTATTTTATGTTCATAGGAGACCCATGGAGAAAGTTATGGTACTTTTTGTGTCAATTTTGTTGGAATTCCGAATTTATATTTTGTTTGTGTGTCAATTGATCCTATAGATCAATTGGGCATGTGATTATGTGTTTGGGGCTTGTGTCGTGTCCATATTGGGTACATGTGGTTCGTATCCCAACTATTTGGTAATACGTGTCATTTTGGGGGTTTTTCCTCCGACACGGGGCTTTGTACATGTCGTATTTTGACACGGACACATAGATCTACTTTTAACACTTTGATTTATTCATAAATATTATTTGTGATATGTTTGTGTCCTTCGGGGTACAATTGGTTGTGTGTTGGACTCGTGTCACATGCGTATCCTAGATCTAGTGGGATACGGTGTGATACTCTCCAATTTGGTGTGTTTATGTGTAGATCTAATTAATTATGCTTTAAATTCTTCATTTATAACTAGTAAATATATATAGATATTATATATTTATTTTAGTGTATTTATTATGGTATTTATTGTAGCATAGATCTATATATATTTCTATGTGTTCTAATGTGATGTATAAATATATGTATGTAGCTTTCTTGCATGCAATTATATATGTACTTATGTTAATAAAATAAATTATACATAAATATTTTATAAAATATATTTATGTGTTTAAATGTGTAATTATATTATTTAAAATTATTATATATTTAATTGTTAATTTAATGAATGTATTTTTATGTGTGCTTATAGCCATGTAAAATACGTACATTAATATGTGCATTGTGTTTTATAACTAATAGTATTTAATTGTATATATATAAGTATATATATTTATCTAATTGCTTTTATATATATATATTTTGATATATATATATATATATTTATATATATATATTTATATATATATATATTCTGTGTTTTTAATGACAGTAGGATTAATGACAGAGAACTGTCATTAATTAGGCGGTTACAGCAGCAGCAGCTGTAACAGTGGCGGCGGGTTATTAATGACAGAGCCGCCACTGTCATTAATAACCCATGCAGTGGGCGGGATTCGCAGCAGCAGCGACGGACTTTTCTGTGACAGTTGAGAACTTTCACCAATAGGTGACAGCAGTGCAGTTTGCACAGCGGCTTTGGCGACGGTGGTTTCAGTGACAGTAGAAACTGTCACTGAAAGCCTGTTTTATTTAAATTGTATTTTTAGCTCACTGTTTTCAGTGACGATTTGGCAGATTTAATTTATATATTATATATTATATTTGTATATATATATATATATGTATATATAGGTGTTTTTGTGAGGTATAATACTAATAATAATATATTATTTTATTTGTATAAATATTGGTTTGTATATACATTATTTAGAGTGTTCATTAATTTTATTATTAGTATACTTTGTGTGGGTACCAATTGGGATCTAATTTTGATTCCTAAATTGTTGTATTTTATTTCTATATTATTTATATAGATTTCTTGTGAGGTTGACCTTGGTTTGACCATGTTTGACTTTAGTTGACTTTAGAGTTGACCATAGTTGACTTTTGATTTAGAATTGATTTATTGACCTAGAAGTTGACTAGTTTGACTTATTCTCTTTCCGGGACCTTGTATTAATGTGGTATTCTATATATAGGTCTTCGAGGTACCGAGTCAGACATCTGTGAGACTGTTCTTTGGACTTCAGGCGAGTACATTCTTTGATAGTTTCTCATTTATGATATCCTCTATGTTCGTTGTATCTAGTGTAGATATACATGTTTCTCTTAACACTATGGTTACACGGATTGGTATATCTGGATCTCATCATGAGATGTTATTCCTTGGTATATGGTGTATATGGTGCAAGTATTGTTTCATTGGTTATCTTGTACATGTACAGACATCGATTTTCGGGAGGAGTCGCTCTCTTCTTGGGGAATCTAGTGCCATAGCATACCGTGGTTGGATCTATTATACCAGTCGGGGGTGGGGAGTATTAGTATAGATATGTGATCAAATCCTTATTGAATAAAGTATTGGTAAGCGAATAGTGTTGATCATGCACCGCACGTATGATTAGCCAGGCCGCATTGCATCTTGCCCAAGCCGATCACATGTTAAGCTAGTACTCACACACTTAGTCATTAGTATTATTATTTCATTGGCATATTATTCATTATTGTATTTCCTTCCAGTATTTCCTTATTGTCTATATATCTCTTATTTCTATTGTGCATCTTGTTTATCAACAGCTATTTACTGTTACATAGTTTTTATCATGGATTAGAACTGCTGTTAGAGATGTACTCTGCTCCTTTCCTGACTGGATATATTTTTCCAGATGATACTGAGGAGTACCCTACCTATTATGGACCCCAGGATGTTGTGGGTTTAGATTCTGAGACCCTGGCTCAAGAGGGACTTATCCCAACTGAGACAGTTGACCCTGGATTTATAGCTTAGTAGTATTCTTTTGTACTGGATTTGTCTCCAGCTTATTTTGTTACTCTTCAGACTCATTGATGTATTATTTTAACTCATGAGTTGTAATTGTGGCTATTCTATTCTTTATCTGATTCGTGCTCATTTCCATCTTAGTTCTGTGATTGAGTATACTATCATTATTGGTGGTTCATTATATTGTTAGATAGTTTATCTAGACAGCGTTCTACCGCCGATTCTGCGGCGTAGGCTGGGCGTTGTTTCCGACTAGTACCCTTACACCGGGTGCGGGTCATGACACGTTTTTGGTGGTGGCCCATGCAGGTCAAGCTTCACAAGTTTGTGATATCGTGGTAGTGCGACAATTTAGTTGTACTACTGTGAGCCTGCGATAGGATATAGGATATAGGCTGAGATACTCAATCACATCTAGGAAAATTCTTTTGATTCAACTATTCTTCTTTGACATTGATACTTGATCCCTTAAACTGTCCTTTCCTTGATGTCTTACATCTTGTGCCATATTGATTCTATTCTTCTTGATTCTATTCCAGCTTTAGCTTTGTTTGATAGTGGTGCTTCCCATAGTTTTGTATCTGTTTCTTTTGCTCTAAAGCATGGTTTGGTAGCTGAGTCTTTGCTTAGGACTTGCAAGATCATGACCGGGGGAGGCATTATCCTGGTTAATGATATTTGCAAGGATCGGAGAGTTACTCTGGGAGGCCGAGAGTTGAGTGCGTGTCTACTTGTAATGCCACTTCCGAGCTACGATATTGTACTCGGAATGGATTGGTTGAGTAGGCACCATGCTAGCATAGATTGTAGAGGAGGTAGAGTTTTGTTTGGTCCGCCGGGAGAGCCAGAGTTCGAGTTTGTTAGAGGAGCTGCGGAACAGAGAGAAGGCATTATTTGTGGAGCTATGGTGGAAGACAAGGAGTTGCCGCATTTGTTGATAGCAGAATTTTTGGATGTGTTTCCTGAAGAATTGCCAGGATTGCCACCAGATCGAGATATTGAATTTTCTATAGACTTGGTGCCAGGTACAGAACCAATTTCGCAGCATGTCTATAGAGTAAACAACAGCGAGCTGGTCGAGTTGAAGAAGCAGGTGGACGAATTGTAGGATAAGGGGTTTATCAGATCGAGTTCTTCACCATAGGGAGCCCCGGTATTGTTTGTACCGAAGAAGGATGGATCGGTGCGCATGTGCATTGATTATAGGGCTTTGAATAATCTCACTATCAAGAATAAGTATCCTTTGCCACGGATTGATGATCTGTTTGATCAGTTAAGTGGTGCGAAGGTATTTTCTAAGATAGATTTGAGATCAGGCTACCATCAGGTGAAGGTGAAGCCGGAGGACATACCGAAGACTGCTTTTAGAACTCGGTATGGTCAGTACGAGTTTATGGTGATGCCGTTTGGTTTGACTAATGCACCGGCGGTATTTATGAACTTGATGAACAAGGTGTTCCACCAGTACCTTGACAAGTTCGTGGTGGTGTTCATCGATGACATACTCATATACTCGAGGACACCGGAGGAGCATGAGGAGAATTTGAGGATTGCGTTGGATGTGCTGAGGAAGGAGAAGCTTTATGGGAAGTTGTCCAAGTGTGAGTTTTTCCTGGACAAGGTAGAATTTTTGGGGCATGTTGTGACTGGTGATGGTATTTCAGTGGATCCGAAGAAGATTTCAACAGTGGAATCTTGGAAGACTCCGAGTTCGGTAGCAGAGATCAGGAGTTTCTTGGGATTGGCAGGCTACTACAGGAAGTTTGTGCATTATTTTTCGAGGATTGCCGAGCCGATGACCAGACTCACGAGGAAGGATATGGAGTTTGTTTGGATGGAGGATTGCCAGGTTGCTTTTGAAGAGTTGAAGAAGAGGTTGACGTCTGCTCCTATTTTGACGTTGCCATCAGGGTCCGGAGGTTTTACTATTTATAGTGATGCATCGGGAAAGGCTTTAGGTTGTGTTCTTCAGCAGCATGGAAAAGTGATTGCCTATGCATCCAGGCAATTGCGTCCTCATGAAAAGAACTATCCTACCCATGATTTGGAGTTGGCAGCTGTCATATTCGCCCTGAAGTTGTGGAAACATTATTTGTACGGAGAGCGTGTGGAGATCTTCACAGACCACAAAAGCTTGAAGTACGTTTTCACGCAGAAAGAGTTGAACATGAGGCAGCGTCGGTGGTTGGAACTGATGAAGGATTTTGATATCTCTTTGCAATATCATCCTGGGAAAGCCAATATAGTTGCCGATGCTTTGAGCAGGTATCCGGTAGCTATGTTCTTAACGCAGGATCGATATTTGTTGGAGGACTTAGAGAGCTTGGGCATTGAGGTAATTATTCCTGGGTGTGCTATGCAGATGTAGGGATTGCAGATACACTCAGATTTGATGGACAGGATCAAGGCAGCACAATATGATGATGTATCTTTGAGGAGTATCAGAGCTCAAGTGAGGGCAGGATTGGAGGATGATTTCACTATTTCAGAGGATGGATCTTTGAGGCATGGAGTTAGATTGTGTGTGCCTAGTGGGGAGTTGCGTAAGGAGGTGTTGCAGGAAGCGCATCGCTCTCAGTATTCCATACATCCAGGTGCTAACAAGATGTATCGGGATATGCGAGAGAGTGTGTGGTGGTATGGCACGAAGAGGGAAGTGGCACAGTTTGTATCCAGATACTTAGTGTGCCAGCAGGTGAAAGCCGAGAGGCAGAGGCCAGGAGGGTTACTTCAGCCATTACCCATTCCAGAGTGGAAGTGGGAACACATTACTATGGATTTTGTGTCCGGACTTCCACGATCTCCAGGAGGGAAAGACGCGATTTGGGTCATTGTTGATAGGTTGACCAAGTCGGCCCACTTTTTGCCTTTCAAGGTGGGTTTGTCTACGGAGAAGCTGGCAGAGATATATGTGAGACAGATCGTTAGGATACATGGAGTTCCCGTCAGCATAGTCTCAGATCGGGATAGTCGTTTCACTTCTCATTTCTGGAGGAGTTTGCAGGAGAGTTTGGGCACTCAGCTCAAGTTCAGTACTGCATATCATCCCCAGACAGATGGGCAGTCTGAGCGGACTATCCAGACTCTCGAGGATATGTTGCGCACTTGTGTACTAGATTTTGGGGGTTCTTGGGAGGACCATCTCCATTTGGTAGAGTTTGCTTACAACAACAGTTACCAGGCCAGTATAGAGATGTCACCTTTTGAAGCTCTATATGGTCGGAGGTGTCGTACTCCTTTGTCTTGGGACGATGTTGGAGAGAGAGTTTTGCTTGGGCCAGAGATGGTTGTGGATGCAGCAGAGAAGGTTCAGTTGATCAGAGACAGACTTCTAGTGGCGCAGGACAGACAACGGCATTGGGCCGATAGCCATCGGAGACCTTTGGAGTTCGAGGTATAGTTTAGATTTCGTTTGTGCGTGTTCTTGTTTGTTATAGATTAAGTTCTTAAGATGGTGTTTTGTTCTAGGTGGGTGGTTTGGTGTTTCTGAGGATTTCTCCGACACGAGACACGATTTGCTTCGGTGGAGGCGGAAAGCTTAGTCCGCAATTCATCGGACCTTTCACTATTCTAGAGAGGGTCGGTGCAGTTGCTTATAGACTAGACTTGCCACCTGCATTGGAGGGAGTACACAACGTGTTTCATGTGTCACAGTTGAGACGATACGTGGCAGATCCTAGTCATGTATTGGATCACTCAGAGATAGAGGTGGGCCCTACTCTTAGCTATCCAGAGCAGCCAGTTGAGATTTTGGATCGGAGAGAGAAGGTGCTGAGGAACCAGACTATTCCTTTGGTACGCGTCGCATGGAGGCATCACTCTCCGGGGGAGTCTACCTGGGAGAGAGAGGATGACATGCGAGAGCGTTATCCATATTTGTTTGTACCTTGAGGTATGTTATTTTCTAGTTATGTTCTGTTCATTAGTTAATTGTGATTCTTTAGTTCTGTTCTGTGATTTTTCTGGGGGTAGTTTTCATCTTTAAATTTCGAGGACGAAATTATTTTAAGGAGGGTAGACTTGTCACTACCACATTTTAGGAAAAAGGGTATTTTAGTAATTTCCTATTTAGATAAATATTGTGCATGGTAAATAATTTTTGTTGTATTATTTAATTGTTATTGGATGTTATTTAATTATTTTGGACTTATTTTAGTAGACCCAACTAGTTTAGATTGGACCCATGGACCAACATGAATTAAATAGTTAGACTTGGCCCATTTAGAAAGCCCATAGTTAAGGAGATGGATTAAATTAATTAAGTGATTAGACTAGAAGCTTCCTTCCTTAATTATTTCTTCATGAGAGGCCCCAAGGGGTACATTGGACATTTTACAATTGCTTGGGGAAGGGGGCATGGCCGGCCTATATTAGAGGGGGGGGGGGGAATTTCTCTCTCCTCTCATTCTCATTCCAAATCTAGATCTAGAATTTTCCACTCCCAAATTCCCTCCATTTCCATTCTAATTCCCCACCAAATTTATCCCAAATTCTTTCCAATTCACCATTAGAAAGTTGAGAAGCAAGGATCTAGAAGGAGGAAGCAAGGATCTACAAAGAGGAGCAAGGATCTACAATTTGGAAGCAAGTTCATCTCAATTGGAGGTTTCATTGGGAATCCATCTCCCAATAGGTATAATTCAGTTTTTCCCATTAAAATAGCTTCTAAATCTGAGATTTAATCATGTAAAATCAACCCATATGTATGTACTACCCATAGGACTTTGTTTTATGTTCATAGGAGACCCATGGAGAAAGTTATGGTACTTTTTGTGTCAATTTTGTTGGAATTCCGAATTTATATTTTGTTGTGTGTGTCAATTGATCCTATAGATCAATTGGGCATGTGATTATGTGTTTGGGGCTTGTGTCGTGTCCATATTGGGTACATGTGGTTCGTATCCCAACTATTTGGTGATACGTGTCATTTTGGGGGTTTTCCCTCCGACACGGGGCTTTGTACATGTCGTATTTTGACACGGACACATAGATCTACTTTTGACACTTTGATTTATTCATAAATATTATTTGTGATATGTTTGTGTCCTTCGGGGTACAATTGGTTGTGTGTTGGACTCGTGTCACATGCGTATCCTAGATCTAGTGGGATACGGTGTGATACTCTCCAATTTGGTGTGTTTATGTGTAGATCTAATTAATTATGCTTTAAATTCTTTATTTATAACTAGTAAATATATATAGATATTATATATTTATTTTAGTGTATTTATTATGGTATTTATGTAGCATAGATCTATATATATTTCTATGTGTTCTAATGTGATGTATAAATATATGTATGTAGCTTTCTTGCATGCAATTATATATGTACTTATGTTAATAAAATAAATTATACATAAATGTTTTATAAAATATATTTATGTGTTTAAATGTGTAATTATATTATTTAAAATTATTATATATTTAATTGTCAATTTAATGAATGTATTTTTATGTGTGCTTCTAGCCATGTAAAATACGTACATTAATATGTGCATTGTGTTTTGTAACTAATAGTATTTAATTGTATATATATAAGTATATATATTTATCTAATTGTTTATATATATATATATATTTTGATATATATATATATATATATATATATATATATATATTTATATATATATATATTTATATATATATATTCTGTATTTTTAGTGACAGTAGGATTAATGACAGAGAACTATCATTAATTAGGCGGTTACAGCAGCAGCAGCTGTAACAGTGGCGGCGGGTTATTAATGACAGAGCCGCCACTGTCATTAATAACCCATGCAGTGGGCGGGATTCGCAGCAGCAGCGACGGACTTTTCTGTGACAGTTGAGAACTGTCACCAATAGGTGACAGCAGTGCAGTTTGCACAGCGGCTTTGGCGACGTTGGTTTCAGTGACAGTAGAAACTGTCACTGAAAGCCTGTTTTATTTAAATTGTATTTTTAGCTCACTGTTTTCAGTGACGATTTGGCAGATTTAATTTATATATTATATATTATATTTGTATATATATATATATGTATATATATATAGGTGTTTTTGTGAGGTATAATACTAATAATAATATATTATTTTATTTGTATAAATATTGGTTTGTATATACATTATTTAGAGTGTGCATTAATTGTATTATTAGTATACTTTGTGTGGGTACCAATTGGGATCTAATTTTAATTCCTAAATTGTTGTATTTTATTTCTATATTATTTATATAGATTTCTTGTGAGGTTGACCTTGGTTTGACCATGTTTGACTTTAGTTGACTTTAGAGTTGACCATAGTTGACTTTTGATTTAGAATTGATTTATTGACCTAGAAGTTGACTAGTTTGACTTGTTCTCTTTTCGGGACCTTGTATTAATGTGGTATTCTATATATAGGTCTTCGAGGTACCGAGTCAGACATCTGTGAGACTGTTCTTTGGACTTCAGGCGAGTACATTCTCTGATAGTTTCTCATTTATGATATCCTCTATGTTCGTTGTATCTAGTGTAGATATATATGTTTCTCTTAACACTATGGTTACACGGATTGGTATATCCGGATCTCGTCATGAGATGTTATTCCTTGGTATATGGTGTATATGGTGCAAGTATTGTTTCATTGGTTATCTTGTACATGTACAGACACCGATTTTCGGGAGGAGTCGCTCTCTTCTTGGGGAATCTAGTGCCATAGTATACCGTGGTTGGATCTATTATACCAGTCGGGGGTGGGGAGTATTAGTATAGATATGTGATCAAATCCCTATTGAATAAAGTATTGGTAAGCGAATAGTGTTGATCATGCACCGCACGTATGATTAGCCAGGCCGCATTATATCTTGCCCAAGCCGATCACATGTTAAGCTAGTACTCGCACACTTAGTCATTAGTATTATTGTTTCATTGGCATATTGTTCATTATTGTATTTCCTTCCAGTATTTCCTTATTGTTTATATATCTCTTATTTCTATTGTGCATCTTGTTTATCCACAGCTATTTACTGTTACATAGTTTTTATCATGGATTAGAACTGCTGTTAGAGATGTACTCTGCTCCTTTCCTGACTGGATATATTTTTCCAGATGATACTGAGGAGTACCCTACCTATTATGGACCCCAGGATGTTGTGGGTTTAGATTCTGAGACCCTGGTTTAAGAGGGACTTATCCCAACTGAGACAGTTGACCCTGGATTTATAGCTTAGTAGTATTCTTTTGTACTGGATTTGTCTCCAGCTTATTTTGTTACTCTTCAGACTCATTGATGTATTATTTTAACTCATGAGTTGTAATTGTGACTATTCTATTCTTTATCTGATTCATGCTCATTTCCATCTTAGTTCTGTGATTGAGTATACTATCATTATTGGTGGTTTATTATATTGTTAGATAGTTTATCTAGACAGCGTTCTACCGCCGATTCTGCGGCGTAGGCTGGGCGTTGTTTTCGACTAGTACCCTTACACCGGGTGCGGGTCGTGACACCTAGCATGCAACATTCTTCTCTTTTATTTAGATAGGCAATGGTTCTTTTTTTTAGACAAGCAATACAAGTTCTCTAGTTAAGCATGCAGGGCTAGGTTCTATCATTCTTTTTATGAACACTAATCTTAGCATAAGCATTTATAAAACCAAATTCTTTTATTAGGAGTGAAAGAATCTGAGAATAAAGTTCTGCCCACTTACCTAGATCAATCATCTTGTGTTTCGATCGAGAAACTCATCGAGAAGGATTTTGCTTGAGCCAGCAAAACAATTTCTCTTGTATATAATGCCAATGCAGTATGTGGTACTATAAGAGTCATGGGGTTGGGGTGGTTTAGAAGATGCAAGCATGAAAATATGGAGAAGAATAAGTATAGAGAATGAGTGCAAGGATGGAGGGATACATGGAGGCAGGTTGAGATGATAAAATGAGTGGGGGCTTAGGGAAGGTCGGGGTTATAAATAGGCTAGAGATGTATAGGAAGGACTAGTGAAGAGGGGGTAGGCAAAACGATGAGAGCGAGAATTAGTGTCACGTCCCTGAACCAGAATACTGGAGAGCGGGGACAGACAAAGCCAGCTACGTATATTAGAGTACTCTATATCCCGATATACGGTCATGACTGTCTAGACATGTGATGGTTTACTCTACAATCCAATAGTCATTCCTGGGTCTATAGTACTCCTAGGTGTCTCAATCTCAAGCATATAACAAGTTACAAGATATATGATCACCAAATATATAATAGTAAGATATCCCAAACTATACATACACAGATGATCATGAAGCTAGTTACAAAATAAAGAACTAGCAAGAGTATAATATTATATGATCATCTCTAGCTATAGTCTAGAATATGCTTTACATGTGGGCCCGTATGCTAGAATATGAAGTTCCAAAATATGAGCTAAATACGTGCTCGATGGCTAAACGTCTCAAAAGTATAAGTACAAGATCAAGTGGGTGATGAAAAGAAACCCACTCATGTCCCCGGGTGCTCCTGGTGTTCACCATCTTGAGGCGAGAAATACGGTAGATCCTGGAATGTAGCTCCAAAATCTGGCCATACAAAACCAGTGGGGTCCGACCCCAAAATAACAAGTACCACAAGGGAGCCAACTTAGGAACTAAAAACTAGTATACAAACAAATCAATAAGAAATAGCACAAGAAACAGTTAAAAAAGTACAGCAGGTGAAATAACAGTTAAACAGTTTTGGAGTAATTAAACAAGGATATCTATAATCAGTACTCAGGTTACAGTCTCAGGATCAATTGTAAAACAAATCAGGATATGACTAGACTAGACTGGAAATAAAGCAATTACGACAAATTATGTCCTACGCCTTGCTATCATTAGCTAACTAGGGTTATCACAGTCCTAATTACTAACACATGCATTTTTGAGATTTTATACAACCACATACCCTGCAGATTATCCGGGTTATCCAGGCGTAAGGATACATAGAGTAGATTATATCAGTTATAGTAATTTACAGGAATATGCAACACTCGACGGCGTGCTGGAAGTGTGCCCCTCACGATGGAGAGCTCTAAATCCATTAGATGTTGCTGGGATACCGGGATTGCATGTAGCCAGAAAATCTCTCTAGATGCTTCTAATATATTATTCTAGTTATTATCCTGGACATATTGTTAAGAATTTCTGACCGTGGTGCTCAAAAATTTGTCTTAGATATGATGCAGGATATGATAAGATAATGGCTTATCAAGTATATTCAGGACAGGAACAAGCAAATCAACCACGTGATTTATCTTATTAGTTCATGCATTACAGTTCATAAATTTCTAGCATGTCAGAAGTGTGCTTCGTCGAGCCACTATCGGGAATATTAGTATAGGTCAGGTTAACTCGACACGACTGTTCGCCATTAATTTTGAAAGTCTTTAATAAAGATCTTGATTTAATAAACAAACTAGAGAGAGTACAGAGAGGAGTCCTAAAAAGACAGTATAAGTACAAATTTTGTGTTCTGGGGGGTAACGATGGAGGGCTAGGAGTGTAGCAACTCTCTTTACTCCGTGGACGATCCGATGCAGAAGCTCTTCTCTCTTGCTCGAGTATAGATTCACAGATAGCCAGCCCCCTTTTGTTCGGGTGTAGTACTCCACTATTTATAGTCATCTTAGGCGCGTATATGATGGGCTGCATGGATGTTGGTGGGTGTCACATGTCCCTTCTTAACAGGGTACAGCGGTAACCATGAGCAGGTTGAGGTACCACGTAGGCGCTTGTTAGGATTTTCATTTGTTGAAGATCTGGGTAGTTTTCGTTCTTTGTGGGTGTGACTTGGCCAGCTTGACATATAGTCCGCACTTGGTTGGAGAGAATTACTCTTGTCCTAACAACAAGATTTGGCCTTCATGGAGTCTGAAATCCATGTGGCCAGAGACGCCTGGAGTCTGGAACGCATGGGGCCAGAGACGCACGAGACCGCATAGAGTCTGGGACGCATGGGGCCAAAGACGCATGGGACCACATGGAGTCTGGGATACATGGGGCCAGAGACGCATGGGACAGCATAGAGTTTGGGACGCATGGGCCAGAGATGAATGGGACCGCGTGGAGTCTGGGACGTTTGGGGCTAGATATGCACGAGATTGCATGGAGTTTCATATATCCGGTTGTGCTGTACACGCGGCGCTGTACATCATTCGAGAGTGAAGTTCTGTGCTGACGTGAGACTTTTGTCATTTAGTTGTTCATGTCTTTTGAAAAAGTCAAAGAATCCTTTTTCTTAGGATTCTGTGTTAGAGACAATCCTGCTGACGGGACGCCACATTAGGTCCTTCTGTAGCCAAGCTGCTTTGGATGATTGGGGATGCATGAATGTCGCCTTTGTTTGGGTCACAGGGTGACTCTGCGGCTTGATTTGAGCCTCCTTTTGGGGGCGCATGGCTGTTGGCTTGTTTGGCCGTAGGGAGACTCTACGGCATGATCTCTTTCGAGTTTTCATTTTTGGGGTGCAGGGTCGCATGGATGCATATTTTTCAAGCTTCCAAAAGTCCCCTTCAAAGTTTTCAAACTGATAAGTTTAGAATACTTTAAATAAGAAGCATAGAGAAGATGTCTTCGGTCGCATAGATGAAAGGTCGCATAGACGTCGTGTCCGCTTGGTTGTAGGCCGCACGGATGAGTATTTCTAGGCTGCCACATCTCTATTTAATGCAAGATTCGATTCTATCCTCGGGAAGATTTTTTGGGATTCTGAGCCATCTCATGGTGCGGGACCCGAGGCAACGGTTCACTTCTAGGTGATGGTGGATCGAGACTCCAAGCGCCATTCTCATCCTAGGTTTCTACGTGGATCAAGGCGATTTGGGCTATAAAAGAGGGAAAGTCGGGAAAGAGAGATACTCTTTGCTAATTTCCTTCCTTCCTTATTGCGATGTTTCTTGTGTTCCTCGTCGACGACTGCCATGGCTTCTCAAACTCCTTCTTCCTCTACTGCTGCCAAGGGAAAGGGCCTAGCTACTGAGGCTTCAGTTCTGAGGAATAAGGGGACTGGAAGAGAAAATATTCCCTCCGTCGGGGGCGTCTCCCTGAAGATTCTTTCTGGCATGCAAAAGCCCGTCAGAGGTAGTATAGATGTGGCTGTTTGCTTCCATTTAAGAAAATCTTCCTGGAATCTTTGGTGGGCTTATTACTTTTTGCGCACTAAGGTGCAAGTAATAAGTTTAAAATGGGCCTTGCCAGAGGTGATATGGAAGTGGCAAGTTTGGTGGACTTAATACCGTTGGCGCACTTAAATTTAAGAGCAGGTGATAAGTTAAGATGACGACTGGTGATGGTAGTAGGGAGGGGTTTATTCAGAGGTCACTTGGACATGACAAACTCAGCTGGGGAGCATGTGAGGATGATAGCTTAGAGGTGACGTAGACGTGAGCTGATCAATAGTCATACTGAGAGGTTAGGTACGATCCCGGTATTTTTATGGAAGGAGAAAAAAGCGCGCTAGAGGTAGTATGGACCTGGCTGTTTGCTTTCATTAAGAAAATCCCGCTGGAGGATCTTTGGTGGACTTATTACTTATAACGCACGTTGAGTGCAAATAATAAGTTTGAAAACCATCCCTATCAGAGGTAATATGGACATGATAGGTTTTGTGGACCCATTACTTTTTGCGCACGTTAGTGCAAGTAATAGATTTGGAACAAGCTCTGCCAGAGGTAATATGGACATGACAATTTTTGTGGACTTAACACCGCTGGTGTACCTTGGTGAGTACGGGTGATAAGTGGGAATAAAAATCAATATCAGAGGTAATATGGATATGATGATCGATAGCTAAGACCCGAAAAGTTTACTCAGAGGTAATATGGACATGGCAAACTCAGCCGGGAAGAGATGTTAGAATAATAGTTCAGAGGTAATATGGAAATGAACCGATGTCCGAAAAACTCACTGAGGAGTGATTTGTTGAGTGTGGTCTATCCGAACATGAAGATAGACTTGGGGTTTGCTCCGTTGGGGAGATTGGTGGGATGATAGCTTAGAGAAAATATGAACATGGCTAGCGTCTAACGAGATTAGTTTTTGAGTGGTCACTACGGGAGTGTGCAAGTGGACCTGAGGACTGCTCCGTTGGGGACAATTTGAGGATCCATTATCCATTGCGTATCCGGAACTCTTGGATACATTGGTGGCTTTTACCATAATTTGTAAAGAAGGGGAAAATATTAAACATAGGTACTTGCTAGAGATGAAGAACCAAAAGTGTAGAGATGTACATCTGGGTTGTCCCACTGGTGATGAGGGGAGTACAAGTCTAGTTTAGACGTAGTAGTTTTTCAAAAACTTTTCGTTGATAGGCATCATGAGCAAGTCGCCCATGGGTTTCGCGAGCCGGTAGCCGCCGTTGGAGAATACCAATTCTACGACGAACGGGCCCTCCTATTTAGGCTAAAATTTGTCGTCCGTCTTGTGGGTCATAACCATCGGCCTCCTTATAATCAGGACGAGATTACCCACTTGGTAGGTCCTCTTCTTCACCCGTTTATTGATGACTCCAGAGAGACATGCTTGGTATAGCTTAATACGTTGTTGAGCTAAGATGCGTTTCCCGTTGAGTGCTTCTAACTCATGTAGCCGTTGGCGATGATTGTCGTCAACAGTTAATTGGTTGGAGAGAGCCACTCAGAGTAAAAGAATTTGGATTTTGAGCGAAAGGACTGCTTCTCTTTCGTACACCAGAGAGAAAGGCATATTGCCAGTAGCTGTCCGGATAGTTATATGGTAGGCTCAGAGATATTCACCCAGCTTCTCGTTCCAGTCGTGTTTACTGGAAGACAAAAATTTCTTGAGGAGCTTTATGATGGTCTTGTTAAAGGCTTTTGCCAAACTATTCGCTGCTGGGTTGTAGGCAGTCGACGCTATATTCTGAATCTAATTTTTATCACAGAACCGGTAGAACACATAGTTTGCAAACTGTGGACCATTATCGTAAATGATCCTTTGTGGCAAGCCGAAGCAGTATATGACGTGATGCTTAACGAAGATGATCACATTGGACGTCTTGACTTCCATGAGTGGTATGGCTTCCGCCCACTTGGAGAAGTAGTCGGTGATGGCGATGATTAACCGATGTCCCTTAGATGAAGGTGGACTAATCGGTCCAATGATGTCCATACCCAGGCTTCGAATGGCCAAGAAGCAACAGTCGGGTGTAAGAATTCTGAGGGTTGGTGGATAAAGTCTGCATGAATTTGGCACGCTTGGCACTTTCTTGCATAGTCGATGACATCTGCTACCATTATGGGCCAATAGTAACCCAAATGTCAGAGACAGTCCTGCAGCTTTGGACCGTATTGGTGGACACCGTAGACGCCATCATGGGCTTCCCGAAGCGCCTATTTGGCTTATGCATTAGATAGACATCATAGCAGAAGGCCGTCGTATGAGAGATGATACAGCATTTTGGTAGCCGTATCATAGTAGAACAGGAGGAAACATCTCCTTATGGACGTGGCTTTCTTTGGCTCTCAGGGAAAATTCTATAGACCGTGTAATCAATGAATGGAAGCCTCCAGTCTTGGACATCAGTATGTACTTCTGCCTCGTAGCTCAGACATAGGTAGCGGTTATTTTTGTGGCAGACCAGCTCTTGATCGATCACCATAATTAGCTGATGAGTGTCGCTTGGGACTGCCAAAGAGGCAGCGAGGCCGGCTAAGCCGTGACCCTTAATCTTTTGCAACCGGGGGACGTGCTCTATGAAGAATATCTCAAAAGTTATGATGATGCAACAGGGGTATCAAGTCTTCGTTTTAGACTTTATTCTCGCCCCGTACTTGTTTAACTATTAGCTGAGAATCACCGTAAGCCTCCAAGTATTCTACTCTAACTTGTTTAGCAAGTTAGAGCCTGATGATTAAGCCTTTGTACTCTGCCATATTTTTGAAGCATGACTCCATGAGAGAGTAGGCACGATTGATGATGAGGCCATATGGGGAGATCAATACTATCCTGACCCCAGCGACGACACCACCTTTGGACCCTGCTCTTGAAGCGATGTCAAAGAACATTTGCCACACAGCTTCTTGTGAAGTTATGTTGGAGTCTGCCACCTCGTCTTGAATCTTCTTATAGAGCTTCGAGATTTCTGACCCCGGTGGGCTGCCCGAAAGTCGGCCAATGCTTGACCCTTGACGGCCTTTTGTGGGACGAATACTATATCATATGGAGATAATAGTATCACCCAGGTAGCCAAGCAGAAACTGAGTTCCCCTATTTTGGTCATGAGGACCTTGAGGGGGTTGACTCACGAGATTACATGAATGGTCTATCCAGCCACGTAATATCAAGTTTTCTGAATAGCGAATACCAGAGTAAGGCATTACTTCTAAATGGTGGTGAACCTATGCTCCGCGCCGATCATCATCCGACTAAGGTAGTATATAGCCTGCTTGTAGCCTGCATCACTATTCTGGGCTAGCAGGGCACCGAGAGAGTGCTCCATTGCATGTACGTAGAGCAGGAAGGCCTTTTCCATGACCGGGGATACTAGCACATGAGGATTTGACAGGTACTCCTTGATGTCGTCAAATGCGTGTTAGAATTTTTTATCCCAGACAAAGGAGACACCTTTCTTCATGAGCTATATAAATGGCCGACAACATTCAGATATGTTTGATATGGACCTCCTGATGTATGCCAGCCTCTCTCGAAGTCTGCGGAGTTTTCTGAGGTTCTTTGGCGGGCTCATCTCCAGGATGGCCTCGGTTTTGTCGGGATCTATGTGAATATCCTGGGAAGTGATAAAGAAACCCAGGATTCTGGTGCCTTCCTATGCAACCTAACGACGAGGGGAGTGGCTGCGTCAGGAGTGCAAGCCTTGAGACTGGTTCTCATGTGCTCCTCTGGTATTTTTGTAACCTCGGCCTCATCATCGGCCTCATTGCCACCTTTAACTTGGTGGGTTTGTTTGTAAAGGATGGCATTGGAGTAGTACGTCTCAACGCCATTAAATTAGTGGATGTTTGTGAACTCCATCCTGATAATGCCATGATCGTTGATGTACTTTAAGCATTGGTGCAAGTTTGATGGCACGATTATATAATGGTGTATTCAGGGGCATCCGAGCAAGATATTATATGATACATCTACGTTAATGATGTAGCAAGTGACCTCTGTTTTCAGGTCGCTGATCTGGCACTTCAGACGAATCTTGCCCAGAGGGTAGCTTCTTCCTGCGTTGAAGCCACTAATGGCAGTATTGGTAGCTACCAGGCGGTGCATTGGGATGCCCAAGGTTTGCAGCAGACTCCTCGGGATGATACTGATTGATGAACCGGGGTCAATGTGCATCCGATACACCTTTATAGCACCAATATACCCTGTGTAGTACTAGGGACGATCATGCTTGTTATTCTTTAGCAACATGTCTTATTGCGAGAACGTAATATTGGGTACTGCATCCGTAACTTTATTACAGTGGGAGCATGTCGTCGGATCTTCAGATGGCGGCTTGACTTGCACCAGATAGGTGTCGGTATTTTGTAGTACCTCGCTTAGGACGGCTCGAGTATCTCTAAAAAGTTGCAGAAGTTCAAATAATGATAGCTTTACCGGGGTATTGGCAATTTTAGCCAAGACGTCAAAGTTGTAGGGATTTTTCAATCCCTGAGCCATTTTCTTACGCAACGGCTTTTCGAAGCGCCCCTCTTTTTGTTTGGACTTGTCTACTAGTAGGGGTTGAGATGGAACCGGATCAGACACGACAGATATAGTAGTTAGAGGTGCATTGACGTCGGGAGCTTCGTAATCTTGCTGGTAAGCAAGGCCTGACCTGGTTGTCCCTGTCCAGGCCTCCTCACCGGTAGAAGAAACCATACGACAGTATATGGTTTTTTGTATTTTAGGCTTGACGGTGGAAGGTGCTGCTTGCTGCGTCAAGTCTGGGACCAGATCTGGGTGGACCCACATGATCTCGCCCTGGTGGGTAGTAAGAGGTGTCAACTCGGCTGCTTGGTCGCGAGCTGGGAGGAGATTGACTACCTGTATTATTGCCCTTAGGATCGGTGTGACTCCGTCCTGGGCTTCCGTTGGTGAAAAATTGTCGAACTGGAGCGACACCATGTTAGCAGCAACCTTTACATCGTCAAAATCCAGGGAGGGAGCCATGGTATCGATCAGCCATTGGATGTACCGCTTTAAGGTGTAGCACTCCTACATCGGGTGGTAAATGTACCGATGGAAGTGATAGTACTTTAGGTTGTTCATCTCCTCTGCTTCAGGCCGACGTTTGACGTCGGGGAGGCAAATTTTACCTCTATGTATCAACATGTCGAAGATGGACTTGACATCACTGTCTTTGAAAGAATAGGTATCCTTTGATTTTGGAGCCTATGCCTGCTTTTTCTCAGGCTTCTTTGTCACATTATCGTCCATGGCTTGCTTTCCTTTCGTATCGCGGTTGCTATTATCGCTATTACTAGGGCGTTTGCCCTTTTTCTCAGTAGCAGGGATATGGATTCCCAAGTGTTGGGCGTCCTTGAGCTTCTTTTCAGCATTGACAACGCTCATAATGAACGCCGTCTAGTCTTTGAACTGGTTATTGCTCATCCAGAGGCTGACCGCCGAAAGTATATTTTTCAGGCACATCTCTATTAGTATGGCCTCGGGATTTCCATGGGGCAACCTTAACGCCGTTTGTCAGAACCGATCGATGTAATTTTGTGTCAGTTCCTTTTCTCCCTAGATGATATCCTCAGAGAGGACATCATCATATCATTTTCTGTCTTATAAAATTTGTTGAGGAATAGACGCATGAGGTCATCGAATGATGAGATACAACTGTCTTCGAGACTGCAGAACCAGTTGAAAGCTACCCTCGCTAACGCCCCGACGAAGAGTCTGGTAAGGATAATATCGCTGCGGGGTATGTGTCCTATTGTAATCTCAAAGTAACTCATGAACTAAAGAGGAGAAGACTTGCCGTCAAATATGTTTATGTTGAATGGCTTGTATCTGGGAAGATACGATACGTCCCTCTATTTTACCGGGTATGGTTGACATACCCCAAGATCGTAGAGTGAGTCCCGATTGCCCATGGAGTCTAGGCGAGCCTGGAGTTCCTGGACCTCCTTCATTGCTTCCTTGGTCTCGCCTCATACGGAGGGTGCAAACTGGCTAGGCAGATGAGGATTACTACCCGCAGGTGGGACATTTGTGTTTGAATTCCCGTTGTTCCCTTGGTCCAAGTTTGCTTGTCCAGGGGTTCTTGCTGGTTTAGAAGCCAGATTTGCTTTAATTTTTAGCATTATCTGGATTAAGACTTGCATTAATGCAATCATCGTCTGCATCATGGCCTCGAGGGTCTCAAGGTTCTGGTGGTTGCAGAGGCCTTCATTTTCGTCCCGGCCATGTATACCATCCTCACATGGGGAGAGATGGATGGGGCAGTAGATGCTGCACTTTCTATCTCAGACCCCTGGCGAGACTAGTCATCAGGGAAAGCTGATAGCGCCGTCTCCTCCTCGAACTCAGAAGAAATACTATCCCTAACGTAGGAGGCTACATCAACCTGGCAAGGGGAGCTTCCCCCACGGATCTCGGGGTTCGTTATTTGGGAATCGTTGTATCCTCGGAATACTGGGTTATTGCGTAAGTCGAGGGGACTACCACCCTCAGCTTGGGCCATCCCCAGGAGTTCTGAGGAAGAACTACCCCCAGTAGATGACAGTTTCTTCCTTGAGCGGGTACCCTAGAAAAAGCCTTCTACAAGTCCCGTTGTTAGCCCTTCTGATAGTCGCCTTTGCAATGCACTGACAAAGAGCAACGGACTGGAGGTACTTGACTTCTGTCCTCCCTTAGTGGCGGGAAGCATCTGAGTCGAGTAGCATGAGACGGAGGGCAGCTCCTCCTTCTCTGGTACTTATACCTGATCTCTGGGTTGTTGCCGGATGGGTGCTGTCTGGTGTAGTCGCTGGAAGGTCGACTGCCTGCTTGTGGGTGTTGCCACTTTGTTGCAGCAGTAATTGATAATGATCTTGGCACAGTGATGCGTGAAGAGGATATTTCACCGGCCGTACCTCGCCTTGCGCTTGTGATTGATCATATTACGCAAGTCAAGCAAGGGTTGTTCCACCTTTGTACCCTTTTTGTGGGCCCGAAAGGACCGAGCGCACGGGTACGTAGGTATTTTGCTTGCTACCTGATTCGGGGTTTGTATAATAACTTCCCTCTGATCGACATCGGGAGACTTTTGAGACCGACGTTGTCCATTTACCGTTGTGGGCTGGACGCACGAGGCAATCTTATATAGCTTCCAATCCAGGGCCCGTGTAATGGTTAACGGTGCCTACTGACGGACAGGTAACTGGACAGTTGCTTGAGCTTGATGAGCTCGCACTGCCCTAGGCTTATTTGATTTAGTACCTGTATGTGTGTAGTACAAAGTGTCATGGTTTAGGTTTTTGCCATTCTCAGTGAGCCACATGGGATCTGCGCCGCATAAGATACGGTAAAAACAGATGTTCTGTTGCTGTTGGGGCCGCATGCGGCCGTCTGCCTGCGTCTATGAGCTGGTACCGCATGGTCAATCTTATGCAGCTTCCTTCTTGATCGCATAGAAGCTGTCGCAGCCCCCGAACGTCTAGCATTATTGTGTTTTCCTCTGCCAGAGTCTCGGTGCCGAGCAGTTTCTGCATCATACAGGGTTGCCGCATGGAGGTAGACGTCCTGGGTATTCGCCTGACGACCATCATCAGCAATAGAGCGAGGGGTGGGAAGTGTGTGCTCCGCAGTTGGGCGAGGCACATCAGCCTTTGTTACCCATATTTTGCGGGTCTTCTTGGGATTGACTAGCCTTGGCGAAGGACTAACACTTTTGTCCGAGAGCATTTCCTGGAACGCTTGCTGGTCGAAGCGAACTACCAGTACCTTTTGCATTGAGACGAGCTTGGCATCATCGGATTGCATCACCAACTTCTCATTAGAGGAGAAGGTAGTCCCTGTCATCGCCTCGATTCCGTAGAATCGATAGTCGTCTCCCGGGCGTGATGCTTTGCATGCCTAGGTTGCACAACGCACAAGGCGTAGTATTTTATATAACGAGCACATATTCAGAGTACGCAGATGATTGAACACAATGTTGAAACATGGAAAAGTTCTTTTTATTGATAATGAACATCTTTTATAAACTTTTGAATGAGTCAAGAAATTGCCGCACGAGCTTACAAAAGTGGATGCAAAATGAGATAAATGTCCTTTATTTTATAATATTTTAATAAAACTTCAAAGCTATAGACACCTTCAGGTGAAGCTATCACCTTTCCTCGGAGCTACATAAGGTATGTGTACGAGCTCCTGAAACTTTGAAACATGCTTCAAGGGCACGAACTGGACGTGCCGGTATGTGGACTGGATTGAGAATTCGCTCTAGCTTCTTGCATGATTTCCTTGGTACGGGAACCATATTGCAACAAGGGCCAGTACATCAAAATGCACTGGTAAAGGTGAGCTAGCCAAACTATACCAATCAATATATTATTTATATGAAGCATGCAAGTTATTATGTGGTCTTTTTATTTTACCTTAGTTCAATTTTACAAGCAAGCTATCGATATAAAAATTTACTGAATTAAATATGTCATCGTTCGGTGACTTTTACCTGTCTATCTGAACCACCTGCACAATACTTACCATGACCTTCCCTGCCACGAAGATATAGTTAGCTTGTATAATTTAAATATACGAGGTGATCACTGACATGATGCCATAATGGATGAGTTATAGTACAAAGATAAAATGACATACAACGCAAGGAACAGAGACTATGAGCACCCTGGTTTTTATATAGGGTTAGACGGTAATTAATAATATTTTTTTATTTTCAATATTTAATCAATAATTTAATTGAACTTTGAAAACCAACCACCTTGGTTTTAAAATCTTGAGTGCAACACTAGCCTTTTTCTTCCAATAAACCTAGCATGCTCGACTTAGACGAGTCAAATTAGGCTCCTGCCATGACTGTCACTCACAAATTAGCAATCCCATGCTTTATTTTGGTCGCACAACTTTTGTGACACAATTACGAGAAAATGATGATTAATTAACAATTGTGTCGTGGCGTACAATTTTAACATGCCACCATAACCCATTGCTTCCAACTAAATCCATACTATGAGACTAACTGGTCCTATTACGCACATAACACACGAGTTACGTTATTCGAACCCCTGCATGCTTCTAATATAATATTAAGTAGAAAATATAACTTATGGATTTATTTAACTAATTTAATATCCATTCATATTTAGTAAATATCATTTGAATTGATATGATTTTGGTTGTAAATTATTTGTTGGAAGAAGTATAAATTTTCTAGAATTTTTTCCAAGTAACTAACTATTTTTGGAAATTTTCTATATATAAATATTGAATAAATAAAGCAAAATAAAAAGAAAAGAAATAAAGTAAAACCTAAATTCTAAATCCAAATCCAAACCCATTAACACAAAACCCAAACCCAAAACCTAAAACTACCCAACCCGTGCACAGGAAACCCCTTCCCATATATATATATATATATATATATATATATATATATATATATATATATATATATATATATATATAAATAAAATCCTAACCCTAATCCTAAACCACCTCCACTATCACCCCGCCGGAGCCGCCGACCACCCGCGACGACCGCCCGCACCGCCGCCACGCCGAAGCAACGTCACCCGCAGCAGCCATGCAGATCTGGCCCCGCTCGCACGCACACAACAGCAATAGCCGTGCGCCCCCCCTTTTGTGCGGAGGTTCCGCCCTCCTCGCTCGTCCATTTTGTCCTATCTTTATTGGTATATGCACAACCTAACCCTCTAGAATTTTCTTCAAGTGGAACGAATTTAGGCACTCAGATTTGAACGAAAAATCGACCAGAAGTTGGTCGAAAAACTGTTCGAAAATAGTTCAAAAATTCAGTCCAAGTACCCCTGTTCATGTCCAATTTTCTACCAGGTCGATAATTATTTTAAAAATATAATTAAAAGAACTTCTTCACAATATAACCAAGATTTTTACTGTTATTTTAGTTTTTATTAGTTTGTTTAGTTTTTATTAGTTTATTTTAATGGTTAAATTATTCTGATTCCAAAACGACCAAAAGCATATTTTTAAAACACCTAAAAATCTCCGATACGGGGTGCGTCCTGCCAAACGAGGCCACGTCGTCATGTGCGAATTTTACCGGATGGTTCGTAACGTAAACATGGACGTGTGGACTTTCACAGACCTTGATTTGGACGTGCATGCACGCCAGAATCAACGTGTATCCACCGAAAAGCACCAAATTGGCCTATTTTTATACCTTGCCATAACTTCGTGTGTACTCGTCGATTCACAACGAAACTTATTCCATTGGATTCACAGCATTACGCTGGTCCTGTGACCCAAGTTTGGTTCAAATATGAGAATATTGACGAAACATCATTTCGTGGGCCCCACGGTTCCTTATGATGGGCGATTCCGTGATCGGCTCATCGGAATCCAGTTTTGGATATTTCGTTGGGTTTGTATCATCGTTCTGGATTCATAGACACTAAGTTTGACAAATTTGGAGAACTTTATCTTTGACACATTTTTTTGCTGTGAAGTAGGCCACATATGGACCCCGCTATGACCCAAAACTGTCAATTTTGCTCCAGTGTTCAAATTGGACTTATGGATAGTCAATCCTAGTTATTTTAAATATTCTGAGAACATTGGTGATGTTTGTTTTAGCATCCGGAGGTGTACGTGCAGATTCCACTTTCCTAGGAGTAGTTGACGGAGTTCAGAACCCAGGCAAATGTATTTTGCCAAACTTGCAGTAGATCCTGTTATATTGTCTGCTTGTATTTCTTTTTATATATATATATATTCTTGTGATGTGCATGTTTAACCTAGGACCGTGAGACATTGCTTAGCGTCCGAACAAGATTCGGGTGTCGACATCGTACGCGGAGTCGTGTAACGTCAGTTAGAGAGTTGATTCCACGATCCTATTTTTGCGTGCTTGCTTTACCAAGTACAATATTCCTTAGGACACTTGATACTCTTTCATGTGACAGAATCTTTCTTGAGTTATTCATGGTGATTCTGTATAGGCTTACAGGATTCGTGATATGCGACTTGCATATTATATAGATATCATTATGACTCGTTGTACTAGCTAGAGGTCATGATCTTGCGTGTTATGGATATGAGACATTGTGGACATGAGACATGAGGTTACATTGGTTGGGGAGAGACACACATGCTACAGGTTGATTATGTTATATATATACTATGTTACTGGAGGTCCTTTAGTCTCTATACCAGAGCTTGGAATATTATTGGCCCTATGAGATACTAGCTGCTATGGACTCCCCGACACAGAACCTGTAGTGGTCTCAGCCTGAGTACTAGTGATACTCTCATTTGCTTTTCACTTAGCTAGTTACATAGCTTGCCCTGAGGATCTGTTTATATTTACTTGCTGTATTTTATTTGGCTTGAGTATTTTTTGTACCTTGCTATGTCCCCTGAGGACCTGGATTCGGATTATATCCCCAGGTGTAGATGAGGAGAGCAATCCCGAGGTTTATGGGGCAGGTGCTACTATTAGAGACATATATGTTGCAGAGGACGAGGTTATCACGGAGGACTTCTCTTGAGCAGATAGTATTCTCGCCATTCATTTATTAAGCTTATTGTTCTTAGATATTTGATCTTATAGTGACTTCTGGATATTGTAGTTAGAGTTATTTTTTGTTCCATTTTGATGACGGGTTATTTACTGTGACATTATTTATATTGATTTGGTTGGACAAATTATTTTATATTATTGTGACTGGACTTGTCTCTTTGTGATTTCGTTACTTATTGTGGATGAGATTAGATATATAAACTGTGACATGTATCGTAGACCATTTTATTTGTTTTACACCTTAAGTGCACTCTTAATGGTCTATTAAATTGGGTTTGTCCATTGGAGTTGTGCTGCTGGCCATTGCCACGTGGCCTGTCTCTCGTATTTTTGGACTGGGCATGACATGGACGTTACTGGTCATTCCGTCTGAAACAAGCGACTATCAGGGAGTTTCGTCCGGATCGGATTGGTGCCAGTACCCCAGCGACAGTCCGTAGGAACTAAAATCTTGTGCATAAGTTGTCCGTGACCAAACGAAGTCTATACTAGGCTATCAATGGAGGCAGTTCATGTCAAAACAAGCACGTGATAAGTAACATGGCATGATCTGACTGGCATAGTCTTCCTGATCATTTATCTCATAGTAAAGTATTCTACATAGTACAATAATAGAAGAATATTGTTCTAACTATACTTGATGCATGATGAAAGAATATTCTAAGCGAACTAACATGCAGCAAGATAACCGTTCACAAGTTGATTGACAAGCATTAAGTAATCCAAGTCTATTCCATTATATCTTGACATCTTTTAGTTATTAAGGTATCGTCTGATCAGAACAATCAACATGGAAAGATTTTAAATATGAAGACTTGGAAGAAGGGTCAAATAAATTTGATGGAGAGAGAAAATAAAAAATGGGTGCTTCAAGACTCCGCTCGTGCGACGCCTACTGCACGATCACCTACATTGCCATAAACAGATGATCAATACCTCTTCTACACTTTCCAAGTTTGAAAATAAAAATGTAGTTCAATGAACGAAAGAAATAAAATCCATCAAAATCGTTCAAGAAAACACAAATCCAAAAACTAACTCAAAAGCACGAAAGCAACAAGGCGACAGCAAAAATTAGGCAAAAAATTTGCAGCTGAGCGGTCCCTCTTGACTCTGCCGCTAAGTCATTCCTTGGGCACAGTCCACTAAATATGGAAATCAATTTCGAAGAAGCAAATCCATAACGAGGAAAAAATCTTGATTCAATCTATCCGATCGAACGATACCGAAAGTATTTCTTAACCGCACTCCCCGAAAAAGGGGATTGGGGCACCACATCCTAACCAACTAATAGAAAGTTTCATCCACGAAAGTTAGGAATATAAACTACCACTATAAAAAAATAAAGGAAAATTTTCCTTCATCTCAGACTTAAGCTCTCACGTCGATTCTTTGACCGAATAATTTCTCTAAAGCACGCACACGAGAGGAACCGAATAACTTCGAAGCAGCTTCTCCTTTTGATCCAAGATCCGCACATGGTGTTCAATATACGTCAAGTCCGCCTTTAAGTCCTGTTGATCAAGATCCACTACATGAATCGGATCGTACACATACTTCCTATGAAACATGGAAGATATCGTGCACTTCAGATAATGACGGTGGCAGGGCAATCTGATATGCGACTGGGGTGACTCGCTTAAGTATTTCGAACGGGTCGACGAATCTTGGGCTTAGCTTCCCTTTTGCTCCAAATCTGGTAACTCCTCTTATAGGCGAGACCTTGAGAAATACATGATCGTCTTTTAAGAACTCAAGAGGTCGACGGTGCGCGTCTGAGTAACTTTTCTGATGGCTTTGTGATACCTTCAGGCATTTGCGGATCAAACGGATATTTTGGACGATTTAATCTACGAGCTCCGGGCCAAGAATTTGTCGTTCACTAACTTCATCCTAACATATAGGGGATCTACACTTTCGCCCATACAATGCCTCATACGACGTCATTTGAATGTTGGATTAATAGCTATTATTGTACGCAAATTTGGCTAACGGTAGATGCATGTCCCAACTTGACTTCAAGTATAAGGCGCAGAGCCGTAGCATGTCTACGAGGATTTAGGTTACCCGCTCTGTTTGACCGTCTGTCTGAGGATGGTAGGCGGAGGTGAACTTCAACTTCCTCCCCATTACTGACTGCTGGCTCTCCCAGAAGCGTGATAAGAATCGTCCATCTCGATCGAAGATAATGGATACGGGCACACTGTGGAGTCGAACGATCTCATCGAGGTAGATCTGCGCCAGACGGTTGGCACTCAAAGTAACTTTGATAGTCAAAAAGTGAGCTGTGTCACCCTCACTTTTTTAACTAGGGGTAGTTTGATAATTTGGCATGGGTAAATAATTTTAGGAATAAATATTAAACATTAGTGTGCTGATTGTTTTAATTATTTAATTATGATTGAGCTATAAATTATTTGTGACTTGTATTATTTATTTTAGTTATGTAAACACCCAGATTTTTAAAATTTTAATTATGAATTATCGAGATTTTTCTGTAATTTTTCATTAATTATAATAAATGTCCTTCAGGGATTAATATTTTTGTATATTAAATTAAATATTAAATATTATAAAAATTATATTTTTAAGTGTATAATTAATAATATGATATTGCGTAATTTTTATGAAATTTATTGGGCTCAAAAACTATTTTTTTAAATAGCTAAAAAATATTATTTTTAAATAAACCAGACCGAACCAGACTTGAACCGAACCAAACCAAACTGAACCCAACCGAACCAACCGAACCCTATTAGATTTAGATCCTACCCGTACCCGACCCGCTAACCCACTCTCCTTACAGCCGCACGAACCCCCCATTTCCGAAAACCCCGCGACCCCGCTCGTTCCCCTTACGAAACCCATTCCTCCACATATATACACCATCCACCACCACCCGTATCTTCCCAACCTCCAGACGACCTCTGACGGCCACTGCCGACCGCTATTGAGCGCCGCACGCCGCTGCACACCGCCGACGAACACCGCCGCAAACCCGTCCCATTTCCCGAGCAGCAGCCAAGCAGCGAGGTATGCCTCTTCCAACTCACGTATCTCCCTGCATATTGATCCAAATATCGTTCTATTGAATCATATGCGAAGACCACATGACCCTCTCGAACCCTGTATAATTAGTTCGGGGTATCGTGTCCTGTGTCAGTCGCAAATCGTGACACAAAACATGAAAAAATGACCCAAATTGGAGTTTAAAAAACTGTCTCGAAGCCCCATGTTCATGGCCGATTTATTCCCAACCTAGTTAATAATACTAAATTTTACTTGAAAAGTAAATTAGACAACATAACCGAGATTAAATTCCATTAATTAGTTTATTTTCAATTGCTGTAAGTTATATTTTCTTCGCGGTTAAAGTTGACCAAAAACTTGGTTTTTAAAACCCAAAATTTCTTGAAACTGGGTGCGTCCCGCTAAACAAGGTGACTTCGTCGTGTGTAAATTGCATCAAATGGCATGTATTGTCAATACGGACGTGTGGGATTTCGTGGAAGTTGATTTGGATGTACGTGCACACCGGAATCAACGCGTATCCGTCGAAAAGCCCCGTATCGACCCGTTCTGACACTCGTTGTAACTTCGTGTGTACTTGTCATTTTGGAACGAAACTTACGCCATCGGATTCACAGTATTACGCTGGTCCTTTGACCCAACTTTGGTTCGATTCTTAAAACGTTGACAAAATCCTATTTTTGTGGGCCCTACGGCTCTACTTTACGGACGATTTTGTGATCGGCTCATCAGAATCCAGTTTTTGACATTTTGTTGGGTTCGTATCATCGTTCTGGACTCGTAGATACTATGTTTGACGAATTTGGAGAACTTTGTCTCTGACACATTTTTTGGTGCGAAGTGGGCTACGTGTGGACCCCGCTTTAATCAAAAATTGTCAATTCTGCCCTTGTGTCCAAATTGGATTTATGGGTAGTCAATCCTAGCTATTTCATGTATACTGAGAGTGATGGTAATATTTTTTCAGCATCCGAAAGCGTACCTGGAGATTTTGCTGTTACCGTAGCAACTAAAGGAGTTCAAACCCCAGGCAAGTGTACCTTGCCAAAACATGTAGTGATTACTTTAATATTATTTGCTTGATTTATTTCTCTTATGTACCTGCTCAACCTAGGTCCGTGAGATATTGCTTAGCGTCCGAATAATATTCGGATGTCGACGCCATACACGGAGTCGTGTAATGTCTCTTAGAGAGTTGATACCACGATCCTATATACTTTTTGTGCTTGCTTTATCAAGTACGTCATACCTTAGGACACTTGACACTATTCATGAGACAGAATCTTTTTTGAGTTATTAATGGTAATTCTGTATAGGCGTACATGATTCGTGACATAAGACTTGCATATACATAGATATCATTATGACTCGCTGTACTAGCTGAGGTCATAATCTTGCGTATTTTGGACATGAGACATCGTGGACATGAGACGTGTGATTACAATAGATGGGGAGAGACACACAGGCTACAGGCTGATTACATTTATATATTTATTATTACGGTACTTTAGCCTCTATATCAGAGCTTGGCCCATTACGTGATATTACTGCTACCGGCTCCCCGACATAGAGCTTGTAGTGGTCTCAGCCTGAGTACTAGTGATGCTCTTATTTGCATATCACATAGCTGGTTACATAGCTTGCCTTGTTGATATATTTTTATATATTGCATTTTATTTGGCTTGAGTTATTCTTGTACCTCGCTATGTCCCCTGAGGACCTGGATCCAGATTATGTCTCCAGGTATAGCAGAGGAGATTTACGCCGAGGTATACGGGACAGGAGCTGACGCTGGAGAAGTACTAGCACCAGAGGATGAGGTGGTTCCAGAGGATTTCTCTTGAGTATTTGTTATATACTCAGTTATATCTGTTTTTAGATACTCTATTTCCTGTCTCTTGGATTACTGTATTAAACTTATTATCGGGTTGTTCCCCGAGACATTTTTTTTGAGACTTGTTGTTGGATTATATTTCTTTTTTGATTAGTCTGACATATTAAATTGTGTTTACCTTCTGTGGATAAGATTAGAATTAGACTGTGACATGTATCGTAGACCATTGTATTTATTTTACATCTTAAGTATACTCTAACGGGTCCATTAAATTGGGTTTGCCTATTGGAGTTATGCTGCTGGCCATTGTCACGTGGCTAGTCCCTCGGTATTTTGGGACTGGGGCATGACATAGTTTTTGTGGTGGCCCATGCAGGTCGACTATATTGCTTTGGTATCAACTAAGGGACCGAGCAAGCCTGCGATTAGGATATGATAAGTTATAAGATCTCATCCACTTCTTGATCTGTTCTTGACCTCTACATCAGATTCAAATTAATTTTTTGATTTGCATCCTGTCTTGATTCCTCTGTGCGATTCTCATAGTTACTTTTAATGCAGAGTAATGGACCCACAGGCCGGCGATGAGACTCCCGTAGGTACACCACAAGATGCTGTGGTCACCTATGACGATAGAGTGACACCAATAGGTGGAGGTCAATCTGCTCAACAAAGCAATCAAACAGGCCAGTATACATCAAGATTTTGGCGAGACAACATTCCATCACCGCCGTAGTTTACTCCACCAATGCCCATTTTTCCACCAGGATAGGCTATGGACAGACAACAAATATTTTAAATATTTTATGCAATGATGCAAGCCCAACAACAGGTTCAACAAGAGGCTCAGCGTCACGAGGCGGAGAACTTGAGGAACAACCTAGTAACTGCACTGGAGCAAGCGAACCCACCAGCTAGGCGACCATCGACGGGATCAATCACTGATTTCTGCCAGTTGAAGCCCTGTATATTTTCTGGCAAGGAGGAGCCCACTGAAGTTCATAAGTGGCTCACAAACACTCAACACCAGTTGGAAGCAGCTGAGCTTCCGAGGGAATGTGGATGACTGCCGTCAGGATGCAGCTGACGAGCAATGCACATTATTGGTGGCTATTTGAGGAGAGACAGCTCGGACCGGACCGAGTCACTTGGGAGGAGTTCTCTAGACTCTTCCAGGAGATGTATATTCCAGTTATTGTCAGAATAAAACTTAGAGATAAGTTTAACTGACTCATTCAAGGCAACATAATGGTAGAAGAGTACAATGCCGAGTTTATCTGTTTGGATCACTTTGCCCCTACTCTGATTCCGACAGAAGAGGAGAAGGAAGAGAAGTTCTTCGACGGACTTAGCTTTGAGCTACAGAGATTGATCGGATCCGTTGCACCTACTTCATACACAGACGTCCTTGATGCAGCACAACTTATGGAGCGTGTCACAAAGAGAGAGTCCAGCCTGAAGTGGCATTCACATCAGCATCAGCCAGAGAACCACAAGGGGAGTCTACAAAGCGACACCAGAGGAATCTACCACAGAGAGTAGCACCAAGAGCCACATCCCTTCATACTTGTCACTACTGTGGCAATGTAGGCCATATTGAGAGGGAGTGCAAACATAAGTTGGGACTGTGCTTAATTTGCGGATCTAACCAACATCCAGCCAATGATTGCCCTGAGCATCGAGAGGGAGCATCAATGGTAGATCGACCAGCTTTACCAGCACCGAGGCTAGCTTATCCAGCATTGGGAGCACCACAGAAGGGAGTTGGAGGAGTCAGACCACTAGCTCCAGGAGGGTATCAGCCGAGGCCAACTTTGGCACCACAGGCAACACTATTCCAACAGGCTCGACATCAGAGAGGTCTAGCTCAGGGATGAGGACAGGCATTTGCATTGGCTATTGAAGGGGAAGCTACTACAGGAGAGGTCATAGCAGGTACTATATTAGTAGCTTCATTATCTGCTGTAGCTTTATTCGATTCTGGAGCATCGCATTCATTCATAGCTGCTAGCTTCGTAGCCACACATAGAGTAGCTATCGCACCCCTTCCGAAGACTAAAAGAATTCTTACTGGAGGCAGAATTATTCCAGTTAGTGATATTTGTAGATCTTGTTCTGTAGTAGTCTGTGGGAGAGATGAGAGCTCAATTCTTGATTTTTCCATGTCGGATTATGATATTGTACTTGGTATGGACTGGATGAGTCAGTACCATGCGACTCTAGATTACCGGCTTGGACGGGTTATATTTAGACCGCCTGGACATCCAGAGTTTGAGTTTCTTCGAGGAGCCATAAAGCAAGGTGTTCAGCCTACACTTAGGGTACTCTCTGTAGAAGTGGAGTCCGAGTACTCAAATGTTATATCAGAGTTTGTGGATGTATTTCTCGATGATCTTTCAGGCTTACCACCTGATCGGGAAATAGAATTCATAATAGACTTGACTCCAGGAGCGGAGCCTATCACTTCATCAGTATACCGGCTAGCACATAAGGAGCTGGTGGAATTGAAGGAGCAAGTTGATGATCTTCTGGAGAAGGGTTTTATTCGGCCCAGTGTTTTACCATGGGGAGCACCCATACTATTTATGCCGAAGAAGGATGGGACGGTACACCTGTGTATTGACTATAAGGCACTAAACGCTATAACCATCAAGAACAGGTATCCTTTGCCACACATTGATGATCTATTCGATTAATTGAGTGGTGCTAGTGTATTCTCAAAGATCGATCTTAGATCCGGTTATTACTAGATTATAGTGCATAAAGAGGATATACCGAAAATAGCCTTCAGGACCAAGTATGGACACTATGAGTTCTTAGTTACGCCGTTTGGTTTAACCAACGTGCCAGCTGTGTTCATGAGTTTGATGAACAAAGTTTTTCATCAGTACTTGGACAAGTTCGTGGTTGTGTTTATTAATAACATCTTGATATATTCCAAGAGCCCCGAAGAGTACGAGGAGCATATAAGAATCATGGTAGAGACGCTGAGACAGGAGAAGTTGTATGTCAAACTCAGTAAATGTGAGTATTGTATGGATATGGTGCCTTTCCCTGGACATATTATCTCGGAAGAAGGACTTTTAGTTGATCCGAAGAAGGTTGCTGTAATAGAAACTTGGCCTACACCTACATCAGTTGTGAAAGTAAGAAGTTTTCTCGGACTTGCTGGATACTATCGGAGGTTCATGGAGAATTTCTCAAGGATTGTGGAGCCTATGACGCGGTTGGCACGTAAGGACCAGGAGTTTGCATGGACGAAAGATTATTAGAATGCCTTTGAGGAGTTAAAGAGGCGATTGATAATAGCATCGGTCTTGACTCTTCCTTCAGGATCGGGATGATTCATTTTTTATAGTGATGCATCAGGCAGTAGACTAGGATGTGTTTTGATGCAACATGGCAAAGTTATCGCTTATGTATCGAGACAGCTGAAGGTTCATGAGAAAAACTAACCGACGCACGATCTTGATCTAGCTGCAGTAATATTCGCATTAAAGATATGGAGGCACTATCTTTATGGAGAGAAGGTGGAAATCTTTGCTGATCACAAGAGTCTGAAGTATGTCTATACTCAGAAAGAGCTCAATATGAGAAAGAGACGTTAGTTGGAGTTGATGGCCGATTTTGATATAGATTTGCAGTACCATCTAGGCAAGCGAATGTTGTAGCAGACGTACTCAACAGGAAGCCCACAACTTATTTCTTGACGATGCAGCCCCAACTATTAGAGGATCTATAGGAGCTCAACATAGAGGTTATTTTGCCAATGCAGAGTGAATTATTGGTGAATCTTGAAGTTAAGTCATCACTAGTGGAGAGGATTAAGGCGGCATTGCCCATGCAAGGTTTTGGAGACTTAAAGAGAAGACGGAAGCTGACATGCAGACGAGACTTCTAATCCATGAGGATGGGACATTAAGATGCGAAAATCGCCTATATGTTCCAAATAGGGAGTTGAGACATGAGTTGATGTCTCAACCACATCTCCATGTACTCTATTCATCCAGGAGGTACGAAGATATACCGAGATTTGAGGTAGTACTATTGGTGGAATGGGATGAAGAGAGATATTGCACGATTTGTAGCAAAATATTTGGTCTGTCAGCAAGTTAAGGCCGAGCATCAGAGAACTGCTGGTATGTTACAACCGCTTCTCATACCTGAATGGAAGTGGGAACATATCAATATGGATTTCGTTACAGGATTTCCAAGAAGCCCCAGTGGGAAGGATGCATTCTGGGTTATTGTGTATCGACTCACTAAGTCGGCATATTTCTTGTCGCTCAGAGTTGGACAGTCCACGGAGTTGCTAGCTGACATGTATATACGACAGATCGTAAGATTACTTGGAGTACCGGTTAGTATTGTGTTAGATCGTGACTCAAGATTCATATCCCATTTTTGGCGAAACAAGCAGGAGAGTCTTGGCACCCGACTCAAGTTCAACACTGCTTACCATCCACAGACAGACGGTCAGTCGGAGGGCACGATTCAGATCCTGGAGGATATGATGAGGTCGTGTATGTTAGACTTCGGAGGGTCTAGGGAAGACCATTTTTACTTGGTGGAATTCTCTTACAATAACAACTACCAAGCGAGCATCCAGATGGCACCTTTCGAGGCGTTGTACGACAGGAAGTATAGATCACCGATATGTTGGAGTGACATTGGCGAGCATCAGATACTTGGTCCGGAGTTAGTAATGCAGACAGTTGAGAAGGTAAAGCAAATTCAGAGTCATCTTCGTACAGCTCAGGACAGACAAAGGCATTGGGCTGACGCATACCGCCAAACTTTGGAGTACAAAGAAGAAGAATATGTATTCTTGAGGATCTTACCTACTCGAGGTACTATTCGATTTGGGAGTAGAGGCAAGCTGAGCCCGAGGTACATTAGGCCATTTGATATTTTGGAGCGTATTGGTGAGGTGGCGTATCGTCTTGCATTACCCTCATACCTAGAGAAAGTGAATGATGTATTCCATATCTCACAACTGAGGAGGTATGTGTCTGACCCAAGTCACGTAGTCGATTATTCTGAGATTTCAGTGGGACCTAGCTTGAGGTATGAAGAGCAGCCAGTTGGGATACTTGACATTAGTGAGAAGATATTATGGGGTCAGACGATTAGATTGGTCCGAGTAGCTTGGAAACATCACTCCCCCGACGAATCTACTTGGGAACGAGAGGATATCATACGCCAGCGTTATCCTCACCTATTCGAAGATGTAGGTATAACCTAAGAACTACCTATAGGTACCATAATTATTTATCCTTAGTAGTTAATTCTTAATTGCGAGGAAGCAATCCTTTTAAGGTGGGTGAATTGTAAATACCCATATTTTTTGAATTTTAATTATGAATTATCAAGATTTTTCTATATTTTTTATTAATTATAATAAATGTCCTTCAAGGATTAATATTTTTGTGTATTAAATTAAATATTAAAATATTTTAAAAATTATATTTTTGAATGTATAATTAATAATACGATATTGTGTAATTTTTCTGGAATTTATTGGGCTCAAAAGCAATTTTTTAAATAGCTAAATAATATTATTTTTAAATAAACCAGACTTGAACTGAACCAAACCAAACTGAACCCAACCGAACCAAATGAACCCTATTGGATTTAGATAGTACTCGTACCCGACCCGACCCGTACCCGACCTGCTAACCCACTCTCTCCACAGCCGTACAAACCCCCCATTTCCGAAACCCCCGCGACCCCCCCGTTCTCTTTACGAAATACATTCCTCCATATATATACACCATCCACCACCACCCGTATCTCCCCAACCTCCAGACGACCTCCGACGGCCATCGCCGACCGCTGCTGAGCGCCGCACGCCTCCGCACACCACCGACGAACACCGCCGCAGACCCGTCCCATTTCCCGAGCAGCAGCCAAGCAGCGAGGTATGCCTCTTTCCACTCACGTATCTCCATGCATATTAATCCAAATATCATTCTATCGAATCCTATGTGAAGACCACATGATCCTCTTGAACCCTGTATAATTAGTTTGGAATATCGTGTCCTGTGTCGGTCGTAAATTACGACGCAAAATAGGAACAAATGACCCAAATTGGAGTTCAAAAAACTGTCCCGAAGCCCCATGTTCATGGCTGATTTACTCCCAACCTAGTTAATAATTATAAATTCTACTAGAACTATAAATTAGACAACATAATCGAGATTAAATCCCATTAATTACTTTATTTTAAATTATTGTAAGTTATGTTTTCTTCGCGGTTAAAGTTGACCAAAAACTTGGTTTTTAAAACCCGAAATTTTCTAAAACTGGGTGCTTCTCGCTAAACGAAGCGACTTCATCATGTGCAAATTGTATCAAAATGCGCATATCGTTAATGTGGACGTGTGGGATTTTACAGAAGTTGATTTGGATGTGCGTGCACACCGGAATCAACGCATATCCGTCAAAAAGTCCGGTATCGGCCTGTTCTGACACTCGATGTAACTTCATGTATACTTGTTGTTTCGAAATGAAATTTGCGTCATCGGATTCGAAGCGTTACGCTGGTCCTGTGAACCAAGTTTGGTTCGATTATGAGAATGTTGACAAAATTCTATTTTTGTGGGCTCCACGGCTCCACTTAACTGGCAATTTTGTGATCGGCTTATCGAAATCCAATTATGGACGTTCCATTGGGTTCATATTATCGTTCTGGACTTGTAAACACTAAGTTTGATAAATTTGGAGAACTTTGTCCCTAGCACATTTTTCGGTACGAAGTGGGCCACATGTGGATCCCGCTTTAACCACAAACTATCAATTCTGCCCTTGTGTCCAAATTGGACTTATGGTTAGTCAATCCTAGCCATTTCATGTATACTGAGAGTGATGGTAATGTTTGTTTCAGCATCCGAAGGCGTACTTGGAGATTTTACTGGTACCAGAGCAACTGAAGGAGTTCAAACCCCAGGCAAGTGTGCCTTACAAAAACTTGCAGGAATTACTTTAATATTATTTGCTTGATTTATTTCTGTTATATACCTGCTTAACCTAGGATCATGAGACGTTGCTTAGAATCCGAACAATATTCGGGTGTCGACGCCGTACACGGAGTCGTGTAACGTCTCTTAGAGAGCTGATACCACGATCCTATATACTTTTCGTGCTTGCTTTATCAAGTACGTCATACCTTAGGACACTTGACAATATTCATGAAACAAAATCTTTCCTGAGTTATTCATGGTGATTCTGTATAGGCTTACAGGATTCGTGAGATAAGACTTGCATGTACATAGATATCATTATGACTCGCTGTACTAGCTAGAGGTCACGATCTTGCGTGTTATGGACGTGAGACATCGTTGACATGAGATATGTGATTACATTGGGTGGGGATAGACACACAGGCTACAGGCTGATTATATTTATATATATTTATTATTGCGGTAATTTAGCCTCTATATCAGAGCTTGGCCCATTATGTGATATTACTGCTACCGGCTCCCCGACACAGAGCTTGTAGTGGTCTCAGCCTGAGTACTAGTGATGCTCTCATTTACATATCATATAGCTGGTTATATAGCTTGCCCTATTGATATATTTTTATATACTGAATTTTATTTGGTTTGAGTTATTCTTGTACCTCGCTATGTCCCGTGAGGACCTGGATCCGGATTATGTTCCCAGGTATAGCAGAGAAGATTTACCCCGAGGTATACGGGACAAGAGCTGACGCTGGAGCAGTACTAGCACCAGAGGATAAGGTGGTGCTAGAGGATTTCTCCTGAGAATTTGTTATATACTCAGTTATATCTATTTTTAGATACTTTATTTTCTATCTCTTGGATTACTGTATTAAACTTATTATCGGGTTGTTCCCCGAGATATTTTTATTGAGACTTGTCGTTGGATTATATTTCTCTTTTGATTAGTCTGACATATTAAATTATGTTTACCTTCTGTGGATAAGATTAGAATTAGATTATGACATGTATCGAAGACCATTGTATTTATTTTACAGCTTAAGTACACTCTAACGGGTCCATTAAATTGGTTTTGCCCATTGGAGTTGTGCTGCTAGCCATTGCCATGTGGCTAGTCTCTCGGTATTTTGGGACTGGAGCGTGACAAGTTAGGAGGCTAGTCCAATAGTTAGACTTCTTGTAAGCCCAATTAGACTTGTCATGACAACTTATGAGCCCAACATGGACCAAGCCCAAGAACCCACTCCCACTAATTAAATTAGAAGGATTAGGCTAATTAGAATTAGTGAAGAAACTTCAGAAAATGTCCACCCTTAATTATTCCTTATAATTCACCATTGGAGGATATATGGGAAATTTGTATGTTGCTTGGGGAAGGGAGAAGGGGACGTCCATGATATGAGCCTCTCCTCTCTCTCTCTCCTCTTCATTTGTTTCTTCATTTTAGATCTAAATTTAGATCCCCAATTTCCTTTCCTTTCCTCCATCAAATTTTTATCATTTCACCTCCATTTTCCCTCTCATTCTCTTTAGCAAGGAGCATTAGAGCTTGGATTGGCAAGGAGCACTAGGAAGAGGAACTTGTGGCAAGGAGATCGTGTCCGGATCGTGTCCACTTTGGTTTTTATTGGGAATCCATCTCCCAATTGGTAATTTCTGAATTTCCTCTTATTCTAGCTTCTAAATCATGTATGAGACCTCTAGGAACCACCCCATTGGCATAGGCTACCTATAGGGACAAGTTTTAGGCTATTTGGACACCAAATATGGATTCTACATAGGTTTTTATATGTGGTTTGGGAGAATTACGAGATTGACACACAAATTGTGTATCATGAGACCAATTAGTCTAATTTGACTTAGATCGGGGTTGTGGGACTAGTTACGTGTCCACAAATGGACACGAGTAGGCCGTATCGCGATATGGTGTGATACCGTGTGATACATAGCTCATTTTGGGTATTTTGTGTGAATACTCTTCAACACCTATTGTAATTAGTTATAATAGATGTATTATTATGTAATTGGTATATGGGAATGATTATTATGGAGAAATTAAGATTTTGGCATCTCTAATTGATAAGTATCATAATATTCTAATAGTGCACTCTATGTGTTTGAGGGAATTGCCATTAGTGTGGATTTGGTGCACTATATCATTGTGTCTTTATATATATATATATATATATATATATATATATATATATATATATATATATATATATATATATATATATATATTTCCTTTTGTGTCCATGTTGTGTTTTTAAATCTGGGACTTATGTAGTGACTGTTAATGGGGGAAATGATGATAGCACCTGTGTTGTGACAATGAACATGTTGTGTATGTGTGATACAGGTGTGCTTGGAGAGGGTTGCATAGATGTGAGTTGTGTAGTTGGGGGTTCTGTTGTGAGCAGTTGATTAAGGGGTGTTGTAATTACTAGGGAGGTGAAACAACCTGTAGTACACTTGTTGTGCACTGGGGTTGAAGAGTTGCAAGTTGTATTGGAGATTGATGTTGGTGATAGCTTGGCAAGGGGAGGGGTGGTCGAGTGCTAGAGTCCAAGGCAACAAAAGTTGCAGTAGGTAAGGCAGTGGCCATGTATTACCATCACAAGAGTATTAGGGAACTGTGTGTATCAGGGGATCAGGGTAACTGAGATCAAGTGACCTTTAGCAGTTGGGGTCGGGCATCAGATGTTAACTGCAATGCATTAATGCACTATAGTACTGTACATGAAGTTGAAGGGGGTCGGGTTATTGTACAACAGATGTGAAGGGGTAAGCAATAGTGTTTGTGTGTGTGCGTGTGCGAGGTTAGTGCAGTACTTCATTAAAATTATAGGCCATATATCGGAATTGCAGTAGCAGTTGCAACTCTTAGGAAGGAGCTCGGGGTAATATTGGAGAGCAGCAGTTGCAACACATTAAGATGGGGAGGACTCTAAGTGAAGGCTACCTGTAGGAAAAGAGTGAAGGTAAGTGCAGTTGGGGGCTCGGGTAAGTGAAGGAGGAAGGGATTCAGGTACTTAGCTTGGAGTTAGTATCAGATGTAAAAGACATCAATTATTTGTTAGTAAGGTTTCAGCCTTAGTATAACAGTTAATAGAGGTATTGTAGTTAGTTGGTGATAATTAAAGGTATCAGTTAGGGAAATTAGTATTGGGTATCAGGTATTAGCTAGTATCAGTCTTGGTTCACAGTTAGTTAGTTTTCTAGTGTCAGTGGTAGATAATGATAGTATAAATAATAATTAGTATTTATATGTCTGTGTGTATATATATATATATATATATTTATATATATTATTGTGTATCAATAGATAATGAGGCATAAGTAGTTAGTTAGTTTATAGTTGAATTAGTATTGTATCATCTACCTTATCACTTGCTAGTATAAATAGATATGTTAGTATGAATTATAAGTTAATAAATTAGAATATAATTCCCAGTTAGTGTATGGTTAGTTAGGATTAGTTATATTGGTAAGTGTTAGTAGTATATGGTGTTAGCTAGGTCTTATATAGTATCAGTATTAATATGTAATATATGATAGTTAGTTAAATTACTTAATATTAGTTAAGGTATTAGCTATACACCTAGGTAATGACTTAGTAGAGCTAAGGTGAGACCTAGTATAACTAGTATAAGGTAGTTAATGACCAATATAGATTAATAACCTTAGCTTGGACCTAAAAATTGGTGAATGACCTAGTATTGACCTAGAACATCATGTTTTAGCTCATTTTAGTATTTTATTACTTTATTACACCTATTAACTTAATATTTCCTAAATATGACCGTGTGACACCAGCTTGGGCATCGAGAGACACCATTTGCTCAGGACCAAAGGCAAGTACGTCTTTCTATTAGTTTTTATTTCATGATAGTGTATATATCATATGTTCTAGAAGTGTATACTTGATTCTGACACAGTGGTTACACGGACTGGTACTATATAGATCCTATCAGGAGATATTATCCCTTACTATATTCAGCGGGTACTCTTTCACATATATTTTATCGTATGTATCGGGTATTAATTTTAGTGTACTTCATGTTCACACACTGCTCGTATTCAGTGTGCCGATATTCGTGTTCGTAACGTGTCGTGATTGGATCCATTAGTATTGGTTGGGGATGAGAGAGTAGGAGTTGGTTATGTGATCAATCCTAAGTGTATTCGTGTACATGTCAATTACATATCACACGTGTAATTGAGTTACCATATTATATTCATGTTCAACCCAAACCGATCACATAATAAGCTTATACTCTATGGCACATTAGTTGGTTTTTATCTATTTCCATTTAAATTACAGTTATTCATATTGTCTGTTCTTTATTTCAGTAAATTACCTGTTCACTCTAGTTCATTCCATTCTTATGATTAAATTTTTGTATCCTTTTCTATTATCTGTTATATATGCTTGATTATGTATTTGGAACTGCTTTCAGAGGTATGTAGTTCGCTCCAATCCTAACTGGATATATTTTTCAGATAATTGGCTTGTAAACCAGTATCCCACTACTACGGGTCGCAGGACGGCGTACCATTATAAGATACTCCTTTAGAGCAGGAGGACCTAGTGCCAGATATTGAGGAGGCTTAGACTCGTTATTTAGACTTGTATTAGACTTTTATTGAGACTTTTGGCATGTATATATTATGGGGGACTTGTGATTGTATTGTGACTCTTTTCCTCTTTTATTCCATATCATGCTTTATCTTTCTTAGTTTGACCTTGTAATTGAGTATTATTTACCATTATCATATATCATATTGTACCTCCATTGGAGTTGAGATAACATAGACATGTACCATATATATATTGTATGAGATATTTAAATAGTATGGTTAACCCATACATCGTTCTACCATCGATGCTGCGGCGTAGACTGAGCGTTGTTCACTACTCGTGCACTTATTCCGGGTGTGGGTCATGACAAGCTGACTTGGTGAGTCGGTCGATGATGACCCAGACGGCATCATTTCTCCGTTGTGTCTTTGGCAAACCAACAATAAAATCCATCGTTATGTGTTCCCATTTCTACTCCGGTATAGCAAGGTTCTGCATCTCTCCGCCCGGCTTCTAATGCTCGGCCTTTACTCACTGAGAAGCCATGCATTGCGACATGAATATTGCTACATCCATCTTTATGTCGTGCCGCCAAAATATGGTGTAAAGGTCTCGATACATCTTTGTGCTTCCTGGGTGTGAAGTGTAACTCGCATAGTGGGCTTCAGTGAGTATCTCTTTTCTGAGGTTTACATCGTTAGGAACACACAATCTTTCCTTCACCCGCATCATTCCCTCTGTGCTCACCGTAAAGTCGGTCGCCTTTTCTGTTGAGATAAGATTACGCATCTTCTCTAGGAACAAGTCGTCCTTCTGAGCGGACTTAACTTTCTACAGTAAGTCTAGTTCTAGGTACAACTGAGCCATCTGCGCTCCCTTTTTGTATCTGATTCGGAGTATAATATCTAAACTTTCGAGATCCCTTCGTAGCCTGTCATCAATAGTTAAGCTCCCAACAAACACTCAACTCAATGCATCAGCTACAACGTTGCCCTTTTTCAGTGTATATCTGATCATCAAGTCAAAGTCGCTAAGGAGTTCAAGCTAACATCGTTGCCATAAATTTAAATCCTTTTGAGAATAGAGGTACTTGAGGTTTTTGTGATCCATGAAGATTTTATACAGTACACCATAGAGGTAATGCCGCCATAACTTCAACATGAACACTACCGCTATCAGTTCCAGATCGTATGTTGGATAGTTCCTTTCATGAGACTTTAACTGCCTCGATGCAAAGGCTATAATCTTATCCCTTTGCATAAGGATACATCTCAAACCCTTTCCTGAAGCGTTGCTATAGATCTTAAAATTATCAGGCCCGTCCGAAAGAGTAAGATTCGGTACTGAGATGAGTCATTGCTTTAATTCCACAAATAAAGCTTCACAGTCGTTTGACCATGCGAACGCTACTCCTTTTCGAGTGATATGAGTCAGAGGCGAAGCAATCCTTAAAAAATCTTTTATGAATCTCCTATGGTAGCTTGCTAGACCAAGGAAGCTCCGAATATCGCTGGCTGACTCAGGTCTTTTCTACTCAACGATGGATTCAACTTTCCTTTGGGTCGACTGAGATGCCCTCCGCAAAAATGATGTGCCCGAGAAAAGATATGTTGTCCAACCAAAACTCGCACTTAGCTTCACGAATAACTTATTATCTCGAAGAGTTTGAAGCACCATCTGCAGGTGTCCTGCGTGTTCATCCTTATTCTTAGAGTACACTAAGATATCGTCTATGAATACCACCACAAACTTATCAAGGAATAGTCGGAACACCCGGTTTATCAAATCCATGAATATGGTATGAGTATTCATAAGTCCGAACGACATGACAAAAACTCATAGTGGCCACAGTGGATACGAAATGCTGACTTCGGCATGTCCTCTAGCTTGATCTTTAATTGGTGGTAGCCAGAACGAAGATATATCATTGAAAACACCGACACCCCTTGCAGCTGATCAAATAGGTCATCGATCCTGGGCAGGGGATACTTGTTTCAGATAGTGACCTTATTTAGCTCCTGATAATCTATGCAGAGTCGCAATATCTCATCTTTTTTTTCCACAAAAAGTACAGGCGCGCCCCAAGGAGAAACGCTCAAACGAATGTACTAACGGTCAAGCAGTTCTTGTAGTTAGCACTTTAACTCTAGTTCAGTAGGGGCCATTTAATACAGAAATTTAGAAATTGGTAGGATATTTGGGAATGTATCGATGGTGAACTTGATTTCTCGGTCGGGTGGCATGCCAGGTAGTTCGCTCAAAAATACATCAGAAAATTCTGCCATAACGGAAGAAGACTCAAAGTTTGCACAATCCCGCTGCATGTCCCGATTCGACGCTAAGTATCCTTCGCATCCAGAGTGTAGCATCCGCCGAGCTAATATTGCAGAAATCACCATGCAGGTCTTTGATGCTTTCGTTGTTGAACCACTCGTGTAGCAGAATTTGGCCTCTTCAGGTAGACTAAAGACGATCCGTTTCTCTGCACATTCGATAGTTGTCGAGCAAGCGCCAATACAGACGTGACCGCCCTGATATACTGAACGAACATGTATCTTCGTGCCCGATGGGGTGCTAACACTAAGGTCAAGATATAATGGTGTTATTTTTATCCTATTTTCTACGACAAAATTCGTAGATATAAAGCTATGCGTAGCACTAGAATCAAATAGCACGCGAGCATGTATATTATTGAAAAGCAATATACCTGACACAACGGTGTCCGATGCTAGGGCCAGTTCCCGTGTCAAAGTGCATACCCGGCCTTGAGCTTGACGATGATCTTATTGTGGCACAACTTAGTTGGCATGAGGCATGTGAGCAGGGTTATGTTGTTGAAGGTGGTTCTTAGAAGATCGCAGACAGTCACCCATCTGATGGTTTGAATCACCGCAAACGAGGCATAACCCATTCTTGCGACAGTAGTTGTCGGCCGTGTGCCCTGCCTTCTTACATAAATTACAAAATAGCCTTAGGTTCCCTTTTTGATGACCATCTTTATTTGGACACTTTGGAGCGGTGTTTCCTCCTACGTTGCTAGAAAGCTTGTGATTGGAAGTATACACAATGCCGACAACAACCAAAGGATACTGCGGTTCAAGATAAATAGCATGATTGAGAACTTCCCGAATAGTCAGATATTATCCTCAGGTACCTCTAGCAGTTTAAAGTGATCCTCAAGCTCTGCCAGCCAAACTAGAGCCACTACCAGACTTCAGTACCTTTGAAAGACGTGTTGTAGAACTTCTTGAAGTTGGCAAAGTCGAAGGTAGTCACATCCTTCTTTTTTGGAGTTTTAGACGTTTCGACTTCAGGCGTTGGTCGTTCCACCGGTGCCGCTATTGTCGTTGCGAAATGGTTGGAAGCTAAGGTCTGAACGATCTGTTACAGGACATGTACCTGCTTTTGTTGGACTGCAAATTGGGCTTCTAGATTACCTTCGAACTTGTGCTGTCGCTTTTTCGCTCACTTTTTGGCTCTCTCATAGCGAGCCTTATTCTTCTGCTGGCTTGCTTTAGGCATCTGCATCATTCGTTCAATTGGGTCGACAGGGGGCATGGGTCGCTGGCTTCTGGAACTTTTCGAGGTACCAGAACTACTTTTATGGGCTTGTACCTCTCCTTGTGCTAGCGTTGATGCTTGCGCTTGAATTATTCCTTTAAAAGAAGGTAACTTGCATCAGGGCCATAATGTATTATGGACTCACTGTATGGAACGTATCTCATTTTGGCCAAACGAGTTCAAGAGTTCGCATAGGGAATAGATCGTTAAAGAAACTTTTCTGACACGAGGGTCAAGGAACTTAAAGCTGTGCTCTGATACCAATATGTCACCGTCCCAATTTTGTTGAATGGATAGTCGTCCCCCGGGAATGATGTCGTTCATGCCTAGGTTGCGCAACGCACAAGGACAAGGTATTTTATATAATGAGCACATATTCAGAGTACTTAGATAATTGAACACAATGTTGGAACATGGAAAAGTTCTCTTTATTGCAGGATCTCCTTGGTGCCGGTAGGTGGATTGGATTGGGAATTCGCTCTAGCTTCTAGCAGGATCTCCTTGGTGCGGGAAACCTGTTGCAACGAGGGTCAGTACATCAAAATACACTGGTGAAGGCGAGCTAACCTAACTATACTAATCAACACGTTGTTTATATGAAGCATGCAAGTTATTATGTAGTCTTTCTATCTTGCCTTAGTTTAATTTTACAAGCAAGCAATCGATATGGAAATTCACTGAATTAAATATGTAACCGTTCGGTGACTTTTACCTGTCCGTCTGAATCATCTGCACAATACTTACCATGACCTTCCCTGCCACGAAGACATAGTTAGCTTGCACAGTTTAAATATACGAGGGGATTACTGGCATTATGCCATAATGGATGAGTTATAGTACAAAGATGAAATGACATGCAACGCAAGGAACAAGGACGTTACCGGTTATTCCATCCGAAATAGGCGACTATCAGGGAGTTTCGTCCAGATCGGATCGGTGCTAGGGCCCCAATGACCGTCTGCAGTTACTAAAACCTTGTGCACAAGTTGTCCGTGACCAAGTAAAGTCTATACTAGGCTATCAATGGAGGCAGTTCATGTCAACACAAGCACGACATAAGTAACATGGCATCATCTGACTGGCATAGTCTTCCTAATCATTTATCTCATAGTAAAGTATTCTACACAGCACAATAATAGAATAATACTGTTCTAACTATACTTGATGCATGATGAAAGAACATTCTAAGTGAACTAACATGCAGCAAGGTAACCGTTCATAAATTGATTGACAAGCATTAAGTAATCCAAGTCTATTCTATTATATCGTGACATCTTTTAGTTATTAAGGTATCGTCTGATCTGAACAATCAAGAAGGCAAGATTTCAAAAGTGAAGGCTTGGAAAAAGAGTCAACTAAATCGAATTATAGCCACTCATAAGTTGGTAGAGAGAGGAAAGGAAAAATGGGTGCTTCAAGACTCCGCTCGCACGACACCTACTGCACGATCACCAGTATTGCCACAAACAGATAATCAATACCTCTTCTACTCTTTCCAAGCTCGAAAATAAAAATATAATTCAATGAACGAAAAAAATAAAATCCATCAAAACCGTTCAAGAAAACGCAAATCCGAAAACCAACACAAAAACACGAAAGCAACAAGGCGACAACAAAAACTAGGCAAGAAAACTTGTAGAGAAGTGGTCCCTCTTGACTCTGCCGCTAAGTACATCCTTAGGCACGGTGCACTGAATATGAGAATCGATTCTGAAGAAACAAATCCATAATGAGAAAAATATCTTAATTCAATCTATCCCGATCGGACGATACCAAAAGTATTTCTTAGCCTCGCTCCCCGAAAATGGGGAATGGGGCACCACAGTCCCCAGCAGAGTCGCCAACTTATTATCCATTAAATTTAAAAGTCTTTAAGAAAAAACTTGATTTATTAAACAAACTAGAGAGAGTACAGAGAGGAGTCCTAAACAGACAGTCTAAGTACAAATTTTGTGTTCTAGGGGGTAACGATGGAGGGTTAGGAGTGTAGCAACTCTCTTTACTCCATGGACGATCCGATACGAAAACTCTTCTCTCTTGCTCGAGTGTAGATTCATAGATAGAGAGCCCACCTTTTGTTCGGGTGTCGTACTCTACTATTTATAGTCTTCCTGGGCGCGTATATGTTGGGCCACATGGATGTTGGAGGGTGCCACGTGTCCCTTCTTAACAGGGTATAGTTGTAACCGTGAGCATCTCGAGCTACCACGTTGGTGCTTGTTAGGATATTTTATTGCTGAAGATTTGGATGGTTCTCTTCCTTTTTGGACGTGACTTGGTCAGCTTGACACATAGTCCGCACTTGGTTGGAGAGAATCACTCTTATCATAATAGCAAGATTTGGTCTTCATGGAGTCTGAAACCCATGTGGCCAGAGACGCATATGACGTATGGAGTCTGGGACGCATGGGGCCAGAGAGACACGAGACCGCATGTGGCCAGAGACGCACGGGACCATATGGAGTCTGGGATGCATGGGACCGCATAGAGTCTGGGATACATGGGGCCAGAGACACATGAGATTGCCTGGAGTCACATAAGTCCGGTTGACCTGTACACGCGATGCTACACATCCTTCGAGAGTGAAGTTCTGAGGTGATATAAGACTTTTGTCGTTTAGTGTGTTCACATCTTTTGAGGAGGAAAGAGAAAACTTTTCGTCATGATTCTGTGTCAGAGATGATCCTGCTGATAGGATGCCACGTTAGGTCCTTCTGGGGCCAAGCTTCTTTGGCTGATTGGGGACGCATGGATGTAGCCTTTGTTTGGGTCGCTTGGTGACTCTACGGCCTGATTTGCTCCTTTCGGGGGCACATGGCTGTTGGCTTGTTGGGCCGCAGGGAGACTCTGTGGCATGATATCTTCTGAGTTTTCATTTTTGGGGCACATGGTCGTATGGATGCATATTTCTATGCTTCTACAACGATGAGCAATTATCAGGAATATCAGGACAAGTTTGGTATCAGGAGTTCAAGATTAACAATGTCAATAAAATTTGCGTTCAATTCTAGCATGTCAGGAGTGTAATTCGTTGAGCTACTATCAGGAATATAATTACAGGTCCGGTGTCGGGAGTTCAGATTAACAGTGTCGATACAATCCATGTTCAGGAAATTCTAGATTCTAGCAGGTTGTCACAATCAGGTTATAAGCACTTTAGAGGAAGATTGCATGCATACGAATCAAGCATAATAGACTAAACAAGAAATATATTAAAAGAAGTTAAACTACTACAAGTATTAAAGGAGCATGAGATAAGTTGGCGCATAGAAATGGTCACATGATGGAACTGGTCGCATAAGAATGATAGGAACATGGGGTAAGCCGGCAGCATGAGAGATGCAAAGTTCACTCCTCGATTAAAGTGCTGAGTGACAGACAATTATGAAAGGTTAGGAAAGTGACTAATGTGACTGCCTGTGTTAGAGAAGTGACCGATGTGACTGGTCAAGACAGGGAGTTAGAAGGAAAAGACAAAATTATGGAAAGTCGTGCCAAAGGTCGGGGCAGTCATGAGCTCAATCAAGGAAGAAGCGCATGAGACTCTGAGGCATAGACGACTCAATCGCATGCTCCTTTTGGCCGCATATACCCTTGGCCGCATGGAATCTTTTGAACTTAGAAAAATTTCATTCGTTCAAGTTCCACGTATTTGGTTAAGAGGCGCATGCTTAGATTTATTCATGCGTCCAACAAGATGGCCGTATAAAATCTTTTGGCAAGAAGTCCAGGTCGCATGCCAAACAGGGCGCATGGAACTCCTTCGTCTCAGAACAACAAGTTTCAGCCATGGAAAAGCTCGAAGTCTAAAAAGTTGTATTCTCCATGAAATTCTCATTTCAAGTCCGAATCCAGCAAAGTAAAGTTCAAAATTGCATGAAATCAAGTGCTCATCAACATGAAACTACTAGTTTTTAAAAATAACAAGTTTTACTATATCAAAACCAAGTAAACTAATGCAAGCTCCAAACTGGAAACTTAGATCTACTTCAACCCAGGCATCAAAACTAAAAATCCCAAGAAGTAAACATGTAGAGCAGTTCATAGAGAACAATATAAAATAATGCAAGAAAGCTAAATAAGTACAATATAAAAAGTTCTTTCTCATTGGGAAGATGTACTTGCCTAAACTCACTACTAAACTACCACCACTACTACCTATGGCAAGCTCACGGGTGGGGCTAGGGTTCGGCCAAGGATAGTAGAGGGGGGAAGAAAATGAAGAAAGAGAAGGAAATAAAAAAAGAATGAGGACGAGAGAGAAGGGAAAGCTATATATATCAAAGGGTGACTAGCACTATTCACAATTCTAGAAATTACATGGAAGCAGCTAGAAAATCCATAAATTATACGGGAAGTAATATACAGCTATAACACACATATACTAGATAACATACAATAATACTAAAATAGTGGGACGAATTTCACAATTAGGGTTAGGTTGGGGGGGGGGGAGGAGGAAGAAGAAAGAAATAAAAATTTGGAAGTTGTTTAGGATCAAAAGTCTCCAAAAATTACATCGAACCGTCAATCAGATTGACGGTTAGCTAAAGGATGGTAATAAATTACAACCACTTAGAAAATTCATGGTATTAATTTATAAATTTTAAAAGTTCACAATAGCAAGTTTTTAATTCATATAGTTCATGTTATTTAGATGCAAATTAGGTTTCTTAATTTAGAATGAGATACTTGTTATCCTTGACTGACCTGTTCTCACGTGTGTTAGTTTGATGCATTGGTTTCCCTTACTCAATAAAATTTACATAGGGAAAAGAGAGAAGTAACCAAGCATAAATCTAGATATTGTTCTTAAGCTAAGAAGTAAGTGCCGATGTCGCAAAAATAAGTATTTTCTTTATTGAAGGGTACAAATTTTTTAATTGCAAACTGACAAAGAGTACAAGAGAATTCCTATACAAGAGGATCTAAGCATAAAAAAAGATCTGGGCAAGTGTGGAGATCGAGCACTGCAGCAACTCCATTACTTCGTTGATAATCCGGGACCAAGGGGAGTTGACGAGGATTTAGCACTCCTTATTCTCCTTCCTGCGGCAGAGGTCATGATTCTCAATTACATGTATATGTCTGCCTCTATGTGTTGGTCTCTCTTTGCATGTGGAAAACACCCACTATTTATAACTTTGAGGGGACATACATAAGCGCATCTCATGCTACCAGACGACGGTGCATGTCGCAATTAGCGGCGCATGTTGTCATAAGTTAACATGTGGTCGCCCGAGATTTGGGGTTGCTGATGACCATAACACTAGTGACACGTGTTGTCGTAGACTTTGATTTTACCTTGGGAATACGTCCACTTGGCTCATGGAAACAAAGGAACAATAGTGGCGCATAGCATTGCGAGCATATGGGATCACTAGGGTACTGCATGCGCATGGCACTACGGGCACATAAGACACTGTTGAGACTATTGGCGCATAGAGCTAGCTTACTAAGGTGCATAGGGCTGGATCACTATAGCGCATGATGCTAGATCACTGAGGCGCATGGGACTGGATTCACTGAAGAGCATGGGGTTGATTTTTTATGCTTCTATAAGACACCTTCAAAGTTTCTGAACTTAAACTTTGTTAGTTTTAAAGTTCAGAATACTTTGAACAGAAGCAGGGAAGACATAGGTGCAGGGATTGCTTTGGCACACGTGTGAAGTATCCTTATATTTTGTGCATCTGGGGAGTACTCCCTTTGGCACAACAAATTAGCTGTTGGATGCCTTATGAGGTTATTTAGCCAGGTGCAACTAGCTGTTGGGTGAAGCAGGCCTATAGAGAGATTCATCCATTGACTGTCAGGTTTATCATGCTGTTTCAGCGCCCAGCAATTCGTGATCCATTAATGGATTCATTGCTATAAATAGAGGGCTAGGGGAAGAATAATGGGCCTTTTTCTCCTCACACAATGTCTTTGTTGAAGTCGGGCACGTAGAATTTAGTCGAGCGGTTCGTCGAACCTCTCACTCTAATTGTCGACCATCCTTCCTTCGTTGGCGAAGGTGTGGAGTAAAAATTGTCACTCTTTTTGGTTCTTGGGCACTTTTTGGCACTGCATGTTCGTACCCCTTTTGTTCGCACCCTTATTAGCACTGTCCGAACTGCTTGGACCGATGCACATGGTCTTTTCTAAAGGGCTTCGTCTCTGGATGTGCATGGTCATTGTCAAAGGTAATATGGACGTGACTGTCTTCTTTTGTTGAGGAGAACGATTCATAGTTCAGAGGTGATATGGACATGAACTATTACCCATTGCGTGCTCGGGACTCCCGAGTATGGATAACAAATTTTTTCGCATGCTACAGACGGATAGTGATAATTTGCTGGGGAGGATGCTAACTGTAGACATTGTTCTCTCATATCCCTCTACTAGGAATAGAAGAGACAATGACTTTGCTCTTTTTTTTTTGACAACTGTCTTGGTTAGGCATAATAATTTTTTAAGAACTTATCATTGATAGGCATCATGAGCCAGTCACCTTGGGCTTAGCGAGCCTATATGCGCCGCTGGAATATATTGTTTCTACCACAAGGGGCCCTCCCACTTAGGTTAGAATTTTCCCACCTTCTTGTGGGTCATGACTATTGGTCTTCTCACTGCAAAGACTAGGTCACCCATTTGAAATGTCATTTTTTGACCTTTTTGTTGAAGGCGCCGGACAGTCGCGCTTGGTATAGCTCAATAAGTTGTTGAGCCAAAATGCGATTTTCATCGAGTGCTTCTAATTCTTGCAAGTGTCGACGATGATTGTCTTCGGTGGTTAGTTGATTAGAGAGTGCCACCCCGGGGGATAGAATTTGTGTCTCTAAAGGAAGTAAGGCTTCGCTACCATAGACCATGGAGAATGGCGTGCTGCCAGTCGAAGTTTGAACTATCGTACGGTAAGCCCATAGACATTCTCCGAGCTTCTCATTACTGGTTGAAACAAATTTTTTGAGGAGCTTGATGATAGTCTTGTTGAACGCTTTGGCTAAGCCATTCACTGCTAGATTGTAAGTGGTTGAAGCTATATTTTGGATTTGATTTTTATCGCAAAATCGGAAGAAAGCGTGGCTTACAAATTATGGGTCGTTGTCATGGATGATATGGCGAGGTAAGCCAAAGTGGTATATGACATGATGCTTTAGGAAGTTAACCACGTTGGAAGTTTTTACCTCTGTGAGTGGAACCGATTCCGTCTATTTAGAGAAGTAGTATGTGATGGCCAGGATGAACTAGTGCCCCTTAGACGAAGGTGGACTGATCGGCCCTATGATGTCCATACCCCAGGCTTTAAACGGCCAAGACGCAACTGTCGTGTATAGGAACTCTAATGGTTGATTATAAAAGTTGGCATCAATTTGACACATCCTACACTTCTTTGCATAATTAATGATGTCCTCCACCATTGTGGGATAATAATAGCCCATGCATTGTAGGCGATCTTGAAGCTTAGGACCGGGCTGGTGAGCACCACAAATACTGTCGTGAATTTCATGGAGAGCTTGCTTTGCTTCTCCGTCTGATAGTCATCGTAGCAGGAGCCCATCATAAGAACGACGGGACAATATCTTGGTGGTTGTGTCATAGTAAAATCAGAGGGAGTGTCTTCTAACGGAAGTTACTTCCTTTACATTATTTGAAAGGATTCCGTAGACTGCGTAGTCTAAAAATGGGAGCCTCTATTCTTTGACAGGGGTGTCTGTATCCACGAAGTGGCTTAGATTTAAGCATATGTTGCTCCTCGGACAGACCAATTCTTGTCCCACTATTGTGATCGATAGGTGGGTTTAATTGGAGTTGCCAGGGAAGCAGCGAGATCGATGAGTGCGTCAGCCTCAATATTTTACAGTCATGACACATGTTCTATAAAGAACCCCATAAAAGTGGAAACCATGTAGACGACCACCTGGTGGTAAGGGAGTAGATCCTTGTGGCGAACCTCGTACTCGCCACAGATTTGACTGACTATTAATTTAGAGTCGCCATAGGCTTCTAGAAAGTCAACCTCTAATTGTTTAGCCAGCTAGAGCTCAATGATGAGAGCATTATACTCTGTCACATTGTTGGAATATGGTTCCATAAGTGAGTATGCACTATTGATGACTAGGTCATCAGAAAAGATTAATACTATCCCCACCCCGACGATAATATTGCCTTTGGGCCCTGTTCTGAAAGCACCATCGAAGAACATTCGCCAAACTGATCATCTTGTTATAGCAGCGTTGGACTCTAATACTTCATCGGGGATTTTGCTGTAGAGATTTGAGGTTTCTGGCACCAGACAAGCTGCCCAAAAGTTGGTTAGCGCTTGGCCCTTGACAGCCTTTTGTGGGACGAAGACAATATCGTATGGTCACAATAGGATCACCCATATGGCTAGGTGAGAGTTGAGCGCCCGGGCTTGGACATGAGGACTCTGAGATAGCTTACTCGGGAGATCACATGGATAGTTTGCCCTGTCAGGTAATGACGTATCTTTTGGACAGTGAATACCAGAGCAAGACACTCATTCTCGACCGAATTATATCTATGTTCTACGCTGATCATTGTTTTGCTGAGATAATAAATAACTTACTCATAGCCTTCGTTGTTGTTTTGGGAAAGAAGTGCGACAAGGGAATGATCCATTGCACAGACATAAAGTAGGAAGGTTTTTCCCATGATTGGAGCCACAAACACCAGGGGGTTCGTGAGGTACTTCTTAATGTTGTCAAAAGATTGCTAAAATTCTTTCGTCTAAGAGAAAAAGACTTCCTTCTTCAAGATCTGAGTGAAGGGTCAACATCGTCCGGAGAGGTTGGCTATGAACTGCATGATGTAGGCTAATCTTCCTTGTAGAGTACGGAGTTCTCGTAGGTTGTTCGGAGGTTGCATATCTAGAATATAATGCCTTTTTTTTGCTAGATCAATAATCATCCCTTGGGCGTGATGACGTGCGAGCGTAAGGGGCTCCTGCGCAAGGCCTAGGTATAAATAATATACTTTAGAAACATATACAATAAAGTACACAAATAAAATTTTATACATTAGAATAAAGAAAAGTTTTCTTTATTGATAATGAACATATTTGTTACAAACTCTTGACTCAACAGTAAAAGGGTGCCACACGGGCGTACAAGATGGACGTAAAATGAGATAGCTGATCCATACATTACATCCTTTACAAAAATTGAAAAAGAGCAAACCATCTTGGGTGCATGTTTGCACCATCGCCTAGGAGCTTCAAAAGGATATGCACGAGCTCCTTGAGAATATGTACTAGCACTCCAAAAGTCACGAACATGAACGCGTTAGACCAGTGAAAGGTTGGGGGAAGCTTCAGCTCCTCACCGCGTTGCCTTGACTCGGTGAACCTGCTGCAACAAGGGTCAGTACTTCAAAAAGTACTGGTGAGGGAGAGCTAACCCAACACACCAATTCGACACCGTATTCATGTGAACATGCACCATTATTATTATATGATCTTTCTGTCTTGCCTTAGTTCAATTTTACAATATACGATAGAATGTGTAGTACCCCGCTCCGCGTTGACAGTATGCATAAGTGATATCGCTTTGCTTGCTCGAGCAGAAGTCTTCTCAGAGAGTTTTCGACCGAACCACAAGACGATTGATCAATGTGAGTGGGCAGAACTGTATTCTCTGATTCTTGCACGACTGAATAATTAATCTGAGTTTTTGAATGCTTGTTTGTTTAAGAAGATTATTTCATAAGAAGAATGGTAGAACTTGACTCTGCATGCTTAATAAGTGAACTCGTATAGCTTATCATCAAAATGAACCTGCTTGCTTAACTAAGAGAATCTGTATGCTTGTCTGAAAAGAGATAGAACTTTGCCATATAAAGTCAAGAATATAAAAAATATTGCATGCTTAGTTACACTGACACCGCTATCGAACGAACCCTTGCTATGCTAAAAAGATAAGCAAATGAATCGCTTGAATAAGTCCCTTTGTAAAATATTAAGAAAAAGATAGATATTGCATGCTAGATATGAAACCAAAATCGTGCTTGCTGTTATATGTTTCGCTTGTCTATTTTGCTAAATCGAACTGCTATAAGTCTTTGATTCGTATAAGCATAGACTAATAGTGTGCCCTGAGGATATGGCCCGCTGGGGGTCTAGTGGGGTGTGCTATTAGATATGTGAGAGATGTTCTTTGTTTGACAAGATGTGTTTTGCTAGATCGTATATGTTTTGCTTGATCATTTGTTTTGCTTGCATTATAGATGCTTCATGTCATTGTATTGGTCTCGGACTAACTTGTGCACGAGGTCTTGTCTCTTGAACGGTTCCTGGGGCACTAGGAATCGCTCGGTCCGGAAGAGATTTTTGGATTGCCCTGCGGATACGGCCGCTGGGGTTTAGTGGGGTGGTATTTGTCTTTTAGTGTTGTGCGAAACCCATGATGTCACAGCTGCTAGTACTCGTATGTGTTGGTAAAGAGCTAAACCTTGAGTCACAGTTGTCGACACAGGTGAGTGCTAGTGAAGAGCTAAACTTTGGGTAACCGCTACTAATCATGGGACTACCCATGGACCATCATATAGTTAGGGCGCATGCTAGGCTAGCCTTCTTGCATACCTAACTGTTTGATGCAGAGACGGACAGGGAAGGGAAGCCTTATACATATATATTTATACAAATTGCTGCTAACTTGTATGTCTGCTACAGGATAACCGTTCGGCAAGGAGTATAAAACATAAAGAGTTTATATATAGCATGTTTGTTCATGAACTTGTGCATCTTAGAGTTTATCTGATAATGCTTTATGCATTCGCATCAGTCGGACAATGACTATTAGTGCAGAGCTGAACCTTGGTCCCGGATGCTATTATGTTAGTGAAGAGCAACCATGGTCACAGCTGCTAATAGTATCAGAATATGAGTATTGGTTAGCTGGATTACTGCTATCGATCTTCAGTTTCTCGGGGACCGAAATCATATAGCTAGTTTCTCTTGTGTGCTTGAAAGTATGATAGTCCACTTAATGCTTGTCCTATTTTGAGATGATCAGTCCAATAGAGAACTTGTCCCAAAGAGTTAGAATATGGTGCATAATACATGCTACACACTGCACGATAGAACACTGTCCCATATGTATGCTTATGGTTTGAATATGCAAAACTGTTTCCAAGCTATGTTTTCAAAAAGATATAATTTGACTATAATCCTGAGCTGCATGAAATAAACCTAGGTAAAACTAGTAGGATCACTAGTAATGTAATATTTGCCATATGCTTACTTAGTGTGGGTTTTAGGGGTGTAGCTTATGTTCAGTTGTTAATACTCACCAGTACTTATAAAAGTGTTGACCCACCAATAGTTTGCTTGTTCTCAGGTACTGGATCATCTGAGGAAGTGATAGCCGTGCCTCATCCCAAAGAACCAGAAATCTTGAGTCGATGCCTTGAGCCGTATCGAGTTTGAGCTGCTTTTATATAGAGGGACATAATGTATGGAATGGTGTCATTGTAATCGAGAGTAGACTGCTTGAGCGATCTGTAACCTCGGCCATGCGTCGCTTGTAACACTTTCGATTTTCAATAAAAGAGCTTATTTTCATATGCCATTGTGTTCTTTAATTTTCTGCAATATATGTGTTGCTGCTTCTGTATTGAATAGCTTACTTGCCCTTGTTCAAGCTTTGGTCTTATGCAAGCGCATTTTAGGCTTTTATGGCATCACGCCCGTACGAGAAAGATCGGTTCCGTAGGGACCAAGCGAGGATGAACGGCCCCAGCGGGACCTGGACGTGACATAGTGGTATCAGAGCAACTCGATTCTTTGCCCATTTTATTGCCTCCGACTCTGAGATATGCTCGTTATTGTGATACAATGAACGTTCCATACAATAAATCCATAAATATTCTCAAAGATGCACGCAAATGTTTTCTGGATTTGATTTGTTGTTTGAGATTTGTGCTTTCGTGCTTGTGATTTTCTTGTGTTTTGATTGAGGATGGTGAGGGATGAGAACTATCGTTGCTCTGAATTTTTGTGAGTTTCTCCTTGAGTTTCAAGGACGAAAATCTTTGTTGGTGGGTAAGTATGTAGTGCCCCGCTCTGCGTCGGCACTATGTACAAGTGATATCGCTTTGCTTGCTCGAGCGAAAGTCTTCTCGGAGAGTTCCCGACCGAGCCACAAGACAATTGATCAATGTGAGTGGGTAGAACTGTATTCTCTGATTTTTGCACGACTGAATAATAAATCTAAGTTTTTTAATGCTTGTTTGTTTAAGAAGATTATTTCATAAGAAGAATGATAGAACTTGACTCTGCATGCTTAATAAATGAACTCGTATAGCTTATCATCAAAATGAACCTTCTTGCTTAACTAAGAGAAGCTGTATGCTTATCCGAAAAGAGATAGAACCTTTCCATGCAAAGTCAATAATATAAGAAATATTGCATGCTTAGTTACACCGACACCGCTATCGAACTAACCCTTGCTATGCTAAAAAGATAAGCAAATGAATCGCTTGAATAAGTCCCTTTGTAAAATGTTAAGAAAGAGATAGATATTGCATGCTATGAAACCAAAATTGTGCTTGCTATCACTACTAGAAAAAGCGGGATTAGCGACGCATTTTAGCGACTCCATATAAAAACGTCGCTAATTAAAATAAATTAGCAACTCCATGTAAAAATGTCGCTAGACGTCGCTAAATGGCGATATTTAGCGATGTTTAGCGACTTTTATTAAGATTTTAAAAGATTACTCGCTATAAGTTCAATTAAGGTCGCTAAACGTCGTTAATATGTCTACTTTAGCGACGTTTAGCTGCGTAATTAGCGATGTATATATTTAAAATATTTAGTGACGTATTTGACGTCGCTAAATTTTAATTTAGCGATGTTTTTATTTGACGTCGCTAAATTTTGGTTAATTAGGGCTCGGTTTTCTTTTCCCCCATCTGCAAAAATTTTGAAAGTTTTCAAAACCGTCAGATTTCCCCTACCCCCCTCTCTGACGACCGGCTCTCCACGGCTGCGGTTACTCCGGCATCCCCCTCCTCCTCCTCCTCGAGCTCTAGGTAAACCCTAACTCTCTCTCTCTCTCACATGTGACACTGACATAACACACACTTGACAGACACGACACACACACACAGACACTGACAGACACACACGACAAACACACACAAACGCACACACACACACACACACACACACACACGACACACACACGACACACACACACACACACACACATACACACACACACACGACACACACTCTCTCTCTCTCTATAGGGTTTTTCATCAGGGGTTAGGGTTAGGGTTAGGTTTAGGGTTTGGGTTAGGTTTTTTGACCTGGGGTTAGGGTTAGGGTTAGGGTTAGGGTTAGGTTTAGGGTTTTTGATCAAGTTTTAAAAAGTATGTCACTACTGAACAAATTCTGCAAAAAAATTATGATTTTCAAAGTATCAGGTATTAGTGAGTGTATCCTTATACTCGAGTTTTCAAAAGTATGGGTGTAATTGTTAGAAATGAGAGGAGGAGGGTAGTCAGTTGGTAGCAGGTTATGTATCTGGGAATATTAGCTAGGTGATATGTATAATTTCGATGTTGGTATCAATTAGGAATCATGGTATACAATAGAATATATATTCCAGAATTTATCCATATACCAGGGAGTGTTTGAATGTCGGTAGTGGGCACCTATGTGTGCAAACTTGTTGCAGTAGCAAGAGTTGGGCAACAATGGTAGCACTGATATGGAGGGGTAGTATGTGTATAATTCTAAGGTATTGAGGGTTGATTTGATATGTGTCTGAGAGGGCACTACAAATGTGAGTGCAGGTGTCCGTGTGTTGTGTGAGTTCAGGTGTGTGCAAGTGAATGAGGATAGTACTAGAGAGGTAAGTAACAGTTAAGTGTTAAGTGCCAAGGTAGATAGGTAATTGGTTAAGATAGGTTAGATAGTAAGATATTGGTTAAGAGAAGTTGGTATTAGTTACTTACTTGCAAATGACGTTACAAGTATCAATTGGGGAGATATCAGTTAGAATAGCAATGTGGAGTAGTGTTATCAGTTGGGTAGTGCAAGAGTTAGTATGGGTTAGGACACTAAGTAAATAGCTAAGATTGGTTAGTAATTGATATAAGTTATGATATATATATATATATATATATATATATATATATATATATATATATATATATATATATATATATATATATATTAGTCTTGGTAGTAAGGGTTGAATATTGCTTATTTTAGACTTTGATAAATGAAAGTATATATTATATCAGTTATGATTTTTATAGTACGGTTAAGTTATGAAGTTAGGTGATAAACCACTGTATGTAATAATTTATATGATACATACTGTCATTTTGCAGAAGTATCTAGAAATAGATATGAATTACTATCTGCGTTATTGTTCATGGATGTACAACCGTCATCCTGATGACATGTGCGGTGTGCGGGATGAATTCATTGAGGGTGTACAGTAGTTCCTGCAGGTCGCCAAGGCGTTCCCTCAGTACATGGACGGTACCAAAATTAAGTGTCCGTGTGTGAGATGTCGCAACAGGAAATATCATCCAGAAGTAGAAGTTACATATCATTTATACTCGAAGGGCTTCACGTTGAATTACTATCAGTGGACCACGCACGGAGAACTTGTATCTCTAGCATCGGAGTCGGAGCCCTATGTAGAGCCGTATATGGATGTCCACGACCACGATGCTTATAACGACGGGTTGGTGAACATAGTTTATGATGCGGCGGGACCTAGTTTCAATCCGGACAATTATGATGCAGATGAGAAGGCACTGAATGCCGATGCTGCAAAGTTTATGGAGTTGCTGGAGAATGCAAGGACTCCATTATATCCTGGTTGTGAGGATCATTCACCGTTGGAGGTGGTTACAAGATTATTGAGCATCAAGTCCGATTTTAACATATCGCAAGAATGCTATAATCGACTGCTCGATTTGATTATAGAGATCTTGTCCGAGGGTGCAAAGTTGCCTAAAGACTTCTATCGATCTAAGAGGATGGTGAGATCGCTTTGGATGGGATACGAGAAAATTGATGCATGTCGCAACGGGTGCATGTTGTACTACAAAGACGGCAAGGATGAAGATGCGTGCAGATTCTGTAGTGCTGATCGCTACAAGGCCACTGTTAGAGGAAAGTCTGTCGGTCCAAGGAAGCCTACCGATTCGATGCACTACTTGCCTTTGACACCGCGGTTGCAGCGGTTATTTATGGTTAAGGAGACTGCAGAAAACATGAGTTGGCACAGGCGAAAACAGATCGAAGGAGTATTGGATCATCCATCCGATGGAGAAGCATCGAAGCACTTTGATCGAGAGTATCCATATTTTGCCGAGGAAGCGCGTAATGTCAGATTGGAGCTCTCCTATGACGGTTTTACCCCATTCGAACTTTCGGGCTCTCAATATTCGTGTTGGCCTGTGATCGTCACTCCGTATAATCTACCGCCTTGGATGTACATGAAGACTCCGTATATGTTCCTAACCGTTATTATCCCGGGTCCGAAAAATCCGAAGAGGAACATCGATGTGTATTTACAGCCTTTGATAGATGAGTTGAATCAGCTGTGGGAAGTAGGTGCCAACACGTACGATGTTTCTAGAAAGCAGAATTTTTAGATGAGGGCAGCACTTATGTGGACCATCAACGACTTTCCGGCCTATGGAATGTTACCAGGATGGAGCACCCATGGTCGTCTCTCATGTCCGTATTGCATGGACCGTACTCAGGCTTTCCGTTTGAAACACGGAGGCAAACCGTGCTTCTTCGATTGTCATCGACAATTTTTGCCGAAGGATCATCCGTACCGGAGGAACCGAAATGCTTTTCGTGCGAGAGTTGTGGAGAAGGCCAATCCACCGCCAAAGTGGCCCGGATGCACGATATGGGAAGAGGTAAAAGATTTACCGAGTGCTATCGAAGAGCCTGCTAAGGGGTACAAGTGTGACAAATTTGGTCGCACCCATAACTCGACGAAGAGGAGTATATTCTGGGATCTGCCATATTGGAGCACCAATCTGATCAGACATAACCTTGATGTCATGTATATCGAGAAGAATGTGTTTGATAACATAATTAATACTTTAATGGAGGTAAAGGGGAAGACAAAAGATAATTCGAAGGCCAAGTTAGACTTAGAAGAAATATGTAGACGTCCTACATTGCATTTGATAGAGGAAGGAAATAGAAAGTTAAAGCAACCTAAGTCAGTTTTCTTACTGGAGAAAGAGGATAAAGGTAAACTTTGTAGGTGGATTCAGGGTCTAAAGTTTCCAGACGGGTACATGTCGAACTTGAGAAGATGCGTCGACCTCAAGGAGAACAAACTGGTGGGTATGAAGAGCCACGATTGTCACATATTCATGGAGAGGTTAATTCTGATTGCATTTCGGGAATTCTTACCGCAGGTCGTTTGGGACCCATTGACAGAGCTGAGCATATTCTTCAGAGATCTTTGTTGTACTAAGTTGCTCGTCGATCGTCTAGAAAAGCAAGAGAAGGACATTGTGGTAACACTATGTAAGCTCGAGAAGGTGTTTCCTCCTGGATTCTTTGACTCTATGGAGCATTTGCCAATTCATTTTTCCTATGAGGCACGTGTTGGTGGTCATGTCAGTTATCGATGGATGTACCCCTTCGAGCGGCATCTGAATCACCTAAAGAGAAAGGTGAAAAACAAGGCACGGGTTGAGGGCTCTATTTGTGAAGCTTATGTTCTCGAGGAGATTATAAACTTTTGCTCGACGTATTTCAAACCGTATGTTGCTACTAATAGGACGAAAGCTTCGAGAAACAACGACGCATATCAGGAATCTAATTATGTAATACTCAAAGAATTCAATGCGTCCGGAAAGCCTTCGAGAAAAATGAAGAAGAGATATTTGAATGACGATGAGTTAAGGGCTGCTCAATTGTATATATTACTCAATTGCGACGAGGATGAAGTAGAGAAGCTAGAGGGATAAGTAATTAATACGTCCATGTTTACATCATCTCAATGTAATAGTATAGATACTATTATGCTACTAATCAGCAATTGCTTTATTGTTTTTTAGCACATATAATGATGAGTTGAGGTCGGTTAGACCCTACATAACAGAGGAAGAAGTAGAACAAGATATGAGATGCCATTTTCCTTCTTGGTTGAGCGTATATGTAAGATGCTTGGTAATTACTTTTTATTTATGCACTTGCAAAACAAATAACTTACTATCGCTACTTTGGTATTTAGGTCGATCGTCTAATAACACCCGAGACTGAATCGATTAGAACTCTAGCCAATGGACCAATTACTGCCATAAAAATATGACCAAGTTTCTGTGTGAATGGGTTCAGGTTCAAGTCAACAAATGCTCCTATAAGAGACAACTTTCTGGATCTTGATTCCACGAAAAATAGTTGTTTGTGTATCAAATCTTCGAACTACAAAGATGTCAATCCGGACAATGATTTTTTTGGCATCTTACGAGAGATTGTGGAGTTGACATATAATTATGGCACAGAACCTGCTAATATCGTTCTATTCAGGTGTGAATGGTTCGATCCGATTCAAGATCAAGGTTGGAAAATTGACAAGCATGGCCTTGTGGATATAAACTACAAGCGTAGATATCAAGGCTACGAACCATTTATTCTATCAAGTTTAGGCGGCTAGGCGGAATGCTGTCAAGTGGTGTGGTGGCTCGATTCCGATGATGAAATATTTTTGTTGTTTGGTATATTTTTTCTTTTAAAATATATTATTTTAATGTAAGTACCATAAAATGGTACTTGGAAAAAATATTTAAATTTAGTAATAAATAATATATTTTTAACAGGTACAGAGGGGTGAGGATGCAAATATGGTGACCGTATTCTTGGCCACCCATCGCAAGGACGGAAATCTCATTAATGAGAGGGCCTCGCAGACCTATGTAAGTATTACTTTACTTTGTGTTAATTTTAATATAACTTAGGCAATTATCGACTTTCCAAACCTTTCTAGGCCGAGTATCTTAGTCTGCGTGAGCGGGCGACTGCTAGTGCACCTACACTTGGAGAGGCTGGTACTTCATCGCAGCCCGCTCCAGCTCCGTCGGTGGACGACCTGTGGGTGACCGCAGTTGGTGGTCTCTAGAGGGGTACGTACTACGGTACGGGCTCCTATGGCACCCTGGTTGCGACGCAGTCATCTAGGGCCTCCCCGACAGCTGCGCATTCCACACAGTCCTCGCAGTCGCAGCCCTCGTAGTCGTCGGCCAGAGTCCAGGAGGCCGTCCAGGAGGTCGTTGACCCTCAGATTGCGTCTCTCCGTGACGAGTTGCTACGAAGGATAGAGGAGCAGCCCCGGTCCCAGCCGCAGACGGACGATCCGATGCTCATCGCACGATTTGATATGCTCGACCGCAGCATGACGGAGCTACGGGATTTGACAAATGATATTAGAGCCTCCAATGACCGCAATATTATGGAGCTGCAGGCGTCACAGCTATCAATGGGCGAGAGGTTGACGATGATGCAGGATTCAATGGTTCATAGCAGTATGAGGCTGTTATCTACCATGGATTCTTACAACCAGTGACTCGCAGACTTAGAGCGGGCACGGCCTCCTGGTGCGCCTACATCGACACAGACTCCACCGACATCACTGCCTTCTCCATCGACATCGGTGTCGATTCCACGGGACGAGTATGAGCAGTTCTTATCCTTCAAGCGCACCGGTGGTCAGCCTCCTGCAGATCCGTAGTAGTATAGTTAGTTACTGGATATTTATATATTTTTATTTAGGATGCGATTGTATGGATATAAATTTGTCATATTCTTTACATTTACGACGAGATTTGTTGGATGCTTTCTTTTCTTCAAATTTTATTATATTATTCATATTTTGGTTTACAACAGATGACTGATACTTGGTGCTGCTACTAGAATCTTCAAATTTACCCAGTATACTAGAATTTTCCCCCTTGGTGCTGCTACTGTGTTCTTTATTCAATTATTTCTACTACCATCATATACCTGATAATGAACCCAAGGGGGTTGGTAAACCCAGAAATGCAATTCAGTAATTTTTTTTGAAAATTAGCGACGTTTAGCGACGTTCATTTATGTCGCTAATTAGCGATGCTGTTAAACGTCGCTAAATACGTCGCTAAAATCGTCGTTGTACGTCACAAAATGCTGACATGGCAGTATTGCCAGGTCATTACAGACGTCGGTGTAACGTCGCTATATAAGTCGATAATTAGCGACGTTTAGCGACTTCAATAAATGTCGCTATGTAGTGACACGACGTCGCTAAATGTCGCTAAATTTAGCGACACGTTAAAGTTGCTAAAAAACGACGGTATAGCGACGTTTAGCGACATTTTTTGTTTTAGCGACTTAGTTTTTTCCGACTGCTTTAAAACGTCGCTAATTACGTCGCTAAACCAACTTAGCGACGTTTTTTGGTTATTTAGCGACGTTTTTAGACGTCGCTAAATTGACTTATTCTGGTAGTGTATTATATATTTCGCTTGTCTGTTTTGCTAAATCGAACTGCTATAAGTCTTTGATTCGTATAAGCATAGACTAATAGTGCGCCCTGAGGATACGGCCCGCTGGGGTCTAGTGAGTTGTGCTATTAGACTTGGTTTTTTTTTGAAAATTAGCTATAAGTCGAACTGAGGATACGGCCCGCTTGTCTGTTTTGCTAAATCGAACTGCTATAAGTCTTTGATTCGTATAAGCATAGACTAATAGTGCGCCCTGAGGATACGGCCCACTGGGGTCTAGTGGGGTGTGCTATTAGTCTTTGATTCATATATTTCGCTTGTCTGTTTTGCTAAATCGAACTGCTATAAGTCTTTGATTCGTATAAGCATAGACTAATAGTGCGCCCTGAGGATACGGCCCGCTGGGGTCTAGTGGGGTGTACTAATAGACTTGGTTTTTTTTTGAAAATTAGGGACGTTTAGCGACGTTTATTTACGTCGCTAATTAGCGATGCTGTTAAACGTCGCTAAATACGTTGCTAATGACGTCGCTAAAATCGTCGTTGTACGTCGTAAACTGCTGACATGGCAGTATTGCCAGGTCATTACAGACGTCGGTGTAACGTCGCTATATAAGTCGCTAATTAGCGACGTTTAGCGACTTCAATAAACGTTGCTATGTAGTGACGCGGCGTCGCTAAACGTCGCTAAATTTAGCGACACGTTAAAGTCGCTAAGAAACGTCGGTATAGCAACGTTTAGCGACGTTTTTTGTTTTAGCGACTTAGTTTTTTCCGACTGCTTTAAAACGTCGCTAATTACGTCGCTAAACCAACTTAGCGATGTTTTTTGGTTATTTAGCGACATTTTTAGACGTCGCTAAATTGACTTATTCTGGTAGTGTATAATATATATCGCTTGTCTATTTTGCAAAATTGAACTGCTATAAGTCTTTGATTCGTATAAGTGAGAGTGTGCTTTGTTCGACAAGATGTGTTTTGCTAGATCGTATATGTTTTTCTTGATAATTTGTTTTGCTTGCATTATAGATGCTTCATGTCATTGCATTGGTCTCGGACTAACTTGTGCACAAGGTCTTGTCTCTCGAACGGTTCCCAGGGCACTGGGAATCGCTCAGTCCGGAAGAGATTTTTGGATCGCACTGAGAATACGACCGCTGGGTCTAGTGGGGCGGTATTTGTCTATTAGTATTGTGCGGAACCCATGATGTCACAACTGTTAGTACTCGTGTGTGTTGGTGAAGAGCTGAACCTTGAGTCACAGCTGCCGACACAGGTGAATGCTAGTGAAGAGTTGAACCTTGGGCAACCGCTGCTAATTATGGGGCTACCCTTGGACCATCATATAGTTAGGGCACATACGAGGCTAGCCTTTTTGCATACCTAACTGTTTGATGCAGAGACAGACAGGGAAGGAAAACCTTATACATATATGTTTATGCAAATTGCTGCTAACTTGTATATCTGCTGCAGGATAACCGTTCGGCAAGGGGTAAGAAACATAAAGAGTTTATATATAGCCTGTTTGTTCATGAACTTGTGCATCTTAGAGTTTATCTGATAGTGCTTCATGCATTCGCATCGGTCGGACAATGACTATTAGTGTAGAGCTGAACCTTGGTCCCGGCTGCTATTATGTTAGTGAAGAGCAACCATGGTCACAGCTGCTAATAGCATCAGAATATAAGTCATTGGTTAGCTGGATTATCGCTACCGATCCTGAGTTTCTCGGATACCGAAATCATATAGCTAGTTCCTCTTGTGTGCTTGAAAGTATAATAGTCCACTTAATGCTTGTCTTGTTTTGAGATGATCAGTACACTAGAGAACTTGTCCCAAAGAGTTAGAATATGGTGCACAATGCATGCTGCGTATTGCACAATTGAATATTGTCCCATATGTATGCTTATGGTTTGAATATGCAAAACTGTTTCCAAGCTATATTTTCAAAAAGATGTAATTTGACTATAATCCTGAGCTGCATGAAATGAACTTAGGTAAAATTAGCAATATCACTAGTAATGTAATATTTTGCCACATGCTAACTTAGTGTGGGTTTCAGGGGGTGTAGCTTATGTTCAGTTGTTAATACTCACCGGTACTTATAAAAGTGCTGACCCACCAACAGTTTGCTTATTCTCAGGTGCTGGATCGTCCGATGAAGCGATAGCCATGCCTCATCCCAAGGAACCAAAAATCTGGAGTCGATGCCTTGAGCTGTATCAAGTTTGAGCTGCTTTTGTATAAAAGGACATAATGTATAGAACGGTATTATTGTAATCGAGAGTAGAGTTCTTGAGCGATCTGTAACCTCGGCCATGCACCGCTTGTAACACTTTCGATTATCAATAAAGAGCTCATTTTTATATGCCATTGGTTTCTTTACTTTTCTACAATATATGTGTTGCTGCTTCTGTATTTAATAACTTACTTGGCCTTGTTCAAGCTTTGGCCTTGTGCAAGCACATTTTAGGCTTGTACGGCATCACGCTCGTGCGAGAACGATCGATTCCGTAGGGACCAAGCGAAGACGAACGACTCCTGCTGGACCGGGGCATGACAGAATGAAAGGACATAAAAAATATGTCACCGTTCGGTAAATTTTATGTGAATCACCCATACACAACTTACCAAGACCTTTCCTGCCACGAAGACATAGTTAGTTTGCAGAGTTTAAATATGCATAAGGATTAGTGTCATGACAAGCCATCATGGACTATAGTCTGGGTAGACGACAATGCTTGCAGCACAGATAGCGAGCCTCGCTATAAACTCTCACCTCACATGTACTAAGTTGCTAGCCCGACTAACTGTTGTTCCGCCCGGGACGAATCGGCCCCGGTGCCTCGGCGACCGTTCGCAGGAACCATATACCTTGTGCATAAGTTGTCCATGACCATTGCCAATCTAAACACTAAGGTAACATACGAATCAATTCAAGACATCAGAATGAACATAGCTACTTTAGAACAGTACGATGGCATAGTCTACCTGCGGATGTGATCATATTACAAGTTATGTCCTACCCATTTAACAATTATAGATGCATAAGTTCTAGTGGCACTGAAACATAAATAGATACAAGCATAGCCGTCCAGCACACAACAATATGATCGTACAATAATTTTATGTGACAAGCATTAAGTGTTTCAAGTCTACTTCTTTTTATGTTGAATCAATTTATTTTTATGGTATCGTTGACCGGAACGCGCAATGAGTCAAATTATTAAGAATGAAGACTTGGAAGAAGGGCGCTAATCAGAAGTAAAGCCACTCACAAGTTAGTGAATCGGGGGAGAGAAAGGGGATATCTTTAAGACTCCGCCACCGAGTCCTTCCTCGAGGCATGATCCACTGAATGTAGGACTTGATTCCGAAGAAACTAATCCATAATGAATAAAGGATCTTGATTCAATCAGTCTCGATCGAACGATACCAAGTATTTCTTAGTCGCGCTCCCCAAAAATGGGGAATGAGGCCCTATATCTTAACCAACTAATAAAAAGTTTTGTCCTCGAAACTTAGAAATGGAACCTACCCCTGAGAAAATAATAAGAAAAACTTTTCCTTCATGTCCGATTCGAGTTCCCAGATTGACTGCTCGACCGCGTGGTTCCGCCAAAAAATGGCCACAAGCGGGACTGCACGATTCCTGAGCAGCTTCTCTTTTTGATCCATGATCTGAACGGGCTTCTCGACGTACGATAAGTCTGCCTGCAGATCCAGCTGACCAAAATCTACCACATGGCTTGGGTCATGTATGTACTTCCTAAGCTGTAAGATATAGAAAATATCATGCACGTTTAACAGGGCTGGTGGCAATACAATTTGATAGGCAACTGGATCGACTCGCTTGAGGACTTCAAACGGGCCAACAAATCTAGGACCTAACTTCCCCTTTACTCCGAATCTCGTGACTCCTCGCATGGGTGAGACTTTTAAAATACATGATCACCTTCAAAAAACTCAAGGGTCATCGGTGAATGTCGGCATAACTCTTCTGCCGGCTTTGTGCTACTTTTAGTCGCTCTCGGATCAATCGAACCTTTTGGACTGTTTGTTCAACTAGTTTTGGCCCAAATATTTGATGCTCCCCAACTTTATCCCAGAAGTTTGGTGACCTACACTTTCGTCCATACAAAGCCTCGTTTGAAGCTATTTGGATGCTGGACTGGTAACTGTTATTGTATACAAATTCGGCCAATGGTAGGTGGACGTCCCAACTTTACTTTGAATCGATCGCACAGAGACGCAACATGTCTTCGATTACCTCATTCACCTGCTCTGTTTGCCCGTCGGTTTAAGGATGGTAGGCTGAGCTGAACTTCAACTTGGTCCCCGTCGCCGATTGAAGGCTCTCCCAGAAATTTGATAGGAATCATCCGTCCCGATCAGACACGATAGAAATTGGTACTCCGTGTAGCCGAACTATCTCATCAAGGTAGGTCTGAGCTAGGTGATCTGTAAACCTCCTCACCAAAAAAATTAGGTTTATTCGACACAAATAGAGAAACTAGGGCTAGATTAAATCCAAATAGAAATAGGACTCAGTGTTTATGTAATTTTGTATTGGTTATGACGCTTAGCACACCTTACCGTTGCTTCATTCATAGGAGCACTACACTGGCCGTTGTCTATCTACAAATTCCACAACACTGTCCTAGACTTGACCACCATCTATTCTGACCTCTGTATAAAATTAATCATGCTTTCTGATGCGACATTTTTAGTCGCACAATAAACGTCGCAGACGTTATTTCCTAATTCTAAAATAAAATCACATCTTTGTACCCATGTGCGTCCCAATCGAAATTGGAGACATAATCTTGACCATTTTGTATCACCCGAATTTTATTAATATTCAATACTGTATCCTCTACACCCAGACGCTTGTGTCCGACCTAATTCTATTCCCAGGTACTCCGAATTAATTCCAGAATATCGTGCGCATTCAATTAAATTAATTAAATCTAATTTTTACCTTTGTGCAATTTTTCTAATTGTTGGGGGCTATATTGCAAAAACGTATCGAGGTGCCCCCACCATCGGGCAATACGTGAAGAAACCCAATTTTCCCTTCACGTGGACCTTTCCGTAATTTTCCGGAATATGCAACGCGCGCACATCGCCCCGTATATTAAATCTATTCTTGCATTTTATTATTGCAAATTAAAGCCCTTCCAAGCATCCCCATGTGAGCCCAAGGCCCAATCCAAGAGAGTGTTGACCTAGGTCAAACCTTCCTAGGTCAAACCAAAACCCTTCATGAATAAATATACATAAGATTTTCCTTTCCCCTCATTATTTTCCTTCCAACCAAACCTAAATAAAACTACCAGCCGAATACCCCCTCCCCCTTCCTGTCATCTTCAACCTCCCTACCTGCATACACCCGCCGGTCTCGCCGGAGTAGCACCGTGCCTCACCTGAGCATCCTCCTCGTCGGGCCACCGCCCATCTCTCCTTCCTCCACCTCGTTGTTGCCTGCACCGCATCGGAGGAGCCGCTGTCATCCCGTCGTCGCACCCCACGCCTCTCCCCGACCAACCTGCTGGGACAACGCCACCGGAACACGGTTGTCCACGACGAGCAGCCGAGCCGCTGAACCAGGCCTCCATCCCCTCTTCCCCTCTGCTTTCCTCATTCCCTCCTCCTTCGCCGGCGCTCAATCGCCGGGCCTCCCTCAGCCTTCACCTCCGCCCCCTCGTCAGCTTCTTCATCTCCCTCGCCTGCACTCCTCCACCGGATCTCCCCATCCCGATCTCCTCTCTTCCCGAGCCTCCACCAGTCGACACCCCCGTCCCGACGACAGCCACCCACGCCGAGCAGCCCCCCGCTCGACTGAATCTCGCCGAGCCCCGTTCGCTTGAAGCGCGTCGACCATCAGCCCATCAACCTCGACCCCCTTTCCCTGCTCCTCTCCTCCTCCTCCCTGCACAGCCCCGGCCAGCCTCCCCTTCCACCTGGTCGGAGCAACACCGAGCCCTCTTCCCTGATTTCCCCTTCCTGAGCTCCTCCCTGTCCTCTTCTTGCTGGCCGGACCACCCTTCCTCACTGGTCGGAGTGTCAACCCCACCACCATCGAGTAACACCATCACCATAATCATCTTATGTACGCCACCACCATCACGACTTCGTCATCGCCCTTATCAACGTCGTAACCATCATCGCCATCGGCATCATCGTCGCCATTATCAACGTCGTTGTATCCTCGTAGTAGTCCTCGTCATCATCATCCTAGTCATCATCATCAGTGCCCTTATCATCACCACTGTCCACGTCATCATTGTCATCATCACCTCCTTATCATCGACATCATCAAACAACCTCATCACCATCAACCCTAACCATCATTCTCGTCATCACCAGTATCCACAACACCATCTTCGTCATCTACACTCATCTTCATCACCCCCTAGTAGCTTCACAATCATCACCAATGGTATCACCATCATTACTTCCATCATAACCCTCATCATCATCATCTCACCCACCATCAATATCACCCTCGTCCTCGTGTCCATCAAGGACCCGTCACCCTTGCCCGATAACCCGCAGCAGTCATCCCCGATTTCCGTACCTGCGCACGCTGACACCGAGGACTGATTGGATTGGTTCTATGCGACTTCCGGAGATGGTTATTGGGACTACACAGCCGCCTGCCAGGCAAGTATACCTTGCCTTTGTTATACTGTTTAAATTCTGTACATTAGATGCATGTTTATTATCTTAACTTGTGCGCGTCCGAGAGAAACTCGGGTGCAGTCAACGGATGCGTCGACGTTAGGATAGTGTCTGACCTAGTGTCTAGTGGACCCACCTAAAGTGTGGAGTTATTGGTATGACTCCCAGGCCTTGACACATTTTTGTACACGTGTTGTGAGTCTCATGTAGGGCACGGTCCTGCGTATGTGGTTGGCCACCTGTACGTGTAGGCGTGCGACGGATAGGGTATAACTGCTAATAGTGATGCATGTTAGAAGACTTAGCAGTTATTAGTAGTCGGAGCATAGACTGTCATGATACAATGGCCTGATCCTTGTCCTTGTTTGGGTGTAAGGATGGGCTACTGTTCTAGTGAAAGACTATGACGCGTGTTGTGGATACAACATGCTTAGATCATTGGGCGGGGAGGACGACTTGTAGGCGTAATGGACACCCCACTTCCTTTACACTGATGCCACACTCGACGGAGTGATATGGACGATATATACTACACTGATGCCACACTCTTCGGGGTGATATGGACGATATATACTACACTGATGCCACACTCTTCGGGGTGATATGGACGTTATATTATACAGATGCCATGCTCTTCGGAGATGGACGTTATTACTGAGCGCCCTCCTATGGGGGCATGTGTGGCATATATTAGCCAGTTGTCACGACTGGTGAATTACGTCAGCATATGTCTAGCCTACACTTTCCCATATACTCAAGTTGTCCTCAAAGTGTATTTCACTTAGATTGTTAGGTCACCCTTGAGTTTTCACAGTATTTACTTTATGGCATGTGTTTAAGTATTCTTGTTATGTCCCTCTGAGGACCTGGTTCTCTGCCAGGTGTATCTGTTCATGAGTATTGCAGGAGCGCGGATTCGGACTGGTTGCGTACGTTCCGAGGAGTTCTCTTCGAGCCTCGTGATTGTTAGAGGATATATTTATATTGTATGTATCTTGTTTATTCCTCATTCTAGTCCGGTAGTGGCTTTGTTTCCATCCGACTACCCCCTTTAGGTGCTTTACATTGAGATCTAGTGCTGGTTATTGATTATGTCCTTATATATGATTCTGTGGATGAGATTAGATTATACCATATGATTTGTGATGGATTTATACCACTGTGGATATTGTTATTCATATTACAGCGTACGTGTGTTATGGTTTCCATATATTGGAGTGCCATATTCATACGGCTGGCATGATTACGTATCCTAGTCCTATGTATATTGGGACTGGGGCGTGACATGTTTTTGTGGTGGCCCATACAGGTCAGAGCATATTGTCTTGGTTACGTTACTGTACCGAGCAAGCCTGCACCTAGGATTAGAGTATAGGATCTCATCCACAACTGACTATGACTTATCTTCCTTCCAATCCATTCCATTTGAATAACTGCATCCTGCTTGATTCATGTGCTTCCCTATTAGTTCCTTGAGTGTAGTCTTCTCCTAGAATATAGAAGTCCCTATTGTTAGATAATAAGTAGAGTAACCTCCCTTTTAAGAATACAGCTAGAGTGTTGACACATCACTAAGTTTAGAACATCTAATAAAACCCTAGCACCCTTACCTATAGATTGATGTACCATTACCCCTTGATATATTATAAATGACTTAAGAGTAGTATAGGCATTACTAAAGCTAGTTAGAGATGTAATCCTAATGTCTGACCCTAGTATTGAGGAACCAATAGAAATCTGAGATCGAATGTAGGGACTGAACCTAATGTGCATAGTGAGATAGTGTTAGGATGTAGATTCTTGTCGTGATATTAGCAGGCAGTACCTCAGGAAGCCCAGAGCAACGAGTATGACATTCTCCTTGATCATACCTCAAATACGAAGATTTTCTCACCACCTTCCCTTAGAAAACCATGATGTTATCTAGAGTCCCTCTATGGTAATTTCCTATCTTGCTCCCCTGCAACCTTAACGTTCGCCAATTTTTGCAACGATTTAAACTGTGTTTTTCCTCCTTCATCCTTCAACTCGTGCCACTTGACTCCTCTGGTTATAGGCCAAGTGATCTTATTCTATGGCAGGATATATAATTTGCTAGGGTTATAGTTTGGTAATTTGAACTTTGAATGATGTGCTGGGTAGTTAGAGCTTGATAGTTGAGTTATTCCTTTAGAGTGTGATATAATTATTCTTAGTTTTAAATCACGTAACATGTACCCCACCCCAATATAGATTATATCCTCCTTCCCTTGAGGACCAGTAACTTCTCCATTCATACTATTGATACTTGTTCTATAAGCACTATGATTAAGATTTAAGGTGACCATTGCCTATATAATGCAACAGGAGATCCTAATAAGTACCAAGTTCTTTTCCGTATATACCCCAATAAGAGTTTATACCTTATTATTTTGCCGGATCTCCTTAAGGCTATCGCAATATTAGTTAATGTTTTAAGTTGGGTAGTGTGCCCCACAACCTAGTAACACCTAGTCCTCTTGCTTCATTAATGTAGTGTAACTGAATGACATAAACTGTAGACTGTATGAGAAGATAACGTTTATTCAGACTGTAGAAATTTGAGACCCGTACCCCTATTTGGTCGACTAGCGGCTTAGATAAGGAGTAGCATGACAACTGTAGAGATTGTAGAGTCTTAATTTTGTATCTTGTTTGGTTTGTGAGCTTAAATTATTTTTTGTGCCTCCCTTCATCATAATCTAGCGTACTTATATTTTTATACTACCTCGACTTATGCTGCTGTTAAAGCCTAGTTTTGCAAGGTTAGTCTTTTATCAAGCTTGTTCATGACATATGTATTATTGGACGCGTACACTAATATATTTCAGAATCAGAGTACTACGGTCTGATCAACCATGGTGCGCTTGGTTCGCCCTTCGCATAACTATTTTACGTGGATTGAGATATATAGTGATTAGTAGACGAAATGTACTTGCCCTCTAGATATGTCTGAGCATATCGTATTTATTACATAACTGTACCGATGCAAGTATGTGAATAGGAATTACCCAAAATAGGATTTCAATCCACAACTGCCTTGACAATTCCCGTTGAATTCTTTAAATGCCTTGATCCCCATACTTCTAATCTATTACCTCTCCTTGAACTCCTTATTGTTGTTCTCTGTCTTCCCTTATTTCGGAAAGACGAAACCTCGTGCCTAGCATAAGTTGATACACAGATAGTATTAGATATACCCTATAGGCCAATTACATTATTTGATGATTATTTTGTAACCAAGGGCATATCACATATAATATATTGGTGTTAAAATTTCAAGGATTGACTAACAGGATTAGATAAATTTGAGGAATGAGATTTCTTAAACGTAAGAGCCTTATGTGATAGATGGGTAAACTCTAAGTTGGGTAGCAGTTGCAATTATCAGTTTGAGAGGAATTTCTTTAGATTGTGATCGAGCAAAATCTGATAGAAAGGTTCAAGTCATTTTTAAATTTTAAAATTTTGGACGAATAAGTAAGATGATGAGGATCAATGAATTTCAAATTTTCAGCACGTGATTTGAATTTTGAGAATTGGGGACTGAATCATCGATCTAATCTCGAGGAAAAAAATAAAAAAATAAAATAGAACACTAAATATGAACTTGGTCGAACTGAATTCCAAATGCGATGAATTGAATCAAGAATTAAATTTTTGAGTGTTAGATCACCTATTGGGAATATTGAGGATGTAAATTGAAGGTGAAATCGGAAGAGTATAGAATTTATAAGTTGAAAATAGAAATAATATTTGATTATAATTGCTTTCTAGAGGATATTATGATAGTTGAGATTGCGAGATAAATTTTGAATCGGAATGTCATATAAATTTAAATTAGATTGGATGGGAATTAATTAATTGGAAAATCGAGAAGATAGTGTGATATGTTGAAGTTGATCTAAACAATGGTTAATCAAATTTAAAGGTGATTGCGATGGAGTTGAATAAATCTTAAATTTTTGGAAGAGATCACGATTGACTTGCCTGATGCACACATGTGAAGGATTTAAACCAAATTATGCCCTATTTTAATTTCGAGGACGAAATTACTTTTAAGTTGGGTAGATTGTAAACCCCCTCACCAAAAAAATTAGGTTTATTCGACACAAATAGAGAAACTAGGGCTAGATTAAATCCAAATAGAAATAGGACTCAGTGTTTATGTAATTTTGTATTGGTTATGACGCTTAGCACACCTTACCGTTGCTTCATTCATAGGAGCACTACACTGGCCGTTGTCTGTCTACAAATTCCACAACACTGTCCTAGACTTGACCACCATCTATTCTGACCTCTGTATAAAATTAATCATGCTTTCTGGTGCGACATTTTTAGTCGCACAATAAACGTCGCAGACGTTATTTTCTAATTCTAAAATAAAATCACATCTTTGTACCCATGTGCGTCCCAATCGAAATTGGAGACATAATCTTGACCATTTTGTATCACCCGAATTTTATTAATATTCAATACTGTATCCTCTACACCCAGACGCTTGTGTCCGATCTAATTCTATTCCCAGGTACTCCGAATTAATTCCAGAACATCGTGCGCATTCAATTAAATTAATTAAATCTAATTTTTGCCTTTGTGCAATTTTTCTAATTGTTGGGGGCTATATTGCAAAAACGTATCGAGGTGCCCCCACCATCGGGCAATACGTGAAGAAACCCAATTTTCCCTTCACGTGGACCTTTCTGTAATTTTCCGGGATATGCAACGCGCGCACATCGCCCCGTATATTATATCTATTCTTGCATTTTATTATTGCAAATTAAAGCCCTTCCAAGCATCCCCATGTGAGCCCAAGGCCCAATCCAAGAGAGTGTTGACCTAGGTCAAACCTTCCTAGGTCAAACCAAAACCCTTCATGAATAAATATACATAAGATTTTCCTTTCCCCTCATTATTTTCCTTCCAACCAAACCTAAATAAAACTACCAGCCAAATACCCCCTCCCCCTTCCTGTCATCTTCAACCTCCCTACCTGCATACACCCGCCGGTCTCGCCGGAGCAGCACCGTGCCTCACCTGAGCATCCTCCTCGTCGGGCCACTGCCCATCTCTCCTTCCTCCACCTCGTTGTTGCCTGCACCGCGTCGGAGGAGCCGCTGTCATCCCGTCGTCGCACCCCACGCCTCTCCCCGACCAACCTGCTGGGATAACGCCACCGGAACACGGTTGTCCACGACGAGCAGCCGAGCCGCTGAACCAGGCCTCCATCCCCTCTTCCCCTCTGCTGTCCTCATTCCCTCCTCCTTCGCCGGCGCTCAATCGCCGGGCCTCCCTCAGCCTTCACCTCCGCCCCCTCGTCAGCTTCTTCATCTCCCTCGCCTGCACTCCTCCACCGGATCTCCCCATCTCGATCTCCTCTCTTCCCGAGCCTCCACCAGTCGACACCCCCGTCCCGACGACAGCCACCCACGCCGAGCAGCCCCCCGCTCGACTGAATCTCGCCGAGCCCCGTTCGCTTGAAGCGCGTCGACCATCAGCCCATCAACCTCGACCCCCTTTCCCTGTTCCTCTCCTCCTCCTCCCTGCACAGCCCCGGCCAGCCTCCCCTTCCACCTGGCCGGAGCAACACCGAGCCCTCTTCCCTGATTTCCCCTTCCTGAGCTCCTCCCTGTCCTCTTCTTGCTGGCCGGACCACCCTTCCTCGCTGGTCGGAGTGTCAACCCCACCACCATCGAGTAACACCATCACCATAATCATCTTATGTACGCCACCACCATCACGACTTCGTCATCGCCCTTATCAACGTCGTAACCATCATCGCCATCGGCATCATCGTCGCCATTATCAACGTCGTTGTATCCTCGTAGTAGTCCTCGTCATCATCATCCTAGTCATCATCATCAGTGCCCTTATCATCACCACTGTCCACGTCATCATTGTCATCATCACCTCCTTATCATCGACATCATCAAACAACCTCATCACCATCAACCCTAACCATCATTCTCGTCATCACCAGTATCCACAACACCATCTTCGTCATCTATACTCATCATCGTCACCCCCTAGTAGCTTCACAATCATCACCAATGGTATCACCATCATTACTTCCATCATAACCCTCATCATCATCATCTCACCCACCATCAATATCACCCTCGTCCTCGTGTCCATCAAGGACCCGTCACCCTTGCCCGACAACCCGCAGCAGTCATCCCCGATTTCCGTACCTGCACACGCTGACACCGAGGACTGATTGGATTGGTTCTATGCGACTTCCGGAGATGGTTATTGGGACTACACAGCCGCCTGCCAGGCAAGTATACCTTGCCTTTGTTATACTGTTTAAATTCTGTACATTAGATGCATGTTTATTATCTTAACTTGTGCGCGTCCGAGAGAGACTCGGGTGCAGTCAACGGATGCGTCGACGTTAGGATAGTGTCTGACCTAGTGTCTAGTGGACCCACCTAAAGTGTGGAGTTATTGGTATGACTCCCAGGCCTTGACACATTTTTGTACACGTGTTGTGAGTCTCATGTAGGGCACGGTCCTGCGTATGTGGTTGGCCACCTGTACGTGTAGGCGTGCGACGGATAGGGTATAACTGCTAATAGTGATGCATGTTAGAAGACTTAGCAGTTATTAGTAGTCGGAGCATAGACTGTCATGATACAATGGCCTGATCCTTGTCCTTGTTTGGGTGTAAGGATGGGCTACTGTTCTAGTAAAAGACTATGACGCGTGTTGTGGATACAACATGCTTAGATCATTGGGCGGGGAGGACGACTTGTAGGCGTTTGGGACACCCCACTTCCTTTACACTGATGCCACACTCGACGGAGTGATATGGACGATATATACTACACTGATGCCACACTCTTCGGGGTGATATGGACGATATATACTACACTGATGCCACACTCTTCGGGGTGATATGGACGTTATATTATACAGATGCCATGCTCTTCGGAGATGGACGTTATTACTGAGCGCCCTCCTATGGGGGCATGTGTGGCATATATTAGCCAGTTGTCACGACTGGTGAATTACGTCAGCATATGTCTAGCCTACACTTTCCCATATACTCAAGTTGTCCTCAAAGTGCATTTTACTTAGATGGTTAGGTCACCCTTGAGTTTTCACAGTATTTACTTTATGGCATGTGTTTAAGTATTCTTGTTATGTCCCTCTGAGGACCTGGTTCTCTGCCAGGTGTATCTGTTCATGAGTATTGCAGGAGCGCGGATTCGGACTGGTTGTGTACGTTCCGAGGAGTTCTCTTCGAGCCTCGTGATTGTTAGATGATATATTTATATTGTATGTATCTTGTTTATTCCTCATTCTAGTCCGGTAGTGGATTTGTTTCCATCTGACTACCCCCTTTAGGTGCTTTACATTGAGATCTAGTGCTGGTTATTGATTATGTCCTTATATATGATTCTGTGGATGAGATTAGATTATACCATATGATTTGTGATGGATTTATACCACTGTGGATATTGTTATTCATATTACAGCGTACGTGTGTTATGGTTTCCATATATTGGAGTGCCATATTCATACGGCTGGCATGATTACGTATCCTAGTCCTATGTATATTGGGACTGGAGCGTGACATGATCGATGCTCCAAGTAACTTTAATAGAAATAAAGTATGCTGACTTGGTTAACCGGTCGACGATAACCCAGATTGCGTCATTCTTCCGTTGCATCTTCGGCAAGCCAACAATGAAGTCCATGCTTATGTGCTCCCATCTCCATTCTGGAATAGAAAGATTCTGTATCTCTCTGCCCGATCTCTGATATTCTCCTTTCATCCTCTGAAAGGTTATGCATTGCGACACGAAGCGCGCCACGTCTTTCTTCATGTCGTGCCACTAGAAGACAGTGCAAAATATTTTTATATATCTTCGTGGTCCCAGGATGGACTATGTAGGCTGCATAGTAAGCTTCCGCAATGATCTTCTTTCTAAGTTCTGCATCATTGGAGACTCATAGCCTTCCCTTCACTCGTAATACTCTATTCTCATCTACTGCAAAGTCCTTCGCCTTTCCTGCTAGAATCTGCTCACGTATTTTTCTTAAGAAAGGGTCATCCCTCTGAGTAGACGTGACTCTCTCTATCAGGTTGGGTACAAAATGCATCTGAGCAACACGTGTACCGCGGTATAAAATTCGTAGTTCAATGTTCATTTCCTCTATGTCTCTTTGTAAGCTGCGAACGACGGACAGGGGTCCCGCAAACACTCGACTCAACGCATCCGCTACAATATTCCCCTTACCAAGTGTGTAGTTAATCGTCAAGTTATAGTCTTTGATCAATTCTAGCCAATATCGCTGTCGCACGTTAAGGTCCGTTTGGGTGAATAGGTACTTCAAGCTTTTATGGTCAGTGTAAATTCGGTAAGCCACTCCATAGAGGTAGTGTTGCCACAAATTTAGTGCAAACACAATTGTCTCTAGTTCTAGGTCATGCGTAGGATAATTTTTCTTGTGCTTTTTCAGTAGCCTTGATGCGTAGGCTATTACCCTATCCCGCTGCATGAGTACGCACCCCAAGCCCTGCCCTGACACATCGCTGAATATTTAGAATCCTGAAGTATCGTCTAGTAGTGCAAGTATTAGAGCAGAGGTGAGGCATTGCTTTAACTCTTCAAATAAGGCTTCACAGTCGGAGGACCACTAGAATACGACTCCCTTTTGAGTGAGACGAGTCAGAGGTGATGCTAACTTGGAATTGTCTTTCTCGAACTGCCTGTAGTAGCTCGCTATCCCGAGGAAAATTTAAATCTCACTAACAGATGCATGCCACTTCCACTTGTAAACCCCCTCACCAAAAAATAGGTATCTTGTGTGTATTTTGTATTTCTTGTATTTGTTTTAGATTATTTTTCAAATCAAATAAAACCCAATAATTTTATTAAGATACTTCACCGTGGTTTGGACAATAATAATATAGGATGGCTCCAAAACCTGTATCGCCCTTCATAGGAAGTAGCCTACGCAGGAGACACTACATGTAGGATCTTTTCGTAGCACAAAAATTTGATCCATTAGCATTAGTATGACATTAGTGTAACTACCATAGATTCTGGGTTAAATATTTAGATAATTTATATATATAATTTAATTATAATTATTTTTCAATTCTATTTTTTCTACAATTAGTAACCCATAATTCTCCGTGCCAAGTTAGGCATTTTTTCTTTTTTTATAGATTTACATATTATTTACTATTATCCTATTTGTAGATAACCATTTAGTTATTTACTTAGTTAATTAGATAATACAATTATTTAATTTATTATAACTAAAAAATATAATTATTAATTATAAATTATTTTATAAAATATTTTGGGTGTAGTATTTTATTAAAGCTTTACAAAGTAAAATTTTCTAGAATTTTTTTATGTGCAAATATTATTTTTAGATTTTTTTAAGCTCATCTATATATGTAAATATATATGTTAATAAATATATAGTTAATAATAATAATAATAATAATAATAATAATAATAATAATAATAATAATAATAATAGTAATAATAATAAAAAAAAAGGAAAAAAAACAAAAGTAAAGAAATAAAAGAAAAGAAATAAAAAGAAAGAAAAGAAAATAACAATAAAACAAAACCTAATATAAAACCTAACAAAAACTAATTCCTACTAAAATCCCTCCACAGCAAACCCAGACTCCAACCCCCCCCCCACCCCCCGCGGCCAGACACTCTTTCTCTCTTTAAGTCAAGCCCTAACCCGAATCCCAGACCTCCAGCAGACCGCAGCCCACCGCCGACCGACCGCAGCCGTGCCAGTGACCACCGTCGCACCTACCGGCGACCGCGGCGCAGCAGCCGCGGGCCGCCCGCACGTGGCTGACGCACGTGAACAGCAGCCCCGAGTCCCCATCTTCGCGGTAAAGTATCTCCTTCTTCTTTGATTCTTTTTGCGAGAGATTTTTTCGTATAAGTTCACAACCTAACCCTCTAGGATTTTCTTCAAGCGGGACGAGTTTTCGTGCCCTGGATTGGTCAAAAAATCGATCAGAAGTTGGCTAAAAAACTGACAAAAAATACTCCAAAATTTTAACCCAAACCCCCCATGTTCATGCCTAATTTGCCACCAACCTGTTTAATATTTTCAAAATCTAATTGAAAGGTTTCCTTCTCAATATAACCAAGAATTTAACTGTTCTTTTAGTTTTTATTAATTTATTTTATTTGTTAAATTATTCGGCCTCCAAAACGACCAAAAACTAGGTATTTTAAAACTAAAATTTTGTGATACGGAGTGTGCCCCGCCAAAGGGACCGCCTCGTTGCGTACCAATTGTACCTGTGGGATTTCACGAAAGTTAATTCGGACGTGTGTGCGCGTCGGAATCAACCAGTATCCGTAAAAAATTCCCATATCGCAACTTTTACAAACCACCACCCTACTTTGTGTACTCCCGTCAGAATACGACAAAACTTATGCCATTGGATTCGTGGTATCACGCTGGTCCTGTGACCCTAGTTTCATGCGATTCTGAGAGAATTGACCGAGCCGCCTATTCGCGGTCCCTATGGTTTGACTTGAAGGGCGAATTTGTGATCGGCTCACCGAAATCCAAAATTGGACATACCGTTGACTTCGTATCATTATTTAGAATTTGTTTGACCTATAATTTGTTCCATTTAGAGACCTTTACCTCTGGCACATATTTTGGTGCAAAGTAGCCTACATGTGGACCCCGCTTTGACCTGAAATTACCGTTTTGCCTGTGTCCAAATTGGACGAAAGGGTAGTATTTTTTAGCTATATTGCTGATTCCGAAAATGTTGGTGATATTTATTTCAGTATCCGGAGACATTCATTAGGAGGCTATAGTTTCTGATCCTCTATACTTGACACCTAGATGCTTACACTACGCAGCTTTCTTGCCAGGCAAGTATATCTTGCCATTGTACTGTGATTTATATTCCATATGATGCATGCATTTTATTTTATTTATTTAGTTTATATATTTTAACTGCTATATAAACTGCGCGTCCAAGAATAACTTGGGTGCAACGACGGTGGCATTGTATTTTGTCTTTATTATATATTATGCATGTCGACCTAGTTTTACGAGACCACAATATGATCTGGAGGCATTATTAGGTTTTATTGGCCATGACACATCTGTTACACCAGTGTGAGTCTCATGTAGAACACAGGCCTGCGTGACGGGTCACCTGTACATATGGGACGTGCGATAGGGAATAACTGCTAATAAATTTGTATGCTAGAAGACTTAGCAGTTATTAGAGGTACCATCATGTCATGGATATGGCATGAATAGAGCATGGGGAGGAAGAACAACAAGTAAGTCGTTTGGGCTTCTTTGCACTTTCCTTATGTAACCCGCATGCTCCGCCGGAGATGCGTGGTATGATGGCCCCTATATTATCTACATGCAGCCTCTGACGTTCAAAAGACATCATGCTTTTTAGGCCCCTGATTCTCCGAGAGAATTATGCCAATCCCATTTTAGCTAGATAGCCCACGTGTTGGAAAGTTGTTCTCAAAGTGCATTCACATAAATGGTTAGGCGACCCTTGGATGTTTATTTTTAGTACTTTATTGGCATGCTTCTATGTATCTTGTTCGTCCCTCTGAGGACCTGCTACCTTTCCAGGTATAGACGATCATGACTATTTGCAGGAGCACGGATCAGGACTTGCTACCTTGTTCTCTTTCAAGGAGGTCTTCTCTTCGAGCCTCATTGTTTATTAGATGTACTTATTTTGTTTCTCTTATATTCTAATTTGGTAGTGGATTTGTCTTCACCCAACTACTTGTTCTTATTAAGCATTTTATACTTTATTCAGTTAGATAGTTGATTGGTTATTTAATTCTGTGGATGAAATCTAGTTATGTCCTGTGACTTGTGACAAATATATACCACTTGTGAATTGTTATTCATAATACAACGTACGTATGTGTTATGGTTTCCATATATTGGAGTCTCCATATACATACTGCTGGCATGCTTACATATTCCTAGTCTTACTTTTTTTGGGACTGGGGTGTGACACCACTCGACGATAGCTTCAACTTTCTTTGGATCGAATGAAATAATATCTACAGATATGATGTGCCCAAGGAAAGATACACTGCTCAGCCAGAAATCACACATAATCAGTTTTGTATATAGATTGTTATCCCGAATACTCTATAGCACAGTCCGCAAGTGCTCTGTATGCTCTTCCCTATTCTTCGAGTACAGCAAGATATCATCAATGAACACTACTACAAAATTATAGAGATACGACCGGAACACACGATTAATTAAATTCATAAAGGCGGCAGGGGCATTGGTTCGTCCGAATGGAATTATCCAAAACTTATAGTGGCCGTAGCGAGTGCGAAAGGATGACTTCGACATGTCGTCCGGCTTGATCTTGAGCTGATGACAACCCGAGCGAAGATCAATTTTTGAAAATATTATTGCGTCTTGTTGTTGATCAAAGAGGTCATCGATCCTGAGAAGGAAGTACTTGTTTCGAACAATAATCTTATTCAGTTCACGATAATCTTTACATAGCCGCAATGAACCATCATTTTTCTTTACAAATAATATATGTGCGCCCCACGGAGACACGTTCGAATGAATATACCCATGATCTAACAATTTCTATAACTGAACCTTTATCTCTTTTAGTTCTGTCGGGGCCATTCGATACGGAGCTTTGGAAATCGGCTGAGTCTCTGGAAATGTATCTATAGTGAACGTTATCCCTCGGTCGAGCGGCATGCCAGGAAACCCTTCTGGAAACATATCAAAAAATTCTACCACAACGGAAGTAGACTCTATGTTTACGCAATCTCGCTGAGTGTCTCAAATGGATGCCAAGTACCCTTCATAGCCGAAATGTATCATCCGTCAAGGAAATATTACAGAAATTACTATGCAGGCATTCGATGCTCTCGACGTTGGACTGCACACGTAGCAAAACTCGATCTCCCTAGGTAGACGAAACACGACTTTCTTTTTCGCACAATCTATAGTGGCCGAGAAAATGCCGAGACAATCCATTCCAGAATGATATTGTAGTTCCTGATGTCTAAGACTATCACATCGAGTGACAAATTTCTTCCTCCGATGCAAATATAACCGTCACGATAAACTAAGCGAGCCAGAAAATCTATGCCCGATGGAGTACTGATGCTAAGGTTTAGGCCTAGCGGTGTCATAGAAAATTTGTTTTCGATGGCAAACTCTGTCGCATTGAAACTATGTGTTAAACCAGAACCAAACAGTACTCAAGCAGGTACATTATTGAAAAGTAATATACCTGACACCACCGTATTGGAAGCAAACGCCACTTTTCGATTCAGAGCTTAGACCCGACCTTGAGTATTTTGTGGTGTCGTCTGGTTCGCTCGAGGTACTTTTCCCACATTTTGAGGCGGACGATATTGTTGTTGCTGAGGACGACACGGAGGGAGATCGTTGGGGCGGTCGCGACAGTCACGAGCAACGTGGCCAAATTTACCACAAACAAAGCATTTCCTTTTTCGAATATGATATTCGTTGACATGGTGTCATGGCCTTTGGCAGTGGCACAAGTTGGCCCTTGGTTCCTCCCTGTATCGTGGTCCATAGAGCCGTCGTTATTGTGGTACTTGGGCGCATTGTTACCTCCTGTGTTGCTATTGCGCTTGTGATATAAATTTTGCATAGCGCCGGTACGAACTGGGGGTACTGCGGCTCTAGGGAGAGGGCGTGGTTTAGAGACTCTCGTATTGCACGATAATGAGGAACGACAACATGAGCACGAATAGAAGGTCGCAGTCCTATCTTAAATCTGCGGGCTTGACTTTCGGTGTCACAGAGATGAGACTTGGCAAATTTTGTAAGCATGTTGAATTATGCGGCGTATTGCCGCACTGCCATATTCTCTTGCTGAAGATGTGTAAATTTATTTTCCTTCTCACGATGGACGGATGGCGGAAGGTACTCCTCTTCGAAGGCTTTACGAAACACGGACCATGAGATAGTCTCCTTGTCATCTTTACTCAAGATAGCCTGTTTGTGCACATCCTACCAATCATGTGCATTCAAGCAGAGCTGTAGCTGAGCACAAGCAACTCTCTTCGTCTCATCCACGAGAAGCACTTCAAAGTGGCTTCTAGCTCAACCAGCCAATCTAACGCCACAGAGGGATCCTCAGTCCCTTTGAAGGTAGAATGATACATATTCTTAAATTCTGATATTTTAAGGATGGAACCCTTCTAGTCTAAGGGCGAAGGTTCCTGAGAGCCCTAAAGTCTCGCGGTCTTGGCTACAACTGGCATTGTCACAGCGGTCGTTGATACAAAATGGTTGTTGGCGACTAGCATCATCACAATCGCTTACAGGATATTCATCTGCTTCTGATGTGCTGATCCTCAATCCGGGACTCGAATTGACTCTGATGTAATTCTGGATGCCTCTGTTGTATTTCCATCAAGCGCATCATTCGGTCGAACTGATCAACAGAAGGCGCGGCTGCTTGACTTTCTGAGCTGCCCGAAGTGCCGGAACTGCTCTCTTGCACCTGTGTAACTACCTGCGCTTGTGCGTCCGACTTTGAGGCCATTCCTTCAAAGAAAAGTAACTTACATCAGTTTCAAAATATATTATGGACTCTCTGTATGGAACGTATCTTATTTTGGCCAAGCGATTTCAAAAGTTTGACTAGGAGGGACAGGGTGGTTTCAAGAAAACTTTTCTTACTCGAAGGTTAAAGGATCTGAAGCCATGCTCTGATACCAATATGTAATGCCCTAATTTTTGCTAGATCGATAATTTCCCCCCGAACGTGATCCGTGCGAGTGTAAGGCATGCTCGCACAAGACCTAGGCAAAAATGATATACTTTAGAAACATATATAACAGAGTACGCAAATAAAATTTTATACATTGGAATAAAGAAATGTTCTCTTTATTGATAATGAGCATCTTTGTTACAAACACTTGAATCAACAGTAAAAGGGTGCTGCACGGGCTTACAAGATGGACGCAAAATGAGATAGCCAATCCATACATTACATTCTTTACAAAAATTCAAAAAGAGCAAACCACCTTGGGTGCGTGTTTGCACCATCGCCTAGGAGATTCAAAAGGGTATGTGCGAGATCCTTGAGAATATGTACTTGCACTTGAAAAGTCACAAAAATGAACGTGTCATAACAGTACAAGGTTGGGGGGGAGCTTCAGCTCCTCGCTGTGTCGCCTTGACTCGGGAAACCTGCTACAACGAGGGTCAGTACTTCAAAAAGTACCGATGGGGGTGAGCTAACCCAAAATACCAAATCGATACTGTATTTATGTAAACATGCACCATTATTATTTTGTGATCTTTCTATCTTGCCATAGTTTAATTTTATAATATGCTATAGAATGAAAGGATGTAACAAAAATATGCCACCGCTCGGTGACTTTTACCTGAACTACCTGTACACAACTTACTATGACCTTTCCTGCCACGAAGACATAGTTAGTTTGCACAGTTTAAATATACATAAGGATTACTGTCATGACAAGCCATCATGGACTATAGTCTGGGTATACGACGATACTTGAAGTGCAGATAGCGAGCCCCACTATAAACTTCTGCCTCACCCGTGCTAAGTTGCTAGCACGACTAACTGTTGTTCCGCCCGGGACGAATCAGCCACGGTGCCCCGGCGACCATTCGCAGGAACCATATACCTTGTGCACAAGTTGTCTATAACAATTGATGATCTAAACACTAAGTTAACATACGAAGAAATTTAAGACATCAGAATGAACATAACTACTTTAGCACAGTGCGATGGCATAGTCTACCTGCTGATGTGATTATATTACAGGTTATGTACTACCCATTGAACAATTATAGATGCATAAGTTCTAGCAGCTATGAAACATATATATATATATATATATATATATATATATATATATATATATATATATGCATAACAGACTAGCACATAATAATTTGATCGTACAATAATTTTATGTAACAAGCATTAAGTGTTTCAAGTCTACTTCTTTTTATCTTGACTCAATTTATTTTTATGGTATTGTTGACCGGAACGCGCAATGAGTTAGATTATTAAGAATAAAGACTTGGAAGAAGGGCGCTAATCAGAAGTAAAGCCACTCATAAGTTGGTGAATCAAGGGAGAGAAAGGGGAGATCGTTAAGGCTCCGCTTGCGCATTGCCTACACGATCACCTGCACGCACCAACATATGATTAATATCCCTTGCCTTGGTCTCCCAGAGTTTGATACAAAATGCAAAGTTTAAAAAACGAAGATAATAAAATCCAACGAAACTGTTCAAGAAAATGCAAGTCATAAAACCAACAAGAAAGTAACCAAGCGGCAATAAAAACGGGCAAAGAAACCAGCACAATAAAAAGGTCCCTTACGACTCTGCCGCCAAGACCTTCCTCGAGGCATGATCCGCTGAATGTGGGACTTGATTCCAAAGAAACCAATCCATATCGAGAAAATGATCTTGATTCAATCTGTTCCAATCGAACGATACCAAGTATTTCTTAGCCGCGCTCCCCGAAAAGGAGAAACGGGACACTACACAGAATGGCCTAAGTCTTCTCTGGGTCAATATGGATGCCCTTTGAAGTTATGATAAATCCAAAAAACTTATCGCTGGAGACTCCCAAGAATGACTTGGTGGGGTTCATCTTGAGCTGGTGGGCTTGCATTAACTCAAACACCGTCTTTAAGTCATGGAGATGAACGTCTTGAAAACGGCTTTTAACAGCGTTGTTATTAACATAATATTCTACTTTTTTGCGCAGGTGATCGTGTAAGATTATGCTCATAGATCGATGGTATGTCACACCCATATTCTTTAGGTCGAAGGGTATCACTTTGTAACAATACACACCTATTGGCGTCCGGAAGAATGTTTGCTTCTCATCGTCTGAAAATATTTTGATCTAGTTGTAGCCCAAGAACCCGTCCATGAAGGACATACGCTTGAAGCCGCAAGTGTTATCGACCATTACATCTGTGATTGGAAGAGGGAACTCGTCCTTTGGGCAAGCTGCATTTAAATCATGGAAGTCTATGCAGACTTAGATTTTATCATACTTTTTGATAACATGGATGATGTTAGATACCCAATCCGGATATTGTTCTTCACGGATAAAGCTGCTTGCTATTAGCTTATTCACCTATGGTTCAATATCGTCCATAATGTCTGGGCAGAATCATCGTTGTTGTTGCTTTACAAGCTTGGCGTTTGGCAGGATGTTGAGTTTTTATGTCATAATTTATGGATCTAAACCCGACATATCATCGTAGTTTCATGCAAAGACATCGATATACTCCCTTACCAGCTGGGCAAGGGATTCACGTTCCTCTATCGAGAGGTTCTTACTGATAAATATGGGATTAGGAGCAACGTCATTGCCCAAATCAACTTGTATAACTTTGTCTTCCAAAGGGGGGTTCCTTTTGCTCGAACCGTAACTCCCACAATGACTCCAGCTTTTAAGCCCATGGCTCAATTTTGAAAAGTTTGATTGGATACTCATCGTCCTCTTCTGGATCGGCTAACGGAGAGACCGTGTGTTATTACTTGGTTTTCTTTCCCTTGGATTTAGAAACAGAAGGCACGGCTTGCTACGTCATTTCGGGGACAAGGTCTGGGTGAACCCACATGATTTTGCCTCTTGGAGTAGTAACGGGGACCAACCCGCCTGCTTGGGCTGGAGAAAGGTTAATAACCTCCATGATTGTCTTGGGTATGGGGACTATGCCATCTTGGGCTTCAGTTGTCGAAAAAGTGCCAAACTGGAGAGATACCATGTTTGCAGTGATTGTCTTATCTTCATAGTCTAAAGAGAGGACTTTAGAGTCGACCAGCCGTAGTATCTACCTTTTTAATATGTAAGAATCACGTGTGACATGGTGGACATACCGATGGTAGTGGAAGCACTTGGGGTTGTCCACCTTGCCTGCTTCGTTAGGGCATCTGATGTCAGGTAGCTTGAGTTTGTTACCCTTCATCAATACATCGAAGGGTTCCATGACATCCTCGTCATTAAAGGAATAAGTCGCTGGTACTCTTGGTGGGTCTGTCGGCTTAGTAACATGCGAGGTTGGCCCCTTAGAAATGTTAACTATAAGGGCTTTCTTCCCTTTACCGTCACGATTGTTGGTGGCTATAAAATGATGATTTCCTTTGTCTTCAGCATTGGGAGCTTGGTATCCCAATAAGCAGGCATCTTTTGCGCTCTTCTCTGCAACAACGACCCTTATGATAAATGTCATCCAGTCGCTAAACGGGAGAGATGCCATCTAGAGCCTTATTGATGGTAGAAGGTTCTTTCGACATGTGTCCATCAATGTAGATTCAGGAATGCCGGGAGGTAGTTTAAATGTTGCTTGTCGGAAATGCTTGATATATTTTGTACAAGTTTCCTGTTCCCTTGGGTGATGTCCATCAAGGAGAAAATACTCATATCCATTCCTTCTTTATAGAATCGAGCAAAAAAAGTGACTTCAGGTCCTCGAAGGAGGAAATGCACTTGTTTGGGAGGCTAAATAACCACTCATTGGCGATACCAGATAGTGTCCCAACGAACAAGTTAGTGAGTAAGGCATCATTGCGAGATAAATTGCATATTGTAGACTGGAAGTATCTCATGTACTGATGGGGTGACGTCTTCCCGTCGAATGAAGCGAGAGACAATTGCTTGTATTTGGGAGGGTATACCACATTATCCCATTCGGAAAGATAGGGTTGTCGGATCCCGAGCTTCTGGAGCCTGTCTTGGTTGTCTCGAGTATCGACGCGGGCACGCAGGACCCTAAGAGTCTTCTGGATATCGTCTGTCAAAATAACGACAGAGGATCGAGGTGTTGTATGGCTGCTTGCAACCTGAGGAGTCGGATAAGGCATACCAGGTTCTTCATTGATTCTCTGGTCTAGGTTCGTTCATCCTGGAGCTTGCGGCTTTGTTAGAATAATATTTATATGAGTTCCAACACTGTGTGAGTCAGAGTTTGCATTGAAGTACTCAAAGCCTATATCATGGCTTCGAGGGTCTCGAGGCATTATTTGTTACTGGGCCCTGTATCTTGCTCTTTTCCTGCCATGTAGGCTGGCATTATGTGGGAAAAGATGGACAGGCAGGTGGTTGTCTTAATTTTTGGCTCGAATGTCTGAGTCTCATTGTACTTAGGGAGAGCGGATAGTGTGGTATTACTCTCGTTGTCGGAGGGATTGCTACCCCAGTCTTAGTTGCGGGCTCGTACTGGAGTTTATGGCTACCCCTAGATAAGCTGTCATCCGTGTGCAGAGATTCACTATCCTCTTGGAAGAATGGATTATTGTTGAACACCAGGGGATTGCTACCCCCAGCTCCGGCTGAAGCTTCGTTCGAGGAGGCATGACCACCCCCAGTCCTTAATCTCGAATGTGTGCCTTGGAATTCTCCACGGCAGGTACTTCTTTGTTGATCCTCGGACGGCTTCGTGGTGTGCTGACCGACATCCTTATGTTTGGCGAGCTTTTCTTTGAGATCTTCTTCATGGAAGAGGACCTCCATGTTAAGCAACATTAGGTAATGGGCAGTTCCTCCTCGTCACGTAGAGGTCTTCGAGGACGTTGTCGGATCGGTATTGCGGGTTGTAGCCGCTGGAACACCGACTGTCTGGCTACAGGAATTGGTACTTTGGTGCAACAACAATTGATGATGATGTTGGCACAAGTGTGTCTACAGGAGGACACATCATGTGCAAGGGTTGCCTCTCTCGTCTTATGCTTGTGACTAATCACGTCGCGTAAATCAGACGATGGAAGCTTCACGTTTACCCCTTTTTTATGTGCTCGGGCGAGCCTTGCGTATGGAGGTAAGAGTGGGATGTTTGCACCCTGGCCCAGTTCTTCCACAGAGATTGCAACTGGATCATGGGTGGAAGACTTGAGGTGAGATGAACCCACTATATGGGCGTAGATAAACTGGGGGCATGGGATTGTCATCTCAATGTTTGCTCCTCGACTTGGTTTTAGTGCACCTACGGCATCCAAGGGGGTTTGGAGAGGCTCCAAGGGTCGACCCACATCCGTCGCTTGAACACCTAGGCCTGCCCTATCGATTCTTTCATTAGTAGTGTGTGTAATATGCAGAGGCGCATGCTTTTGGAGAGCTGACAATGCAGCTCCTCTAGCGTGCATAGCTCGAGGTATTTTGGGCTTCCTTGAACCAGCGTCCTTAGGCGTAAAGTATAGGGAGTCTAGGTTAGGACTATATGAGCCCTTGTTGACAGCATCCTTGCTTGAAGAAGATTCCATGCGCCTGTGCTCAGTGCATCCTAACCAGCCTAGACGGCGCTGCATGCACGCATCATGAGACTTGGCATGGTTCCTCTCAAGCGGCGTAACGCACGGGACACCAAAATCGGAACACGAGTTTGAGAAAATATAAACTGTTGCATAAGTATATATATTGCTGCTTTACTTCTTCTGTTTCATCTCATGCATTGTATAATAATTGAACTGTTCATGCATTTGCATAGTCTGGAATAACTTGTGCACAAGGTTTGGCATTTCCTCGAGATGGTATTCCGGGGCACTAAAACAGTATCGACCCGGGGAAAATATTTTATCGTGCTAGTCGTGATGCATTACGAAAACTTCAGCAGGGCTTGCTACCCGGGCTGAAAGAGCGCACCACAATGCCTTGGATAAGTCCCCATGGTGTCGATCAAACCAATGACCGCATATAGATAAAATACATGGTAATCTATTATCTTGGGCAGATGATAAGTATACTTGTGTTTCGTTGTTGGGAAGGCGCACATCGATTGAGTAAGCAACCGATGTGCTTTATGGGTTAAATATTATTTTTTGTTCCTCTAAAATTATGCAAATGATATGAACTGAATTCACTTAGTTCTTAATAGCAAGATCATTTTAATGGATGCTGTCACGACCTGCACCCAGAATTTGGGGCACAAGTACGTGGGTACGTCCAGCCTACGCCGCAGATCGGCGGTAGAACGCAGTCTAGGTCAATACACTATCTAAACAATCTCACACGAGTATCCAACTCCATAAGGAGACACAGATATCTCACTATAATATAGAATACTCAATCACATAAACTAAGCACGATGAGATATTGAAGAAAACAAATAAAATACAAGACAAGTCTAAACAACAATAAATAGTCTAACCTGCAATCAATAACATCCAAATCTCCAAGTATGCCGGAAACAAGTCCTCTAAGTCATAGTCTGGAAAAAATATCCAGTCAGGATTGGAGCAAAGTACATCTCTAACAGCAGTTCTACATCAATGATATAAACTATGTAGCAGTAAATAGATAAAAATATACAAGATGCATATACATGTACAAGAGATATACAATAAAGGAAATACTTGAAATACTGTAAATAAATACGGGAAGGAACAATATGTCAATGAACAAGAATACTATGACTAAGTGTGTGAGTAATAGCTTTAATATATGATCGGCTTGGAAACTTGTACGAGAGCTATATGGCTTGGCTAATCATACGTACTGTGTATGACCAACACTAACATGAGAACAAGACTTATACATGAAGGGTATGATCACATATCTATACTAAAATACTCCCCAACCCCCGACTGGTATAGTAGATCCAACCATGGTACACTATGGCACGGGATTCTCTAGGAAGGTAGCTAGTCTCCCTGAGAATCAGTGTCTATACATGCACAAGATAATCAATAAAATAAGACTTATACAAGATACACCATGAACAAGGAATAACATCTCATGACGAGATTCGGATATACCAATCCGTGTAACCATCGTGTCAAAGAATATGTATATTTACACTAGATACAATGAACATAGAGGATATCATAAATAAGAAACTATCAGAGAATGTACTCGCCTGTGGTCCTTAGCTGGCAATACCAATGTCTGTTTTCGAATCTTGTCTGAAAATCCAACAGTCATAAAGTAAACATTTAATACAATATTGCATTAGACATTATACTAACACACAATCAAAAATACATTGAACTCAGGGCTACGCTAGCTATGACACTGGTCAACTAGGGTCAAACGTGCGTCTAATTGTACGGGTGTCGCGTCTGTAATTGCTGTGCAAGACAGACAGTCAAAATGATACGGGTCTTGCCAGTACATCGGTGTACATATGGCAGTCTTCTAACATGTTACATGGTCATGGTCAATGTAACTACGGGGTATCCGTATTTACACTCGGGTCACCTAGTACATATATAAACATACATATAGTCTTAACTATCATTAAACCTTAAATTACCTACAATATATATATATATATATATATATATATATCAATTATATATATACTAAACATATACTAAATGAATACATATACTATATATATATATGTATATATATATATATATATATATATATATATATATATATATATATATATACCAATTATATACATACTACTACATACTAATGAATAACTAAATATATATATACTAAATGTATACTATACACATACGTACAAAATCCTGAAGGAGCGCAGGAACGAACCTGCGCACGGGCACGACGACGATGACGGCGATGATGACGACGATGGCGATGGTGTTGATGATTAAGGTGGTGGTGTTGATGATGGTTAAGGTGATGGTTTTGGTGATTATGGAGAAGATGGTGATGATGGTGGTGGTGGTGTAGAGTTTGTCGAGGGAGCCGTAGTGGTCGGAGGGAGTCAAGGCGCTGGAGAGGATGACGAAAGAGGGTAACGGATGCAAGGTCGAGGATGGCCGGGCTGTCCAGGCGAGGTACAACGGTGCTCCGGGCTCAGGGAGACGCGGTGGTGTTGCTCGACGCTGCAGGGGATCTGCTCGGTGCAGCCGGGCGGAAGAAGAACGGTGAGCAGCGGGCCGTCGATGGTCGAGGTGGGTCTAGCGGGGCTGCTCGGTGGAGGTTCAGATGAATGCGGGCTGGGCTTGGTTCAAGCGGAGGGGGTTGGGCTTCAGGCTCGGGGCTTCTCGGTGCAGGCTGGGCTCCGGTTGGGTTCCTGGGAAGAAGGATATGGTGAGCAGCGGGTCTGGCCGGCGGCTCGTCGAGTGGGGATCCGGCGGGAAGGGTCGGTCAAGGAGAAGGATATGGGTGTAGCGTTCAGTGGCTCGGGTCGGGGTGGCTACTCCGGCAGTGAACTCCGACGGAGGGTGGCGGCGGAAGAAGAAGAAGAAGATGGTAAGGGGATGGGTGAAGGTCGGCTGGAAGCTTTAGGTGTTTAGGTATAGAAAAAATAAAGGAAAAAAATAAGAAAGGAATATTTATACATAAAGGGGGGGTTTGACCTAGAAAAGTTTGACCTTGGTCAACACTCTCTTAGGTGTTTAGGTATAGAAAAAATAAAGGAAAAAAATAAGAAAGGAATATTTATACATAAAGGGGGGGTTTGACCTAGAAAAGTTTGACCTTGGTCAACACTCTCTTAGAATTGGGCTTGGGATGACATGGTTCAAAATGAAAGGAGGGCTATGAGTTCAAGGAGGTTGAAGTTGAGGGTTACACACTCCAATAAATTATGGAAAAATATACACGAAGGAGAAATGGGTTTATTTACGTGTCGTGTCCAATGGGGTGGATTCCTTAATGCACTTTTGCATAAAAGTGTCCAACAATTAGAAAATTGCACAAAGTTGGGTTTATGGTTTAAATTAATTAAAATAAATGCAATTGGTGTTCTAAAATAAATTAGAAGTACATGGGGCTAAAATTAAGTGGCACACAAGTGTCATGGACATAAATGGCTCATAATAGAATATTATCCTAATTTGGGTTGCTCAAAGTGGGTCGAGATTGTGTCTCCAATTTCAATTGGTACACCCAAGGATACAAAGTTTAATTTTTATAGAATTAAATATAGTCGTTTGCGAAGAATGTTTTGCGACTAAAATGAAGCATAACAAGACATAGTTATTAGTCACACAAAGATCAAAATAACTGTCTGGCACGTCTAGGACAAAGGTGTAAATTCTATTGGAAGACAATGTCTAGTGTAGTGCTCTAATTATCGAAGCTACGGTAATGTGCAACAATCAAATAAATCACAAAAATTTAAATATAACTAATTTTCTTAAAATTATTTACACCTTAATTATGAAAAGACGAAAATACCCCTAATCTGAAATTTGGAGGTCACAAGTCTACCCTCCTTAAAAGAATTTCGTTCTCAAAATTTAAGATCCTCAATAGTCGTATTTATTTATTTATTTATTTATTTTACCATTAAAATTTAAATTAATCAAATTACATAATCCTGAAGCAAATCCATTATGCTATTTCACAAATTTTCAAAATTCTATCGATATCATATTCCTGAAAATCTTCAAGTTTAAAATCATATTCCATTTTTATCGCAATCGCCTCCAAAATTTTAAGTTCATAACTAAGTACACAAATTTAATATTTAATCCTCTAATTGAAATCCAATCAATTTATATTTAGAAAATTTAAAAATCTCATCCAAAATTTGAATTCAAGATCTAATCCATTAATGATCTTATTCCTCAATTTCTTTTTTCACACAATACTCAAATAATATAATACTCGCAAAATCTTCAAATAAAACATTCAAAATATAAATTTTAAATTTATCTTATAGTCAAATAATACAATGATAATCTTCTTAGATTCCTCAAAATTTAATGATAATTCAATCATATCTTAATCTTCATAAAAATCAATGGTCTAACAAAATTGTCAATTATGCCATATTGAATTCCCAACTCTTTATTTAAATTAATGCTTATCCTCGAAATTTAAGGCAAATTGTCTCTCTTTGTCAAATCATAACCTCCTCATTAATTCTTCACTACGGTCAAACCCCCAACAATCAAAGTCTATGAAAAATCCTACCTACAGTCATACAATACACAATCTAGAGAAAACATACATGGTTATGGTTACTTTTGTCATGGTATTGCAGTCTGTCACGACCCGCACCAGGAAGTTCGGGCATGAGTGCGTGGGTACGTCCAGCCTACGCCGCAGAGTCGGCGGTAGTACGCTGTCTAGGTCAATCCAAAGTTACTAACTAGCTCATTCACAACAACATAGGCAAGATAATAATGAGAAATGAAACTTAAGATTGCAACTGAAAATAAATGTGACAACAGATTCAAATGTTTAAGTACAGAAATTCAATATTGAAATCGGGGACAAACCCGATAAATAAGATAAGAAATAGAAATGAAAGATAGCTACTACTAGCTACTCAGCAGCAGGGGTCTCCTGGGTGGGTTCTGGCTCCTCATAGGTATCATCAGTCCCCTCATAGGGACCATAATAAGTAGGGGCAAGATCCTCATCATCGCCTAAATCAACAGATCCAGTCAGGAAAGGAGCAAAGTACACAGTGCACAGCAAGGTTAAACTAAATATTTATGACAATTAAATATTGAGTATCATGTTAAGAAAAATTGCATAAAAGAATGTCAATATCTCAGAGTCACAACTATAAACAGGAATATGAGAAAACAGGAGTAAATGAGCAGGAAATGAAACTACAACAGTCAGCAAGGATTTATAACATGACCAGAAATTATCTACCTGAAACTTGAGTTTGTTTTTAGAATACTTAGTTGGCATGTAGGGATTTATAAGGCTAATTCGGCCGTCATGAACGGCTATTAGTCACGAATAATCGAGATTCGGCTGATGGACAGTCGTGTACCAACAGCTATTATTCACGGCAAGGGGAAGGATAAACTACATGCCTTTCAGTATTCTCCCACCCGACATGAAAAACAAGACATGAATTCTAAATATTCAAGACATGAAATATAGTATTCTAATACTACGTGTAATCAGCAAGAGTACTAGTAGAGCAGGGAATTTAATTATCATAATATAAAGATTAACTTGAAGTGCAGGTACTTGCCTGTTGTTTGGATCTGGTTAATTTAGTTCTTGGGGAAAAAGTCCAGAGATGAGTCCAAAAGCTGAAATAGACATTACCATCATGCTCATAAGATATCAAATAGCTAAAAACGTCTGTCCTTGGGTCCAATTTGGAGACAAGGGCAAAAACGGCAGTTTCGGGTCAAAACGGGGTCCGCCGGTGGGCCCGCTTTGCACCGAAAAATGCGCCCGGGTCAAAGGTCTCCAAATTCACCAAACTTAGTGTCAACAGGTCAGGAACGCTGATACGAACCCAACGGAACTTCCAGATTTGGATTCCGATGAGCCGAACACAAAATCGCCCGTCGAGCGGGGCCTGTGGGGCCCACGACACACAATTTCGTCAACGTTCTCAGAATCGAACCAAACTTGACCCACAGGACCAGCGTATCGCTACGAGTCCGATGGCGCAAGTTTCGTCTCGATCTAACGAGTGTGCACGAAGTTAGGGCGAATTGCAGAAAAGCCGGATACGGGGTGATGTCCGCGGATACGCGTTGATTCCGGTGTGCACGCACACCCGAATCAGCTTCCGCGAAATCTCACACGTCCGTATCGACGGTGCGTACGTATCTGCGAAGACCGCACGCGACCAAGTCGTCCCGTTTGGCGGGACGTACTCGGTTCCGGGGTGAAACAGGGTCTGGTTTTTCCTATTTTTGGATCGCGGCGTGCGATCACCACAGGACGCGATGTCCCGAACAGTTTGTCCGGACACCGAGAGGGTCATACAGGCTTCACAACGCAATTTGCGGAATTGAAAACGGAGCTACGAGGCGAAAGTTACACGTACCTGAAGGGGACCCGAAAACAGGGTCGAAATCGTGTCCGTGTCGTGTCCGACACGAATTTCAAATTAGGGCTAGGGTTAGGGTTTCGTCGGATTTCCGGCGGCACACGGCGGAGGGCGGCCGGAGAGGCGTCGGCGAGGGCGGGGGACGGTTCGCCGAGGAACGGCGCGGCTTCCACGGGGGCGGCGGCGGCTCAGGGCGGCCGGCACGGCGGCTGCGGCTGGCTGCTGTGCTGCTGCTGCTGTCGAGGGAGAAGACGGCCGCTGGCGGGGCTCCGGAGGGCGGAGACGGGAGGAGGAGGCGCTGACGGGTCGACGGCGAGGAGGGGACGGCGGCGGCGCTAGGCGGTGGTCGGAGGAGGAGGCTGGGGGGTGTAGCCGCGAGGGGGGGTTTAAATAGGGTTTGCGGGCGGAGCCGTTGGGCGGAGGAGGCGGAGAAAGGGGGGACGTGGCCGCGGGGTGCGGGCGAGGGGGCCGGCGGAGGCGCCGCGTGGCCGGGCGGGTCGGCGGCTGACCGCGTCTCGCGGGGGCGGGGCTGGTCGTGGGTGACCGGGTCGGGGGTTGCGGGCGGGTCGGGTTGGCTGACCCGACCCGACCCGATAGGGCGGGGGACCGGGCTGGGCTGGGCTTCGGCCCACTGGGCCGGGCCGGCCCAGAAACGAAATAAAAAAAAACAAAATAAAAATAAATAATAAATAATAATAATAATGAAAATAGTTTAATTAATTAATTAATTAATAAAAAATGGTTTTGAGGTATTTAAAAATAGGTCTGAGGCCCAGAAAAATCCAGAAAAATTACCCTAAGTCCAATTTTTCATTTTACACCCAAAAATATTATTTTCATGACATTTTAATATTATTTATTACCAATTAAAAATCATTTATTAATTGAAAACCTTGATTTTAATTACAGAAAATTTCCAGAAAATTCCAGAAAATTGGGAAAAATCCAAGATTTAATAATTTGAAAATTTAGGAGGGTTTACAACCTACCCAACTTACAAAAATTTTGTCCTCAAAATTTAAGAATAACAAGGCACGAAAAGAAAAGGCCGAAAAAATAAAATACACCTCAGGGTTCAAAAAGATAGGGGTATCGCTCTCTAATCTCGTCTTCTCGCTCCCAGGTGGATTCGCCGGGGGAATGGTGCTTCCAAGCTACGCGAACCAGAGAGATAATTTGGTTCCGTAGGACTTTCTCCGAGCGATCCAGTATCTCCACGGGTTACTCTTGGTAAGTCAGACTTGGGCCTACTTCGAGCTCTGAGTGATCCAAAATGTGGCTGGGGTCTGACACATACTTCCTCAGCTGCGACACGTGGAAGACGTTATGGACTCCTTCCAGAGAGGGTGGCAATGCCAGACGGTATGCCACTTCTCCGATTTTCTCCTGAATGCCAAAAGGTCCAATGAATCTTGGGCTGAGTTTTCCACTCCTTCCGAACCTAATAGTGCCACGTGTCGGGGAAATCTTTAAGAACACCAGCTCTCCAACCTTAAAGTAGAGTCATAATCAAGCCTTAGTTCCATAATCAAAATGTTTAAATTGACTTGAATTTTATAAATTTAATTACCTCAAATTCTAAGGGCCTTCGGTGGCTATTTGCCCAATGTCGTTGCCTGTCTTGAGCCACTCGAAGTCTGTCCCTTATTTGCTTTACCTTCTCAGCTGAATCGATCACCATCTCTGGTCCCAGCAGGGCTCTTTCTCCAACGTCGTCCCATGATAGCGGGGTACGACATCTTCGTCCATACAGAGCTTCAAATGGAGTCATCTCGATGCTGGCTTGATAACTGTTATTATAAGAGAACTCCACCAGATGTAGATAGTCTTCCCAGGATCCTCCAAAATCCAGGACACATGTACGGAGCATATCTTCAAGTGTCTGGATTGTACGTTCCTATTGTCCATCGGTTTGGGGATGATAAGCTGTGCTGAATTTGAGTTGCGTCCCCAAGCTGGCCTGTAAGCTCTTCCAGAAGTGAGAGGTGAACCTTGAATCTCGGTCGGAGACAATACTTACTGGAACTCCATGCAGCCTAACAATATGTCTGATATATAAATCTGCCAGCTTCTCTGTAGATAGCCCTACTTTGAAAGGTAAAAAATGTGCGGACTTGGTCAGTCTATCTATTATCACCCAGATTGTATCCTTACCACTAGGTGTCCTTGGAAGTCCGGAAACAAAATCCATTGTGATATGTTCCCACTTCCACTCCGGAATGGGTAGGGGTTGAAGCAATCCTCCAGGTCTTTGTCTTTCTGCCTTGACTTGCTGGCACACTAAACAACGAGATACGAACCTGGCTACTTCTCTTTTCATGCCATGCCACCAAACATGCGTCCTCAGGTCCTTGTACATCTTGTTGGCTCCTGGATGTATAGAGTACTGCGATCTGTGCGCCTCTTGCATAATTTCTTCTCTTATGTCTCCTTGAGGTACACATAATCTATCGCCATGCCTCAGCGATCCATCTTCATGAATTCTGAATTCTTCTACTAGTCCAGCTTGCACTTGACCTCGAAGGCTTCGCAGGCCTTCGTCCTGAAACTGAGTCTCCTTGATCTTGTCCATTAAAGTAGACTGAATCTGCAAGTTCATCATTTGGCCTTCTTTTTCTGGGATAATTACTTCAATACCTAAACTTTCCAAATCCTTCAGCAGTTGTCTGTCCATAGTCAAGTACATCGCCATAGGATACCTGCTTAGCGCATCAGCAACTACATTTGCCTTCCCAGGGTGATATTGAAGAGTGATATCAAAATCTTTCATTAGTTCCAGCCACCTTCTTTGCCTCATGTTTAGCTCTTTCTGAGTGAAAATATATTTTAGACTTTTATGGTCTGTAAATATTTCCACCCTTTCTCCATAAAGATAATGCTTCCAAAGTTTAAAAGCAAAAATGACAGCTGCCAATTCTAAGTCATGAGTTGGGTAATTCTTTTCATGTGGTCGAAGCTGTCTAGAGGCATATGCTATTACCTTCTTGTTCTGCTCCAGTACACAACCTAGACCTTTTCTAGAAGCATCACTATAAATAGCAAAACCTCCGGTTCCGGAAGGTAAGGTCAGAATAGGGGCAGAAGTCAGTCTTTTCTTCAATTCCTCAAAAGCATGCTGACATTCATCAGTCCAGGTGAACTCTTCATCTTTTCTTGTTAATTTTGTCATGGGCTCCGCAATTCTAGCAAAGTCCTTCACAAACTTCCGATAGTAGCCAGCTAGTCCCAGGAAACTTCTAATCTCAGCTACAGAGTCTGGAGTGGGCCAGGATTCTACTGCAGCTATCTTCTTAGGATCTACTGCTATTCCATCTCCAGTCACAACATGTCCCAAGAATTCTACTTTGTCTAGGAAGAAAGCACATTTAGATAATTTTCCATAAAGTTTTTCCTTCCTCAAAGTCTCCAATGCTAACCTCAAATGTTCTTCATGTTCTTCGGGGGTCTTGGAGTAGATCAAAATATCATCAATGAAGACCACTACAAATTTGTCTAGGTATGGCTGGAAAACTCTGTTCATTAGGTTCATAAAAATTGCTGGAGCATTCGTCAACCCGAACGGCATTACTAAGAATTCGTAGTATCCGTTCCGGGTATTGAAAGCAGTTTTAGGGATGTCTTCCTTTCTCACCCTTACTTGGTGGTAACCAGACCTTAAATCAATCTTTGAAAACACCCGAGCTCCACTCAGCTGATCAAATAAGTCATCTATCCTGGGCAGGGGATACTTATTCTTAATTGTCAAGGCATTCAGGGCCCTATAGTCAATACACATTCGGGATGTTCCGTCCTTCTTGGGCACAAATAACACTGGAGCTCCCAGGGTGAGACACTAGACCTAATGAAGCATTTGTCTTCTAGCTCTTTGATTTGTTCATTTAGTTCTATTATCTCCTTCTTGTTGATTCTGTAGGGATTCTGAGATACTGGTGCTGCTCCTGGCACTAAGTCAATGGAGAATTCAACTTCTCGGTCTGGGGGTAAGCCTGGGAGATCCTCAGGGAAAATATCAAGGTATTCAGAGATTATAGGTGGCAATTCTTCTGTTACTAGGGCTCCACAAATTATGTTATTACCCATTTCCCTAGAACCTCTAGCAAATTCAAATTCTGGCTTGTCAGGTGGCCTGAAGATTACACTACCTCTGTGGCAGTCTATGGTGGCATGATGTTGACTTAACCAATCCATACCCAGTATAATATCAAAACTGGGCACTGGCATTACAAGTAGTCTAGCATACAGTTCTCTTCCACATAATGTGATAGGACAATTGTTACAAGCATCACTAACCGGAATGATTCCTCCACCGGTAATGATCTTATAACAATTCCTAAGGGGTTTAGTGCTTAAGCTATGCTTCATAAGGAAATCTACTGACATGAATGAATGAGAAGCTCCAGAGTCAAATAAAGTAATAGCTGGTATTGAATTTATAAGCACAGAACCTGTGATCACGTCTGCTGTGGCTTCCGCTTCTTCCAGAGTCATTGCATAAGCACGGCCTTGCTGCGGTGCACCCCTCTGTTGCTGCTGTTGGTGCTGAGCAAAGCGTTGTTGTTGTGTTGGAAGCGGGGGTCCCCTCTGTTGTACTGCTGGGGGCCTGGCCTGGACTGGAGCCTTTGGTGCAGCTGGGCGTCCTTGGGCAGCAGGACAGTCCCTCAATTGATGTGCTGGGGAGCCACAATAGAGACAGGCACCTAGCCTCTTTCTACAGTCTTGCCAAGTGTGGCCTGGTTTTTGGCAATAGTTGCAAGGGGGAGCTCGTTGGTTCTGACCTTGAGCCTGGGGTGCTGGAGCTCGAGGGAGAGGACGCTGAGTTTGCTGCGGGGCCCTCTGCTGTTGTTGTTGTTGAAAAGGGCGTTTGTTGGGTCCCGCATTCCCGGTATCTCTTTCTCGTTTCAGTTTGTGCCACATATCTCTCTCGACGCCTTGAGCCACGCTCAAGATCTCCTCATAGGTGCGAGCTCGGCTGGTGGTGACAGCAAGGCGGATATCCGGAGATAGCCCCTTCTTGAATCTACGGGCTCTGTCCTCCGGGGTACGAACCATGTACTCCGCAAAGTGGCTTAACCTGCTAAATTCAGCAGTATATTCATCAACAGTCATGTTACCTTGTTCCAGTCTCTTGAATTGGCTTTCGAGAGCTTCCCGAGCCACTTCGGGATAGAATTTCTCCTTGAATAGCCTCTTGAAGTCCTCCCAGGTAATGTCGGGAGCAGATAGTTGGGGTTCATCTCTGAACCAGGTTCGAGCAATGTCGAACAGTTGCAGGCTTGCGGACTCCACTTTGAGATCATCGGAAACCCGAGCAGTCTTCAGGAGTCTCTCGACATTCTCTATCCACTCATCAGCGTAAAGAATGCCCTCAGTTCCGTAGAATTTCAGAGGCCTAAGGTTCTTGAAGTCTTTGGCACTTCCTGGCCTCTTGAGTGGCGACTCCTGGGACTTAATAGCTTCTGAGAGGCTGGTCCGCAGGAGTGCAGTCTGTTCTTTCTGTGATTCCACCAATCCCTGGAACACTCCAAGTAGCTGTGCCCCATCTAGAGTAATTGCCGGAACAGATGGAGGCGGAGGGAGGGCAAGAGTCTCGGGCACATTCTGCTCGGCTGGTTCTGATGTGCCTCCTACTGTGTTCCTGGTCTGGACCATTCTGAAAGATTAAGGGATAGGAAGATCAGAATCGAAATACTTGGAAATCAAAGGCGATAGGAAAAATTGAGCAGCAATGATATCAAGAATTGAAATAAGGACGCTATACTGTGAATGAGCTTTTCCTAGAATCCTCAATTTTATTCCATACCCTGTCCTAGGGTATTACCCTATTTTAGGATAGGACCTGCATGGGCCACCATAAAAACGTGTCACGACCCGCACCCGGAAGTTCGGGCACGAGTGCGTGGGTACGTCCAGCCTACGCCGCAGAGTCGGCGGTAGTACGCTGTCTAGGTCAATCCAAAGTTACTAACTAGCTCATTCACAACAACATAGGCAAGATAATAATGAGAAATGAAACTTAAGATTGCAACTGAAAATAAATATGACAACAGATTCAAATGTTTAACTACAGAAATTCAATATTGAAATCGGGGACAAACCCGATAAATAAGATAAGAAATAGAAATGAAAGATAGCTACTACTAGCTACTCAGCAGCAGGGGTCTCCTGGGTGGGTTCTGGCTCCTCATAGGTATCATCAGTCCCCTCATAGGGACCATAATAAGTAGGGGCAAGATCCTCATCATCGCCTAAATCAACAGATCCAGTCAGGAAAGGAGCAAAGTACACAGTGCACAGCAAGGTTAAACTAAATATTTATGACAATTAAATATTGAGTATCATGTTAAGAAAAATTGCATAAAAGAATGTCAATATCTCAGAGTCACAACTATAAACAGGAATATGAGAAAACAGGAGTAAATGAGCAGGAAATGAAACTACAACAGTCAGCAAGGATTTATAACATGACCAGAAATTATCTACCTGAAACTTGAGTTTGTTTTTAGAATACTTAGTTGGCATGTAGGGGTTTATAAGGCTAATTCGGCCGTCATGAACGGCTATTAGTCACGAATAATCGAGATCCGGCTGATGGACAGTCGTGTACCAACAGCTATTATTCACGGCAAGGGGAAGGGTAAACTACATGCCTTTCAGTATTCTCCCACCCGACATGAAAAACAAGACATGAATTCTAAATATTCAAGACATGAAATATAGTATTCTAACACTACGTGTAATCAGCAAGAGTACTAGTAGAGCAGGGAATTTAATTATCACAATATAAAGATTAACTTGAAGTGCAGGTACTTGCCTGTTGTTTGGATCTGGTTAATTTAGTTCTTGGGGAAAAAGTCCAGAGATGAGTCCAAAAGCTAAAATAGATATTACCATCATGCTCAGAAGATATCAAATAGCTAGAAACGCCTGTCCTTGGGTCCAATTTGGAGACAAGGGCAAAAACGGCAGTTTCGGATCAAAACGGGGTCCGCCGGTGGGCCCGCTTTGCACCGAAAAACGCGTCCGGGTCAAAGGTCTCCAAATTCACCAAACTTAGTGTCAACAGGTCAGGAACGCTGATACGAACCCAACGGAACTTCCAGATTTGGATTCCGATGAGCCGAACACAAAATTGCCCGTCGAGCGGGGCCTGTGGGGCCTACGACACGCGATTTCGTCAACGTTCTCAGAATCGAACCAAACTTGACCCACAGGACCAGCGTATCGCTACGAGTCCGATGGCGCAAGTTTCGTCTCGATCTGACGAGTGTGCACGAAGTTAGGGCGAATTGCAGAAAAGCCGGATACGGGGTGATGTCCGCGGATACGCGTTGATTCCGGTGTGCACGCACACCCGAATCAGCTTCCGCAAAATCTCACACGTCCGTATCGACGGTGCGTACGTATCTGCGAAGACCGCACGCGACCAAGTCGTCCCGTTTGGTTGGACGTACTCGGTTCCGGGGTGAAACAGGGTCTGGTTTTTCCTGTTTTTGGATCGCGGCGTGCGATCACCACAGGACGCGATGTCCCGAACAGTTTGTCCGGACACCGAGAGGGTCATACAGGCTTCACAACGCAATTTGCGGAATTGAAAACGGAGCTACGAGGCGAAAGTTACACGTACCTGAAGGGGACCCGAAAATAGGGTCGAAATCGTGTCCGTGTCGTGTCCGACACGAATTTCAAATTAGGGCTAGGGTTAGGGTTTCGTCGGATTTCCGGCGGCACACGGCGGAGGGCGGCCGGAGAGGCGTCGGCGAGGGCGGGGGACGGTTCGCCGAGGGGCGGCGCGGCTTCCACGGGGGCGGCGGCGGCTCAGGGCGGCCGGCACGGCGGCTGCGGCTGGCTGCTGTGCTGCTGCTGCTGTCGAGGGAGAAGACGGCCGCTGGCGGGGCTCCGGAGGGCGGAGACGGGAGGAGGAGGCGCTGACGGGTCGACGGCGAGGAGGGGACGGTGGCGGCGCTAGGCGGTGGTTGGAGGAGGAGGCTGGGGGGTGTAGCCGCGAGGGGGGGTTTAAATAGGGTTTGCGGGCGGAGCCGTTGGGCGGAGGAGGCGGAGAAAGGGGGGACGTGGCCGCGGGGTGCGGGCGAGGGGGCCGGCGGAGGCGCCGCATGGCCGGGCGGGTCGGCGACTGACCGCGTCTCGCGGGGGCGGGGCTGGTCGTGGGTGACCGGGTCGGGGGTTGCGGGCGGGTCGGGTTGGCTGACCCGACCCGACCCGATAGGGCGGGGGACCGGGCTGGGCTGGGCTTCGGCCCACTGGGCCGGGCCGGCCCAGAAACGAAATAAAAAAAAACAAAATAAAAATAAATAATAAATAATAATAATAATTAAAATATTTTAATTAATTAATTAATTAATAAAAAATGGTTTTGAGGTATTTAAAAATAGGTCTGAGGCCCAGAAAAATCCAGAAAAATTACCCTAAGTCCAATTTTTCATTTTACACCCAAAAATGTTATTTTCATGATATTTTAATATTATTTATTACCAATTAAAAATCATTTATTAATTGAAAACCTTGATTTTAATTACAGAAAATTTCCAAAAAATTCCAGAAAATTGGGAAAAATCCAAGATTTAATAATTTGAAAATTTAGGGGGGTTTACACAGTCTCTGTCGGGGTGTACTACTAACTACATTCTAGCAAGAGAATCATTGATATAAGCTACGGTACTAAGGAATCAATCAATCAATCAGACGGAAAAAGGAACAGAAGAAAAAGAACATAACATAACCTTCTAACACAACCATGGTTTAATGATGCATCCAAAGTTTGATACCCCTATCCTTTGGTACCACTGTTTCTACTACAAGTACACCAACTGTTAGCTCCCATATCTACTGATATTATTTATACTAGTTGTTCTTATCACTCAAGTGCACACCAAGTGCAACACACCATACTAAGTACTGCTCCCTCTAATACTACTCTAGATGGACACCCAAGTCAGTTTGTAGTGCCATCTCAGACATGCTCAATCCAACAGATCCTTATACATGTACATCATCTACTCATATACTGATATATTTCTTACCCACCATAAAATTTAATCCTTAAAATAAAATCATCAAAATTTAACTTCTTGAACAATTTAAAATAAAATGCATATACTTTCCTCAAAAGTCAAATATTCAAATATTGGAATAAGATTTTTTAATCACTTCCAAAATCTTTATAGCTTTGACTATGTTTATTGAATTGAATTTGAATCCTCAAAAAATTTAATAACATAAAATCTCAACTTCCTCAAAAATTCTTAAAAATTTAAATTTATTTCCAATCTTCAAATTATAAATTTAAATTCACATCTATCTAAGTATATATATAAATACTTACAGTCTCTAATACTCAAGGTACACACAGATACACCAATTGTCTACAACTCTCAACTGTGTACTAAAATTTGCACTGCCCGAATTACTTGCACTATTACTTCCATGATTTTATATCCATATTAACTGTTACATCAATCTAATATTATCACATGAGATACTTACTGTTATTAGCACTAACCATTGATATAGAAATACTAACTCTCTTGGTATGGTAACACTAGCTTCATCATTAGATCACCTCATCACACTTATTAGAACTCATGATCATTTGCACTTTTTATAACTTATATAATACGCATGCTTTACTTCACTCTCAAAGACAGGCATATGGTTCCATATCTCAATTGATGTAACGTATTTTCTCTTAAATCTTTTACATACTAATCAGTAATACACTATATATCCTCCATTACAAATCTTGATATTTTTTTACCCATGGTACACTCATTAATACCTTTTATGCATATACATTTCTTTACTCTTGACACACCCAAGTAATCAATCATCAAATTGAATATCATACTCCATTAATTTTTAATATAATTTTCTTGATACTTAATTGCTTACATGGATCACCCAACTACATAAATTTATGACTATCCAGGACTAGCATGCTGACTTGATACTAACTCCTGGAACCATCACTGATACCCTTTACTCCTTCTACCTATAATACCAATACTACTAATAATGATACCTTATCATAGAACCGTTGCTACAAGGTACTACGCTATGGGATATCTCTAGATTAATGCCTACTGCTCACATGTCCAACCAAGAAACACTTACAGACTCACAAGCCATACTCAGTCAATACTGATACAAGACACAAGACCTAATTGTAAGTCACCAATTATCATATTAACATGGATCCTTAAAGAAAATAAGCTCAAAAGGAATTGGATTAAGGACTAAAAGTATCCCTTAGAAAACAAAAAGAAGCGATGGAACAAAGTCCTAGAATAACAGAAGTGGATAAGTTTTGAGATGATACTTTAAGAACCAATTTAAGATACAACCTGATAATCATACACGTCTGTCCGAGATCATGACACTTAGAATCCTCGTCACGCCAGTAAGCATAGCTGCAATAAATGATAGGTTCCATAACTAAGATATGCAACTCTGTAATCACGTCATCTAGAATCCTCGCTACGCCAACCGGTATGGCTGCGAGAGACTCTAAATTCATAACTAAGATATGTACATCCGAAGTCAGGTTCCTACGTTTTTGCCAAGACAACTAATGTGGCTGAGATAAACTCTATGCTCCATAACCAAGGTAGACGTTTTACCTTTCTTACTGTCCTCATCAACATATATCATCAGATGATACCGTAAATTATAGTCCGTAAAATTCATCTCTATATGAAATCAAAATTAACGATGACACCAAGAATTAATTTTACAGCTGATCAACAAGAATCAAATTCAATAGCAACAAGTGAGAGCGGACGGAATAAGAGAAAAAGATTTAAATTGGAAATTATAATAAGATTCCCAAGGGTCGTCCCAGGAATCCCTCAAGAGTTTATGATTCATTATCCTCTCTCATCCTAGTATCCTATGTCCTATATCCTATCGCAGGCACACAGTAGTACAACTAATACATCGTACTAACACGATATCGCACAACTTGTAAAGTCTGACCTGCATGGGATACCACTAAAAATGTGTCACGATCCGCACCCAGAATTTGGGGCACGAGTACGTGGGTACGTCTAGCCTATGTCGCAACATCGGTGGTAGAACGCTGTCTAGGTCAATACACTATCTAAACAATCTCATACGAGTATCCCACTCCATAAGGAGACACAGATATCACACTATAATATGAATACTCAATCACATAAACTAAGCACGATGAGATATCAAAGAAAACAAATGAAATACAAGACAAGTCTAAATAACAATAAATAGTCTAACCTACAATCAATAATATTCAAATCTTAAAGTATACCGGAAATAAGTCCTCTAAGTCGTAGTCTGGAAAAAAATATCCAGTCAGGATTGGAGCAAAGTACATCTCTAACAGCAGTTCTATATCAATGATATAAACTATGTAGCAGTAAATAGATGGAAATATACAAGATGCATATACATGTACAAGAGATATACAATAAAAAAATACTAGAAATACTGTAAATAAATGCGGAAAGGAATAATATGTCAATGAACAAGAATACTATGACTAAGTATGTGAGTACTAGCTTTAACATGTGATCGGCTTGGAAACTTGTACGAGAGCTATATGGCCTGACTAATTATACGTGCGGAGTATGACCAACACTAACATGAGAACAAGACTTGCACATGAAGGGTATGTTCACATATCTACACTAAAATACTCTCCAACCCCCGACTGGTATAGTAGATCCAACCAAGGTACACTATGGTACGGGATTCTCTATGAAGGTAACAAGTCTCCCCGAGAATCAGTGTCTATACATGCACAAGATAATCAATGAAATAAGACTTGTACAAGATACCCCATGAATAAGGAATAAGATCTCATGACGAGATCCGGATATACCAATCCGTGTAACCATCGTGTTAAGGAATATAGATATTTAAACTAGATACAATGAACATAAAGAATATCATAAATAAGAAACTATCAGAGAATGTACTCGCCTGTGGTCCTTAGCTGGCAATACCAATGTCTGTTTCCGAATCTTGTCTGAAAATCCAACAGTCCTAAAGACAACATTTAATACAATATTGCATCAGACATTATACTAACACACAATCAAAAATACATTAAACTCAGGGCTACGCTAGGTATGACACTGGTCAACTAGGGTCAAACGTGCGTCTAATTTCATGGGTGTCGCGTCTGTAATTGCTGTGCAAGACAGACAGTCAAAATGATACGGGTCTTGCCATTATATCGGTGTACATATGACAGTCTTCTAATATGTTACATGGTCACGGTCAATATAACTACAGGGTATCCGTATTTACACTCGGGTCACCTAGTGCATATATAAACATACATATAGTCTTAACTATCATTAAACCTTAAATTACCTACTATATATATATATATATATATATATATATATATATACATACTAATACATACTAATGAATAACTAAGTATACATATACTAAATGTATACTATACACACACGTACAAAATCCTGAAGAAGGGCAGGAACGAACCTGCGCACGGGCACGATGATAATGACGGCGATGATGATGACGATGGCGATGGTGTTGATAATTAAGGTGATGGTGTTGATGATGGTTAAAGTGATGGTATTAGTGATTATCTAGAAGATAATGATGATAGTGGTGGTGGTGTAGAGTTCGTCGAGGGAGCCGTGGTAGCCAGAGGGAGTCAAGGCGCTGGAGAGGATGACGGAAGAGGGTGACGGATGCAAGGTCGAGGATGGCCGGGTTGTCCAGGCGAGGTACAGCGGTGCTCTGGGCTCAGGGAGACGCGGTGGTGTTGCTCGGCGCTGCGGGGGATCTTCTCGGTGCAGTCGGACGGAGGAAGAACGGTGAGCAGCGGGTCGTCGATGGTCGAGGTGGGTCCGGCGGGGCTGCTCGGTGGAGGTTCAGATGAATGCGGGCTGGGCTTGGTTCAAGCGGAGGGGGTCGGGCTTCAGGCTTGGGGCTTCTCGGTGCAGGCTGTGCTCCGGTTGGGTTTCGGGGAAGAAGGAGATGGTGAGCAGCGGATCTGGCCGGCGGCTTGTCGAGTGGGGATCCGGCGGGAAGGATCGGTCGAGTAGGAGGAGATGGGTGTAGCGTTCAGTGGCTCGGGTCGAGGTGGCTACTCCGGCAGTGAACTCCGGCAGAGGGTGGCTGCAGAAGAATAAGAAGAAGATGGTAAGGGGATGGGTGAAGGTCGGCTGGAAGCTTTAGGTGTCGTGTCCAACGGGGTAGATTCCTTAATGCACTTTTGCATAAAAGTGCCCAATAATTAGAAAATTGCACAAAGTTAGGTTTATGGTTTAAATTATTTAAAATAAATGCAATTGGTGTTCTAAAATAAATTAGAAGTACATTGGGCTAAAATTAAGTGGGACACAAGTGTCATGGACATAGAGGGATCATAATAGAATATTACCCTAATTTGGGTTGCTCAAAGTGGGTCAAGATTGTGTCTCCAATTTCGATTAGTACACCCAAGGATACAAAGTTTGATTTTTATAGAATTAAATATAGTCGTTTGCGACGAATGTTGTGTGACTAAAATAAAGCACAACAAGACATAGTTATGAGTCACACAAAGATCAAAATAACTGTCTGGCACGTCTAGGACAAATGTATAAAATCTGTTGGAAGACAATGGCTAGTATAGTGCTCTAATTATCGAACTTACGATAATGTGCAACAATCAAATAAATCATAAAAATTTAAATATAACTAATTATCATGAAATTATTTACACCTTAATTATGAAAAGATGAAAATATCCCTAATCAGAAATGTGGGGGTGACACATGCTCTCCCCTAATAAGCAAGTGTTGATTTATGCGAGTGGGTTCGTCCCGCTCACTAGTACAAGCTGAGTACTGACCCATGTTGTGGGCAATTATTTCAGGCACTCAGAGTGTACAACGCTAGTGGATAGACAGGAAGACATTAAAACTTCTTATATTTTAAAGTATAGTTGAAGCCAATTCATTTTGGAGGCGTGGATTTTTAATCTATGCAAGGGCGTAATATACGGACGACAAGGCTTATCTGATGGAGCACGCCCTACCTTTTGAGTTTTTTTTTTATAATGCAAACCAAGTAGCCGAGAGTCGCATCAAATATAAACTCTATGTAAATTGCTCTGAATTATCAATGAAAGGATGTTTTCTTCCAATACTTTGTGTTCAACTATCTATGAATGTATTTTCTAACTTGTGTTTCAAATGGATTTCTGTCACTGCACGTTCTTGCCTTATGTGGACGCAACTCCAGGCTCGTACGGCATCACGCCCAAGCGAGGACGATTAGTTCCATAAAGGATCCAAACAAGGATGATTGATCCTTGCAGGATCGGGGCATGACATGTTGGTATCAGAGCACGGCTTCACTTTCTTGGGTTTTCAAAAAGATATTCTAGAATTTTGATGTGCCTCACGATTGAATTATATTTGGTGTCAGCTGCATGAGATAAATCACCCTATACAATGAGCCCATAGATAAAAATTTATCATTTTTGGAGTGTTGACAAGCTACTTACTTTTGTAGCTATGACAAAGAAAAATATTGTTGCTGGAAGCAATGCTCAGCCTGTCTAGAGTGATCCGACAAGTTCTGGAGAATTTGGAGGGGCGGGTTCAAACAATATGACTGAGAGGCTCATGCATCTAATTGAGGTACATAAATTTAGACGCAGTTCACTCCTAAACAAAAGAAGATGGATACCATGATGTATTTGATTATATCTTTGGTACCCAGCAACGGCGCAGCCACGATGACACCTGTCGTATCGCCAGCTGTGGCGGTAAAAGATGAATCTCAGGAAACACAGTCTTCCGCTAAAAATTCCTGCAGAGCGGCTGAGTTCACTAAGATGTACCCACCAACGTTCAACGGGCGGGCGGAACCGGACGTGGTAATGGGATGGATTGTAAAACTCGAAGGACTCTTCAACCTGGTTGGCATTAAAGGGTCCAAACGAGTAGCTTGTGCATCGGTGCAACTGGAACTGCGGGTGCATGATTGGTGAGAAGCCACCAAGCAAGGAATTTATGATGCCAATCCCAACTGATAGATCACCTAGAAGATGTTTAAATCTGTCTTTATTGAACAATATATCCCAAGGCACGTGCGATAACAAAAGGAAGACGACTTCAGCAATCTGGTATAAGAAAGTATGTCTGTTGATGACTATGATTCAGTGTTCGCAAGACTCTCCAAGTTTGTCGGACACTTCTTGTCTAACCAGCAGGCATGGTGCTATCGTTTTCAGAAAGGTTTGAATGATGACCTGCATAGGGATGTCATAAATCAAAAGTTCCAGACCTACCGGGAATGTTATGAAGTTGTCCTTAATAGAGAATAGATCTTTGGGCGTAATTCACAAAAGACAAATGTACAGACTTCCCATACCAATTTCAACAAGTGGCCTCATAAAACGGGAGGGTCTGGAGCACCGAAGCGTCCTCACACATCCGAGCATAGGGGTCCACCTCTGGGACTGCATTGCCATAGGTGCGACAAGATGGAATATTGGGTGACTAAGTGCCGAGTCGTAGGATGTTTCAAATATGGCCGCTTGGACCATAAAGCATTTGGATGTTGAGATGCAAGGTCGATCGTCAGACAATAATCAAACCACAACAAGGAACCTCCAGCACATGGCGCCAATGCTATACCAGTGAACCCACAATGCCAAGGTGTCCAAGGCCGAGTCTATGCATTGACTCGGGATGAGACATCTGCCTCCGATACTGTTGTGACATGTACCTTACTTTTTAAAAATTTGCCCGCTAGATTCTTATTCGATTCAGGTACTACGCATAGTTTCATATCTTTTGATTGCATTGTTGAGAATAAGTTAGCTTCTACTCCATTAAATATGAACCTTTGCATGAGTACCCCTTCGGGAGTCAACATGCTCGCCAATACGATCTGTAGGGACGATAATATTTGCATCGGAGGCAGAAAGATTTCCTTAGATATCATTGTTCTAGACATTAAGGAATACGATATTATTCTTGGAATGGACTGGTTGGGTTCTTGCCATGCAATAATCGAGTGCTCGGAGAAGTAATTCGTATTTCGTCTACCTGGCGAGGCAGACTTCTACAATTCGTGCAGTGCTGTACCGAAGACGGTGATATCAGTAATTACGGCTAGGCGCATATTGTATTCGAGATATGAAGGGTACTTAGCCTCTGTTCGAGACACACGGCAGGAGGGTGCAGATGCAGCTCAAGCTGATGTCATAACAGATTTCCCCGACGTGTTCCCGGATGAGCTTCCTGGAATACCTCCTGATCGAGAGATCGAATTCTCCATTGACACCTTTTTGGATACGCGATCGATATCGAAGGCACCCTACAGAATGGCCCCAGCTGAGCTAAAGGAACTGAAGATGCAGTTACAAGATCTGTTGGACCGAGGAGACATTCGCTCAAGCATTTCTTCATAGGGAGCTCCGGTCCTATTCGTAAAGAAGAAGGATGGATCCATGCGGCTGTGCATAGACTACCGAGAACTGAATAAGGCTTTCGTGCAAAATAAGTACCCATTACCAAGGATAGATAGCCTGTTTGATCAACTACAAGGTGCAACAATATTCTCTAAAATTGATCTCAGGTCGGGCTATCACCTGTTAAAAATCAAATTCGGTGACGTCCCCAAGTCAGCGTTACGAACCCGATACGGGCGCTATGAATCTCTTGTAATATTGTTCGGCTTGACGAACGCCCCAACAGCTTTCATGGATATGATGAACCACATATTCCATCCATTTGTGGACAAGTTTGTGGTCGTATTTATTGATGACATACTAATCTATTCCAAAAATAAGACGGAACACAAGGAATATCTGAATATCGTGCTGCAGACGTTACTGGAGAATTGGTTGTTCGTAAAGCTCAGCAAGTGTGAGTTATGGTTGAACACCGTGGCGTTCCTTGGACATGTCATCTTGGCAGAAGGCGTTGCCATAGACCTAAAGAAGATAGAAGCAGTGGTGGATTGGAAGCAACCTACGCCAGCCAGTGAAGCTCGTAGTTTTCTAGGCCTAGTTGGATACTATCATAGGTTCGTAAAAGATTTTTCTAAATTGCCCTCGTATTTGACTCGCCTTACTCAAAAATGGATTGCATTCAAGTAGAGTGACGACTGCGAAGCTAGCTTTCAGGAGCTAAAGCAACGGCTCATTTCAGCTCCAATACTTGCCCTTTCGGATGGAGTGGATGAGTTTCAGATATACAACGATGCTCCGGGACTCGGCTTAGGGTGTGTTCTCATGCAGAGGGATAAGATGATATTGTATGCCTCAAGATAATTGAAGCCACACAAGAAAAACTACCCAACACATGACTTAAAATTGGCGAAAATTGTGTTAGCACTGAAGTTGAAACGGTATTATCTTTATGGTGTCGCTTACAAAATCTACACAGAACACAAGAGCCTTAAGTAGCTTTTCACCCAACGGGAACTGAACCTCCGCCAGCGGCGCTGGCTAGAACTGATAAAGGACTACGACCTGACGATCGCATATATGCCGGACAAGGAAAACGTCATTGCTGATGTCTGAGTCAAAAGCACGTGGGCTCATTATCCATAAAAAACTGTCTGCTTCAGGATCTAGAGTCGATAGGCATCGAATTTTGAGTTCGGCATCAAGGAATGGAGCTAGCTCCACTCCATCTTGAGCCGAGTTTGCGTGATAGAATCAAGTCTTCTCCGAGGGACGATTAGTTCCTAACAAAGGTATGTGGGCTGAACTCGACGAAAAAGACGTCCAACTTCATGGAAGGCGAATATGGGACCTTACAGATGAAAGAAAGATTATGCGTTCCTAGCGATCCAGAACTTTGAAAGAAAATTATGATAGAGGCACAATATGCGAAGTATTCTTTACATCCGGAGAGCACTAAAATATACAAGGACTTGCACAGGACCTTCTGGTGGCATGGTATGAAGCGAGATGTGGCAACCTTTGTGACACAGTGTATGGCATGTCAACAGGTGAAAGCTAAACATCAGCGATCCGGCGAAAAGCTGCAGAACCTCGCTATTCCCGAGTAAAAATGGTACAACATCGCTATAGATTTTATCGTAGGCTTTCTAAAGATACCGCGGGGGCATGATTCTATTTGGGTCCTAGTTGATCATTTGACCAAATCTGTAATACCCCGTTCCGCTCAAGCGGACTGCCGTTTCAAACGACAATAGTGCAGCTGTCCCGACCCGCTTTGCCTCAAACAAGAAGCAAAGGATATCCAGACTTGTCCCTACAGGAAATCAACTTCGGCTTTTAGAGGCTCACTCGGCGTATCGCTCTACCGAGGCGAATCATCGCTAAGGTGGGTGGCTACGGTGAACTTGTCTTTGCTTAGCCAGCACACATAAAATCTGGAATATTCATGCTAGTCGCTAGGTGAATCACCCCTGCATGCTAATAAATCCAACGCACCTAGCTAAGGAAATAATCCCAACTTGCATTGCTTGCTAGAACATGGAAAATGAAATACTGCTGATATATGTTCAGACCCTCGCATGCTAAGTTCCTTAATTGTTTCATCTCTCGGCTTACCTTCGGGCCCGAGCAAACGTGCCTGCTTATGTTCCTTAGAAACGCATGCTTGTCTGCTTGAATGTTGCCTTATTTTCATCCAACTCCGGGAGACTACTAAGTAGTCGTTCCGTGCATGTTTGACCCTGCAAGTATCCGGGACCGTTAGGTCACCAGGCAGCCCCGAACCAGGGGAATGCATCAAGGCAAGATATTCACTGTACATAATCATGATTCAAGTATCCCGTGTACTCGTGTACTCGTGTTCCCGTGCAATCGTGTTCTCGTGTTCTCTTGTTCAAAGTGCACGCGTGTTCTCGTGTTCTCGTGTATCTCGTGATAATTGGAATAACCCAATGTCTTGTATGTCACGGACAACTCGGACCCGAGGTATTGTTCCACGGACGGTCACCGGGGCACCGGGGCCGATCCGATCCGGATGGAACTCGTGTGTAGTCTTCGTGTTCAGGACTGGGTAGCTTGCAGCTCATCGTGTACTCTTGTAGCAAGCTATCCTTGTCCCCGGCTACGTCCATAATGGCTTTGCCAGCGACCGTGTTCATATAGATAAGTCATCCTCGCTTAGCGGCTATCCGCGTGCGAGTCACTGCATCTCATCAAGAAATAACTAAACACCTGAACGATCATGTTATAAGAACCCTCGTGTTTGCATATGCTATGCCTCCTGAATGTTTATACTTACCGTGCTTGAATTAATCATGTTTGCCTTGGACAGGGAAGGAGGAATGGTAAGTTGGTAAGTCTCGTCGTGTTTCCTTAAACATCGTACGGCGCACTGCCCGATACGATAAGCTATTCAATATTTGCATGAAATTGATCCTAAGGCAACTAGAAAGACAACTTAGTAGTTGTGCACGGAACCTGTATTACGTGTTTGGATTTGTCGAGCGGGCGAGTAGCTTTCCCACCAGTGCATTCAATGTACTGATAATCCACCAGTTTGTATGCAGGGTGCGGGAGAACCTCGTTCGGTACGGATGTCTCCAACCTGCGTGCTTAGGCGTGAAGATCACTCCGAAGCAACGGTGTGTCCGGGACTGAAGCACATATATAAGACATAATATTGTGAACATAGCCCGAACTCGCCTGAACTTCGCCTGTACATTCATTCCACAGTTGTAGCCACTTGGCACGCTTTTACTGTTTCAGAGAGAGGCTTGAGCGACTTGTAATCTCGGCTATACGCCGCCTGTAATACATGTTTATATCAATAAAAGAACTTGCTTTACTTCAACTTGTGTTTCAAATACTTCCGCTATATTGTCGACTCAGTGAACCTGTTACCAAATCGCTATGCGTTCATGACTCCGCTGTACTCGGACAATCTGTGCGACTCTGTGGCTTAGAACTCTTGCCGCCAGCCAATGAACCATGGCCTTGCACGGGCGTGGCTCACGCTCGTGCGGCATCACGCCCGGATGGGTCAAAGTGATCGTCCCGCGGGAGCGCTGGCGAGGGTGATTCCCGCCTAGCGGGGACGGTCGAAATAGCCTGCGGGAGATCGGGGCATGACATGTTGGTATCAGAGCCTGGCTTCTACGCCTTTGGCCTTCAATTCGATATCTCTGTTTCGAAAGCTCGTTCGTGGGTTATGTGCACGCTCTCTCTCAATGCCTCGATGGAATGTTCCAACAATAAGTCTAAATACTTTCAAAATGTGTTTTGAATGATATGATTGCTTGTCTGGTTGTATGCTGCGAGTGGCCTTTGTGCCAACCTGTGCGAACCCTTGAGAGTATCGCTAGTAGCTTGTCCGATTTTTACTAACCCTAAGTTTGGTTGAATGCATCTATTCGAGGGACGCCTTGAACTAGTGCACCATCCAACACTTAAGAAAAGGTGAAACTTGAGTGCTGAGACTTCGCTATCAATGAGCTGGTTGACGTGTTCACGCTAGAAGTGCACTTCGAAAGTGCGCACGATCCAGTCTAAGCGATATGCTGATTTCGAAGCTTGTGCAAGTGAATATCCAATGAATAAGTACAACGACTTGTCTAGGATTGCCTCAACCCTAGATCACTGCTTGTCCTTAGAAAGTCTCGAGGACGAGAATTTTTCTAAGTTGGGTAGGATGTAACAACCCGTTCCGCTCAAGCGGACTGCCGTTTCAAACGGCAATAGTGCAGCTGTCCCGACCCGCTTTGCCTCAAACAAGAAGCAAAGGATATCCAGACTTGTCCCTACAGGAAATCAACTTCGGCTTTCAGAGGCTCGCTCGGCGTATCGCTCTACCGAGGCGAATTATCGCTAAGGTGGGTGGCTACGGTGAACTTGTCTTTGCTTAGCCAGCACACATAAAATCTGGAATATTCATGCTAGTCGCTAGGTGAATCACCCCCTGCATGCTAATAAATTCAACGCACCTAGCTAAGGGAATAATCCCAACTTATATTGCTTGCTAGAACATGGAAAATGAAATACTGCTTATATATGTTTAGACCCTCGCATGCTAAGTTCCTTAACGGTTTCATCTCTCGGCTTACCTTCGGGCCCGAGCAAACGTGCCTGCTTATGTTCCTTAGAAACGCATGCTTGTCTGCTTGAATGTTGCCTTGTTTTCATCCAACTCCGGAAGACTACTAAGTAGTTGTTCCGTGCATGTTTGACCCTGCAAGTATCCGGGACCGTTAGGTCACCAGGCAGCCCCGAACCAGGGGAATGCATCAAGGCGAGATATTCACTGTACAGAATCATTATTCAAGTATCCCGTGTACTCGTGTACTCGTGTTCCCGTGCACTCGTGTTCTCTTGTTCAAAGTGCACGTGTGTTCTCGTGTTCTCGTGTATCTCGTAATAATTGGAATGACCCAATGTCTTGTATGTCGCGGACAACTCGGACCCGAGGTATTGTTCCACGGACGGTCACCGGGGCACCGGGGTCAATCCGATCCGGATGGAACTCGTGTGTAGTCTTCGTGTTCGGGACTGGGTAGCTTGCAGCTCATCGTTTACTCTTGTAGCAAGCTATCCTTGTCCCCGGCTACGTCCATAATGGCTTTGCCAGCGACCGTGTTCATATAGATAAGTCATCCTCGCTTAGCGGCTATCCGCGTGTGAGTCACTGCATCGCATCAAGAAACAACTAAACACCTGAACGATTATGTTATAAGAACCCTCGTGTTTGCATATTCTATGCCTCCTGAATGTTTATACTTACCGTGCTTGAATTAATCATGTTTGCCTTGGACAGGGAAGGAGGAATGGTAAGTTGGTAAGTCTCGCCGTGTTTCCTCAAACATCGCACGGCGCACTGCCCGACACGATAAGCTATTCAATATTTGCATGAAACTGATCCTAAGGCAACTAGAAAGATAACTTAGTAGTTGTGCACGGAACCTGTATTACGTGTTTGGATTTGTCGAGCGGGCGAGTAGCTTCCCCACCAGTGCATTCAATGTACTGATAATCCACCAGTTTGTATGCAGGGTGCGGGAGAACCTCGTTCGGTGCGGATGCCTCCAAAGTGCGTGCTTAGGCGTGAAGATCACTCCGAAGCAACGGTGCGTCCTGGACTGAAGCACATATATAAGACATAATGTTGTGAACATAGCTCGAACTCGCCTGTACATTCATTCCACAGTTGTAGCCACTTGGCACGCTTTTACTGTTTTAAAGAGAGGCTTGAGCGACTTGTAATCTCGGCTATACGCCGCCTGTAACACATGTTTATATCAATAAAAGAACTTGCTTTACTTCAACTTGTGTTTCAAATGCTTCTGCTATATTGTCGACTCAGTGAACCTGTTACCAAATCGCTATGCGTTCATGACTCCGCTGCACTCGGACAATCTGTGCGACTCTGTGGCTTAGAACTCTTGCCGTCAGCCAATGAACCATGGCCTTGTACGGGCGTGGCTCACGCTCGTGCGGCATCACGCCTGGATGGGTCAAAGCGATCGTCCCGCGGGAACGCTGGCAAGGGTGATTCCCGCCTAGCGGGGACGGCCGAAATAGCCTGCGGGAGATCGGGGCATGACAAAATCTGCCCATTTTCTCCCTATCAAAGTTACATGGAGCATCGATCGGTTAGCATAGATTTACATTGATAAGATTATCCGATTACACGGAGACCTGCCTCAATCGTCTCGGACCGTGATAGACGTTTCTTATCTCATTTTTTGGACTAGCCTACTGTCTGCTTTGGGCACCAAGCTAAAGTTCAGTACCGCATATCATCCCCAGACTGACGGCCAGACGGATCAGATACTTGAGAATATGTTACAAGTATGTGCGATCGATCTAAAGACTAGTTGGGACACACACCATCCGTTAGCGGAGTCGCGTACAACAATATTTACCAATCAAGCATCTAGATGGCACCGTATGAAGCGCTCTATGAACAGAAGTGTCGATCTCCAATATGTTAGAATGAAGTCGATGAGCGACAAGTACTCGGACCAGAGCTGGTAGAGCAGGCCATTGAGAAAGTTTGCTTTATTCGAGAAAGACTCCGCACTACGCAAAACCGATAGAAGAGCTATACCGATGCTTATTGTAGACCCTTGGAGTTTATGGTCAGAGATCACGTCTGCTTGAAAGTGACACCAAGTGATGAGCTTCGATATTATGGATAAATTGAGTCCCAGATTTGTTGGCCCCTTTGAAATACTTGAGTGAGTGGCAGTTGTGGCCTATCAGATTGCACTACCGCCCACCCGCCCTGGCTAAAGTGCACGATGACTTTCATGTCTCTAAACTTTAGAAGTATATGCATGATCCGAGTCATATGGTTAGCTTCGATCAATTGGAACTGCGTACGGACTTATCGTACTCAAAGGAGCCTATGCAGATTTTGGATCACAAAGAGAAGGTGTTGTGGAACCGTACAATATCCTTGGTTCACGTTTTGTGACGAAACCATTTAGTAGAAGACTCAACATGGAAGATGGAGTAAAATATGAAGGAGAAGTACCCTTTATTGTTTGTTCTGTCGGAGGTAAGTCCTTCTTAAGTTTCGGGACGGAACTTTTTCTTAGTGGTATATTATTTATTGCCTCAAATCTTGTTCAGACCGGGATGCGCACTATATAATTGGGCTTTTGGCTAGTCTGTCTGAGTCGTAGCTTAGTGTTTAGAATCTTCAGCATCCTATTGCCACGGATAAAATATGATGATCCTTTCCAACTGCCTCTATTGAAACGAGTCCAATAGTTTTTGTATTTTGTTGCTTGATTTTCTTGATGTCACTTTGGGATTTTGTTTTGGTGTTGCTTTCGATTTACTTGGTTTATGTTGTTGGCTTTCTCGCTTGGAGCTTTGGTTCTTGGGGAGTTCGAGAGGAAGGAGAGGCAAAGGATTCTAACCCGGTGCTCGTGCTATTGCAGGTCCGCGTAACTGACGTTTGATCATCGCTAGGCGGGACTCCTTCTTTCAGCACTTTCCTTAATCGGTGGGTGGTTTAGACCCTTATTTCCTACTTTATCACGTCCACATTTCTAATGTTTCAAACGTTCAATCGATGATATACCCGGCTGAATGCCTAGGAAATCCTTAGCCATAATGCATGCCTGCCACTAAGAAAGAAACATGGGAATTATAGGGTAACTTGTATATTCATGAACACGATCTAAATGCGAGATCCAAATTATAAGCGTCAGTTGTGGTTCGAAACCAAGGAACTGCCTGATGGAATACGGCATCTGAATATTGGTTGCTACCTGGTGCCTCGGAGAGTTTGGACCTACTAGATACCAAAATCGGAACAAGACTTTGAGAAAATATGAACTGTTGCATAAGTATATATATTGCTGCTTTACTTCTTCTGTTTTATCTCATACATTGTATGATAATTGAACTGTTCACGCATTTGCATGGTCTGGGACAACTTGTGCACAAGGTTTGGCATTTCCTCAAGACGGTATTCTGGGGCACTGGAATCGTATCGACCCGGTGGAAAATATTTGATCGTGCTAGTCACAATGCATTGCAGGACCTTCAGCATGGCTTGCTACTCGGGCTGACAGGATGCGCCGTAATGCCTTGGATAAGTTTCCATGGTGTCGATCATACCAATGATCGCATATAGATAGAACACATGCTAATCTATTGTCTTGTGCATATGGTAAGTATACTTGTGTTTCGTTGCAGGGAATGTGCGCTTCGGTTGAGTAAGTAACCGATGTGCTTTATGGGTTCAACGTTAATTTTTGTTCCTCTAAAATTATACAACTGATATGAAATGAATTCACTTAGTTCTTAATAGAAAGATCATTTTAATGCATGCTTGCCCCTAATAAGCAAGTATTGATTTAGGCGAGTGGGTTCGTCCCGCTCACCAGTATAAGCTGAGTACTGACCCACATTGTAGGCAATTAGTTCAGGCATTCAGAATGTGAAGCGCTAGTAGATAGACTAAAAAGCATTAGAAGCTCTTATATTTTGAAGTATAGTTGAAGCCAGTTCATTTTGGAGGCATGGATTTTTAATCTATACAAGGGCGTAATGTACGGACGACAAGGCTTATCTGATGGAGCGCGCCCTACCTTTTGATTTTTTTTCTCTTATAATGAAAACCAAGTAGCCGAGAGGCACATCAAATATAAACTCTATGTAAATTATTCTGAATTATCAATGAAAAGTATATTTTCTTCCAATACTTTGTGTTCAACTATCTGTGAATGTGTTTTCTAACTTGTGTTTCAAATGGATTCCTATCACTGCACGTTCTTGCCTTGTGCGGGCGCAACTCCAGGCTCGCACGGCATCACGCCCAAGCGAGGACGATCGATTCCGCAAAGGATCCAAGCGAGGACAATTGACCCTTGCGAGATTGGGTCGTAACAGATACAAACACAAACGAGTTCAGTTATAAAATTGGCCAATCACTTGTACGACTTGCTAGGTGGAGTCTGGGTTATCCCAGAGGTATTATACATATAATAAGAATCCTCATATCGATCCATATGCTAGTAGGGCTAGCCGAGTCATGAATCACCATATAGCACATAGTATTATATACCAGTCCCTCGTGAGGCCACCGTGCTAAGATTGAATAGAACATATAGTACAATATAATAGTCGAATATTTCCATCTATTACTGAGAATTTAAATAATATCCATGGGGGGCAGCCTGCACTCCCTAAACAATTGTTTGAGGGTAGCTAGTTAAGCGCGATATTGGAATTCCGTCTATCCCAATGCTCTACATATTTTAGTTGTCTAGTTAACCCTACAGTTAGCTGGAATCATATGACGTGGTCACATGTTACTCCCCTTATATGTTGTACCTCAGTACGGTCACGCTAAATACGAATCCACTTTATCACTTGATAGTTCAATTTGGATTCACCCGAGCGTGATGCAACAATCAAACAACTCCTAACCACGCTTGGTTATTGACCAACTATCATATCCATGGTGGAGGAAATCGTATCATATCACATGTCGCATAGCACGTAGGTACACCTCAGTGTAAAACATGTAACATAATCACGTAGGAACACTTAGCACGTAGGAACACATAGTACATAGTAATTGTATCAGCACGGATACCAATAGCGGAGTCAAGTTACCAATCATTGGTGAATCACATAATTTTTAGCACATGGAAACACATAGGCTAAGTCAGGAACATAGGTAGTCATTGTCACTTGGCGCATGGTCTATTTCTACAAATAGTCGGGTCAGGTGCATAGTCAGATCCAATGCATAGTTATTTAGTTCTCATACACTTACAATCATTAAGATCACACATGAAATCACAAAATCCAATAAAATATCCAAACCAAGCAAATCAATAATATGTGCACCTAGGGAAGCATAAAGGTTTGGGGTGCATAGGGATGAGGGACACAAAGGTTCAGAGGCGCATGGGATTAGGGACACATAGGGTAATAGGCAAAGTCCACTCATCGGGACAAGTGCTGAGTGACGGGCAATAAATACAAGTCGGAGAAGTGACTAATGTGACAAGCCAAAAAGTGTCAGAGAAAAGATAAAACCATAAAAAGTCGTGCAAAATCACGAAAGTCGAGCAGAGTCCTTTGTCAAAATAAGAGAAGCATGACACTCAGCCGTATAGTCATCTGGGCGCATGAATTCTGAGCCGCATAGATTCCTGGCCTTAGTGATATTTCATGCATTCAGTATTCTATGTGTCCGACTTTCGAACGCATGCACAGAGAAATCATGCGCCCAACAAGATAGGCACATGCTAAAATATGCTACAAAGAGCTATGCCACATGAGACTCCTTCGTCCCTAAACAACACGAACTCCATGGAAAAAAGCTCCAAATTTTGAAAAAAAAAATTCTTCATAAAAATTTTATTTTAACTCCAAATTGAGTGAACCAAAAGCCAAAATGTCTGAAATGGAATGCTCTATCACCTAGAAAAACTGGATTTTTCTAAAATATCATATTTTAATAGATCAAAACTAAGAAAAACTTATGGAACCTATAAAAACTCTCATCTTAAAATATAGATCTATACATATCCATCCATAAAAACCAAAAACTCCAAGTATTAAAAGTGCTTAGAATCATAATGTACACATAATAAACTAATAAAATACAAAAAAGAGCAAGAATTTAAATCTAAGGGTTTGTCCATATCATGCAAGGTGTACTTGCCTAAATGAAAGGAGGAGGAAAAATAAGAAAATGAGGGAAGAGAGAGAAAGAAGTTAGCTTATATAGCTAGGACTTGAGGTTTAAACCATGGGTTCAACTCATGAGCAAACTAACACAAACAAATAAACCATGAACCACATTAAACCAAAGAATGAGTTTAGTCTCCATGCAACCTAATTAACATGCAAACAAGAAATAATACGTTCTAAATACGTATATCGGAAATGGGAAGTCAAAATTACAATTTGATGTAGGCAAACAATTAGGTTATATACTTAATCAGAAGAAAATCTACTCCAAATTGAAATCAGTGTTCCCCTTATTTCCTTCAGTTCCTCTGTAATAATCAAGATGAGTATTAATCAAATCAAGTATATGAATATATGTCGTATCAAATCAATTAATTACACTTAAACTTCACACATGATATATATGATTGCTATATTTATCTACATTTGCAAACTAGTCATTTACAATATGCTAAATAATTCAATTAATTGAAAGATAAATGTAACAAAATACTGAAAAAATAAAACAAAAGTCAAAATACACAAAAAATCTATCGATCCAAGACTGTTTTTAGCCAAACCAATTATATGCGGTATATTGTCACTATATTAGTCAACGCACCCCAAATTATAGCAAGTTCTAGGGGGTCAAACCCTCACAAATGACATACTAGTATTATATTAACTTTGGTGAAGGAGGCTAAGTTTGTGTGTACAGTTTAGACTTAAAAGAGTAAACCAATAGTCAAGATTGCTCATAAATTTGGTTAATGTTGAAGGTAAAGATTGCTCATGACTCTTGTGAAGGTAGTTGGCACTAGCAGAGCCATGGCTGGGCTGACCCGGGCTGTAAACTGGGCTACAAAAAAAAGAATTTTTTTTACTACGGCAATGTAAGGTGCCTACATTGTTGTTCATTAGCACCTTTGAGTCTTTGCCAGATTTAATATTAAGCTTCATGTGACTGGTTTTACATTGTTGTTTCTGAGGACAATGTAATAATGTAAGGTGCCTACATTGTGCTCCTCCTAATATTAGTTATACCAATTAAAGTGCGACTCGTTATTTTCCCTTCTCCATATTCTTGTTTCTTTTGTAACGTTAATTTTTTCTCTCATGGTAATTCTGTTGCTTTTTTATTTGGATTTTTAACGTTAAGTGTACTAAGAAGCTGACATTAAATTTTCTCTATGTTTGTCATCGTTGCCTATGGTTGGCTCGGTGCTTGGCATCAGTAATCCTTTCTTGTCATGTTAAAGTTACAACAGTTATAAAACTTCTTATGCTCAGTCTCTTTTTCTTCATTAAATATCAGGATAACAACAAGATTTATATTGGTGCTGGGATAGTTAAAGGAACCAATCCATAATTGGAATGAGAGAAAGTTGATTTGAAGACATCCCAGGTGGGTACACTAGCAGTTTATGCTTGGTTTGTGAGTCTTTATTTTCTAATAAAATCCTTGTTCTGCATGCCATGAGATACATTTAGTACTTTTGCTTTGAGAACTTTTTCTTACTTCTTGGACACTGCCAAGCTTTGAGAACATTTGCTTAATAAAATCCTTGTTACAAAGTCATGTTTATCAATACACGTGAAGTCACTATTTTTCATTTATTTGTTAGGAACATCTCCCTATTTAGTGCTTTGCATGCTTGATAAGAGAAACCAAACTTATAATATCGTCCTCAGTTGAATGTTTGATACTTGGTTCCCAATCGAATATTCTTCTACCGTAGCTTGGTTTTAGTTTTGTCCAGGGTAACTAAAATTCTGGCACCACCCTTGGTAGTTGGGGACCCTTTCTAGGGCTCTCCATCAGCCCTAGGGTTGGCTTTGGCTTTGGCAATTGAGGCTTTAAGGGGGTTATCAAGAGAGTTTTTGAGAGATCATTACGGGAGTCATTGAGACATAGTTTAACTCCCGATATCTTCTTCTTTATATAGTTTTGAGTAGATAAAATGGGTTGGAAAAAGATTGTGGGTAGAGTCATGGGGTTGGTGTGGTTTGGACAAGCTTGAAAATGAGAAGAAGAGGTGTGGAGAAGGGGTGCAAGGAGGAGGGAGGGTTGTAGGTGTAACGCCCCGCAACCGCACGGTGCATTACACTGAGTCGGATTAAATAAAACAATAGCTGGTTACATTTGATTTGTTGGATTTTGGAAAGAAGTATTGATTGAGTTGGTTTTATGTGCAGATGGCTAGCGGAGTTAGATGAAAATCAGGTGTTCGTTCAGAGCAGTACTGAGATAGCTGGATTGGAGCGATAATGTCGTCTTTCTTAGTCCGATCGGTCGGATAATTTGGAGAGCACGGCCTGCTCGCACGGTCATACCAGTTGAGTAGATCGCACTTTGCATCGAACCATGGGTTCAAGGGATCGGCCGTATTAGCAGGACAGGATGCTTAACGGGATCAAACTTGGTGAGTGGGCTCTTTTCCTTCTCCTCTACTCCTTCATACCTAATAATATGGAACACACGTAAAGGCTTGAACACTTGGACTGGAACTTGGGAATCACTACTCTGAGGCGTGCATAGAGTGTACGTCGTTTGCTTGGATAGGATTGTGGCTTGAATTGTTTTGCGCGTATGGATAGTTGGAGCTAGAGTTGGATTATACATTTGAGACAGTTGGTTGAATAATTGGAATTATGCTTGGACAGTTGGAACAAGTTGGTTGGAACATCGGGAATTCGGGCGAGCGAGCGTGCATCCGTGCACGAGTATCATTTGATCGCTTTGTCAAGCAAAGCGTGCAGTTGTGGTTCAAAACCGAACAACTGCATCGGCGAGGGCATTGTGCCACTGTTGGGGCATTGTGCCATTGGATTGTTCTGAGCGTGGGGTATTGCACCCAATTTGAAACACTGTGTTGAGAAGCGGCATTGTGCCTATGGGGATAACTTGAGATTTGTGGAAGAATGGTTATGGATTTTGGATTTTGGAAGAATGGTTATGGATTTTGGTTGGATATTTTGGTTGAACGAGTCTAGGATCGCTTGGTGGGGCGAGAATGTTCAATCCTCTCGTCATACCTACTTGGTGTCTGCATGTCACGGACAACCTATGTTGCACAGGGTTTTATTTCCTCAAACGGGATAGGCTCCGGGGCACCGGGACCGTTAGGCCATGGAGGAGACAATGGGTAACGCGTCTTGGGCGCGGTGCCGGTAGTTCGATACTACCAGGCGGGCTAGCTACCCAGTGCTGGATCGGGTAGGACTGCCTATTGATTAGTCCGATTAATGTCCTTTATGGCTTGGCCAGTGACTTCATATAGATAAGTGTTGGCTTGCTTTTCTTTGGTTGGTTTGTGCTTCGTGTAGGCGCGGCCACCTTGCCTCGGCAAGAGTGTGTATATTGAGATTGGATTGTAAGTTTTGGTTGAGGATGGATTTTGAGGCTTGGGAATGGTTCGATAGTTTCTCGTGTTGCTTGGGTTTGAGTATGACGGTTTGCATGCTAGAATCCTTCGGGTTGGTTATATATTGCTTGTCGATTGGATTGAGTTAAATTGCTTGCATTGCTTAAACTGCTTTACAGCTTTCCTTAACATGTCATCCCTATGCCATGAAATGAATCTAGGATTCAACTAGAAATCACCATATAACTATTTGCATTCACTATTTTACTTAGTGTTGGCTTAGAGGAGTGGGTTACCCCACTCACCAGTACGGCAGTGTACTGACCCATATTTGTGGGCATTATTTCAGTTACGCAGGTGTAGTGACGCTGCTTGGATATACGAGACATGATGCATGAACTGTAAGTACCTTTGTGGGTTAGAGAAAGAGCAAGAGTATTTCATCGCCTTTGAGGCAATCGCCTTTGTGGCATTTCATTTGGACCCTATCAAGAGCTTCGTTGCGTATACTCTGATGCGTGCTTGGTACACAATACTTGACTTTCGCTACAACTTGGTCATTTCGATGATAACTTTGGTGATTTACAACATCGCCTTGTACGAGCGCAACTCCAGGCTCGTACGGCATCACGTCCCAATGAGAACAATTGTCCTGCGAGAGAGCTGCAACGTGGTGATTCATGTTCAGCGGGGAGTATTGAGCTTGCGGGAGATTGGGTCGTGACATATTGGTACCAGAGCGCCTGGTTCATTTTCTCGGACTTGGTCCTCCGCTTCATCCCAAACTCTAAATAACTTCCGCGTTTCACCTAGCTCTTGACTCTACTCAGTGCCGCATTGGATATTTCATGCAATAAGTCTATATATTGCTGATTGTGGCTGCATGTTGTGCTTCGTTGTGTTGCTTTTGTTGGTTTTCGTTATATCGCTTAGCATCATTAGGCGTTGTTGCATTCGTGCAGCAAGTTGGGTGGCGTTGTTGCATTTATGCAGCAAGTTGAGAGGTGTGTCGTTGCTTTGGTTGGCTTGGCTTATCGTTTAGGGAGTTTCTGATTGCATCAGTGGATCAGTTGGTTGGCAAACGAGATTGGTTATGTGGCATGTTGTGAGTAGAAGAATTGGATTTGAGAATGGATCGTTCCACGAGTTGCTCGTGTAGCAAAATTGTTGGACGGAGTTTGAATTTTGGCTTGGTGTATCACAGAGAGCGTTGCACGAGTTGCTCGTACAGCAAATATGTGGAACAGTTGGGTATTGGGTTGGACTACTTGGAAGAGATCGTTGCACGGATTGCTCGTGTAGCGAAAGTATCAGACGGTTTGAGAATAGTTAAAGTATTGAGAATGGGATATGGCACGAGTTGCATCACGAGATTGATGTAAAGAGTTGGATGATTCAGGCATTGGCTGAGTTTTGTGTCAGACTTGAGTTGGGAATGGCAGGATAACGCATAAGGGATGGTTCGGACGGATCTGGGATCAGTGCAATGTGTAGCGACTTAATTCAGAGTGGTATATGGGATACCATATAGTGAGTAAAGCATTGAAATATTTTGGATAGACATCAATGGGATTGCCGCAACGGACGCTAGTAACAGGATTGCAAGTTGGTTGGTGCCTATCGGTTAAGTTAGGGAATGAAATTGAGTGGTGATTCGACAGAATCACCCCGGAATAGTCAGTTTGGGATAGACGCTAGTTGACGCAGAGTAAGCACGAGGGCAACTATGTTTCTAAGTGGTATATAGTGCAATTGGAATTTGACTCAGGTATTCTTTGATACATTAGACTTGAGAACTCAAGAACGGACTTATGCAAAAGGAAGTATCATTGGACTTAAGAGATGGACGAGATCAGAACGAGCAAGGGGAATGAGTGTTTAGAAATTTGAAGGATTTAGGCAAACCCAGGGATTAGAAACAAGTTAGGATCGATTAGATGAAAAGCTGAATACCAGAGTTCGCTTGCACGATTTGGGATTTCTGTAAAACATTCATTGGATGCAAAGAGAAAGTTGAGCATAGGAACGAACAGTTGGGATACGCTTGAGCGAAGCGATGGATTAATTGAAGGATAGCGAGCACGGACTACGATTTTGCAAACACATTGGAGCTGTTGGTTGAGTAATGAAACACAAGCTGGTTTGGAGGGGCAATGCGATGGATTCGCACGATCTTGAAGGATTTTGGATATTGGCACTCGAGAAGTTTGACTCAGGTTTAACGGGAGTAAAATTTGGCAAAAATGGTGCAACGATGGTAGACGGATTCTCCGAAAAACATGAATGGGCCTGAGGCAAGTCTAGTTGATGTTGAGTCAGATTGGAAGTTAACTTGCAGTACTGAGGCGGATTGAGACAACAAGTATAGGCAATATGGATTTGAGATTTATGTTAGAACTGATGCATGAGTCATTGAAAATGTGTGGACTAATCGGAACATAGCAAAATCAAGATGGGCTAAGGAATGGATACGAGGGCAAAGATTGTGTCGGACAGACTTTTAATGATAGCTAAATGTGGGAGCAACAATTGAGAAAATCACTGTGCTGCTCGAGTAAGTTGGACGTGCATTGTGGAACGCGACAAACAGATAAGAATTTGGAGCAAGTCTTTGGTTTCGAGAATTATTGCAATTGGTAGTGCGAGTAGACGAACATGGAAATTAGGAAATTTGATGGATTCAAGACAGAACGACGGATTAATGGAAGACGGTTTCAACGAGCGCAGTTCTCGAATTGTGGCTTGGATAGATAATAAGACTCTAGGTGGTTAAGCGGCATTGGTTGATAGATCATCAGAGGTAGTGCATGAAGTGCTCGGATTCGGAAGTTCGCTCGGATGGAATGGTTGGATTATGGCTCGGATTTGCAGATGAGATATAGCATGGTTCATAGTACTTGTCCATCGTGATGACTTACAATTATCGAGCGTAGCTTCGGGACAGTTGACCCTAGCGACTTGACCGCCAGATCAGAGATAAATATTGTAGACCCATAGAACGACCCTTGCGGCGGCACATTTGAGAGTGTGTCAAGGGCAGATGTGAGTAGTGTGTGTTGAAGATTTGGCTTATTGACTGAGTATTGGATTTGAGAGACCCTTGGGATAGCCTTCAGCTGAAGATGCAGCCGAAAGATTGGAGCGATGGTGGAAATAGCTTAGTCAACTGATGAGATTCAGAGTCGCAGATTTTTGTAGATGGCATCGCCTCTGACTTATCGTGCCCTGGAAGGGAATAGCATTCATATGAAATGACGACTGTAAAACTAGCTGGTGAAGTTAAAGCAGCGGCTTGTTCAGATCAAATCTTTGCGAATACTGGAAGGGACAAATATGCCTCAGATTTACAAGATGCATCGGAACATAGTCTGGGAAGTGTGCTCGTTCGGAAGGCAAAGGTGATATCCTATGCTTCGAGGCAGTAGAAGCAATACGAAGAACTATTCCATGCGCAACCTAGGAATTATGGCGAGTGTGTCCACATTAAAATCATGGTGACACTATCCCTTTGGCGTGGCGGCAAGATCTTTGTGGATCACACAAACCTTAATATAGATGTTCACCCAGTGAGGTATTAAGATTAAGAAAAAGTTGTTGGGCTGAGCTGATCTAAGCAAAGTTTGATATTTGAGTAAGTCGCCTAGTTGGGGTAGTATCAGTTGTGATGATCGTTCGGTGCATAAGATATATTTGGAGATGTTGCTAGTGCGGATTCAGAAATAGTTGGATGGATTGAGTTGGAACACGAAATGATTGAGTCGGTGGGAAATCATCATATTTGAGAATAGTGCTCACATGTTGGAATGGAAATCAGGATTGGTTCAATTTGGGAGTAAAGCAAAATAGATGCCTCGGACATAAAGATACCCTTGTAACTTGTCCAAATTCGCTATCGCAAATCTCGGTTGAAATGCATGTATTTCAGGGACGCCTTAAGTATGTGTACGATCCAAAACTAAGCGATACGAGGAATTCGAATTGAGATGCAAGGAGGATGTTAGAATATAAAATTTGTACGAGCGTTCAGCAGAGCAAGATGCTGAGTCAGGATAGTGAGTATGAGAGTTGCATAGAGCAGAGTTATGAATTTGGACAAGCAGCATGTGATAGGAATGAGTACCAGCACGGTTCGTGGACGAACTTGATTCTAAGTGGTATATTATGTAACGTCCCGCAACCGCACGGTGCATTACATTGAGTCGGATTGGATAAAATAATAGCTGGTTACATTTGATTTGTTGGATTTTGGGAAGAAGTATTGATTGAGTTAGTTTTATGTGCAGATGGCTAGCGGAGTTCGATGGAAATCAGGTGTTCGTTCAGAGCAGTACTGAGATAGCTGGATTGGAGCGATAATGCCGTCTTCCTTAGTCCGATCGGTCGGATGATTTGGAGAGCACGACCTGCTCGCACGGTCATACCAGTTAGTAGATCACGCTTTGCATCGGACCACGGATACAAGGGATCGGCCGTATCGGCAGGACAGGATGATTAACGGGATCAAACTTGGTGAGTGGGCTCTTTCCCTTCTCCTCTACTCCTTCATGCCTAATAATATGGAACACACGTAAAGGCTTGAACACTTGGACTGGAACTTGGGAATCACTACACTGAGGCGTGCATAGAGTGTACGTCGTTTGCTTGGATAGGATTGTGGCTTGAATTGTTTTGCGCATATGGATAGTTGGAGCTAGAGTTGGATTATACATTTGAGGCAGTTGGTTGAATAATTGGAATTATGCTTGGACAGTTGGAATAAGTTGGTTGGAACATCGAGAATTCGGACGAGCGAGCGTGTATCTGTGCACGAGTATCATTTGGTCGCTTTGTCAAGCAAAGCGTGAAGTTGTGGTTCGAAACCGAACAACTGCATCGGCGAGGGCATTGTGCCACTGTTGGGGCATTGTACCATGGGATTGTTCTGAGCGTGGGGTGTTGCACCCAATTTGAAACACTGTGTTGAGAAGCGGCATTGTACCTATGGGGATAACTTGAGATTTGTGCCTTGGGCTATATGTTGGAAGAATGGTTATGGATTTTGGTTGGATATTATGGTTGAACGAGTCTAGGATCGCTTGGTGGGACGAGAATGTTCGATCCTCTCGTCATACCTACTTGGTGTCTGCATGTCACGGACAACCTGTGTTGCACAGAGTTTTATTTTCTCGAACGGGATAGGCTCCGGGGCATCGGGACCGTTCGGCCATGGAGGAGACAATGGGTAACGCGTCTTGGGCGCGGTATCGGTAGTTCGATACGACCAGGCGGGCTAGCTACCCAGTGCTGGATCGGGTAGGACTGCCTATTGATTAGTTCGATCAATGTCCTTTATGGCTTGGCCAGTGACTTCATATAGATAAGTGTTGGCTTGCTTTTCTTTGGTTGGTTTGTGCTTCGTGTAGGCGCGGCCACCTTGCCTCGGCAAGAGTGTGCATATTGAGATTGGATTGTAAGTTTTGGTTGAGGATGGATTTTGAGGCTTAGGAATGGTTCGATAGTTTCTTGTGCTGCTTGGGTTTGAGTAGGACGGTTTGCATGCTAGAATCCTTCGGGTTGGTTATATATTGCTTGTCGATTGAGTTGAATTGCTTGCATTGCTTAAACTGCTTTACAGCTTTCCTAAACATGTCATCCCTATGCCATGAAATGAATCTAGGATTCAACTAGAAAGATCACCATATAACTGTTTGCATTCACTATTTTACTTAGTGTCGGCTTAGACGAGTGGGTTACCCCGCTCACCAGTACGGCTGTGTACTGACCCATGTTTGTGGGAATTATTTCAGGTACGCTGGTGTAGTGGTGCTGCTTGGATATACGAGACATGATGTATGAACTGTAAGTACCTTTGTGGGCTAGAGAAAGAGCAAGAGTATTTTATCGCCTTTGAGGCAATCGCCTTTGTGGCATTTCATTTGGACCCTATCGAGAGCTTCGTTGCGTATACTCTGATGTGTGCTTGGTACACAATACTTGACTTTCGCTGCAACTTGGTCGTTTCGATGATAACTTTGGTGTTTGACAACATCGTCTTGTACGAGCGCAACTCCAGGCTGGTACAGTATCACGTCCCGATGAGAACGATTGTCCTGCGGAAGAGCTGCAACGTGGTGATTCACGTTCAGCGGGAAGTATTGAGCTTGCGGGAGATTGGGACGTGACAGTAGGGAGGGGGGTTGAGGAGATAAAATGGGTGGGGGTTAGGGGAGGCCGGCCGAGGTTTTGGAGAGGCTAGAAATTTCAAGGTATTACTTTATAAGTTCGCAATAGCAAGTTGTCAATTCATCTAGTTCTTCATGTTAATTAGTTGCAAATTAGGGTTTCTTGAGACTTGTTATTCTTGATTAACTTGTTCTCGTCAAAGTTAATTAGTTTGATGCATTGGGTTCCTTTACTCGCAAGATTTATGAAGAAAACACAAAACCAAAAGAGAGAGAGAAGTAACAAGCACATATAAATCTGGATATTGTTCTGAAGAAGATATATACAACCATATTACTAAAACATTACATGATCATATATATATCTCTTCTCACTCCCTTAGCTCGCCCCTCTTCCAAGTCCTATGCCCATTAGTTCTTGATCAAACATCTCGGCAGGGCTTCGCGTTTGGAGACGGGCACTGCCAAGCTAGAATTAGAGCTATGGTCACTCGACGTCTCCCTACCATCCTCCTCGTGAATCGTGTCGAGGCTGACCCTCGACTGCCTCCTCGGGACGCGGTTGAGATACGAAGGAACGACTGCGGCGAAGGGCGCCCTCGGGGTGGAGGAGGGGGCGTTAGTCGACATCCTCAAGCGGAAGGGAGAAACTTGGAACCCTGCCATCAAGTTTCTACTACGTACGTACTTCAAACTAAACTTACTTCTTAATTTCTTGGGGTGGATATGGGAATGAGCATCTAAGTCTCTGGATTGGAGGGCTTATATAGATGATAAATATCATGGCTTTTGGCAAATGGTTACTTTTCCAATTAATGCTCGGTTTGGAGGGTTCCGTGGCATCACTTTCTGGAGGGAATCTGTCGTATCTTTCTTATTGTTCATGCCCTGACTAACTTGATTGGCCTGAAACTGACTTGACAAGTACAACAAATGCTGTGTGTATGTAATTGCACAAAAGCACAGTACTTACTGATCGGTACCCACAAAAGTGCGGTACTGATCGATACAACGGTTGTACAAAGTTCTTGGTTAAGAATCTGCAGGTTAAGCATGGGGTGATACAAAACTATTGACCTACATACCTCAAGGAGGTCTTGGATTAGAGTCACAGTCAAACCGGCTCCATTCTTACTCCCTTTTCTTCTCAACACACACACAATGTACTAGGGATTATCATATTTTATAAAATATATGATCATTTTTGTATACTCAATTTTTTCTTTAAAAAAATATATTAATTAGGGGCTATCACATTTTGCAAATTCTGTCTTAGAAATGCCAAAATTCTAAGACTGAGGGTTTTTTTTTTTTTTTTTTGTCTTAGGACTTTCATAATTTTAGCAGTCCTAACTATCGAAATTTTGATAGTACTATCTACAGTTAGGACTGCCATTAGTCCTAAAACATAGAGTTTTTTGTCTTTGAACATGCAAAATTTTGACAGCAGTCCATACTATTATTAAGACTACCAAAATTATGACAATCTTTTGTCGTCCACAATCCGACTGACATAGTGTCTAAAACTTTCAAATCCTTATAATGGTGTTCGAAACCACCAATAATGGTGTTCGAAAGATTTTTTTTTTTTTTCAACATACATTAATAAAAATCTAAAATTTGGCTTTTTCAATTTTATTTGGAGAAACCTAGAAAACATACACTACAAAAATACGGCAAAATAGCGACGGAAATCTAAATAGTTGTTTTTAGTCGCTAAACTGTAATATATGATTAGGACTGCAAGAGTAAGAGGAACAGAAAGTTGTGTGAGAGGCACACACAAATTTTCAACTTAAGGGTCCGTTTGGTTCACTGCAATTAATATAATCGCAATCGTAATAGAATCGAATAATAATAAAAAAAAATATTCGATTCTATTACGAATACAATTACATTGCAGTGAAACAAATGGACCCTAAATATCTTATTTCTTAACATGTGATATCCTCTGTCACATTGTATGCCCTAGTAAATTTTTTTTATTACGTAAAGTAAGTGATCATTATCCATTATGCTCTTCCAAGAGACTGCCCTTAAGTGCACGGCATTAAGGGCTGCCGACCTTTTCCAATCCAAAGGAAAGTGAAAGCAACTCATTGCCGTTGCCATGCCATGCCATGCCCACAAAGGGCACTATCAAGCCTTATATCTATCCACTACATTTTGAGTGAGTACTGTTCATATATATATATATATATATATATATATATATATATATATATATATATATATATATATATTGTTTTACATATGTACTTGTTTTGTTAATAGAAAGGCTCGAAGTAGGCCCACATCGATCGATCGTATGGCACTAGTGTAAGTATGATGACGTACTGCTGATATCATGTCGTCATCAAGCACTGTTTAATAGTACTGCAAACGCCGACTAGTCTACTAAGATATTTTGTCCGCGTGCAATTTTTTTTATTTTTAATCTTTGGTTTCGACTAAACTGAAAACTTTTTCTAAAAGAAATTACTTCACCATTGAAATATTAGTTGGTGGATGAGACTATATAGATATATAGCTTGTTATGATCAATTTCTTAACTTATTTTGGTTCCAATGCTTCAATTGACCAAATGTTAGAACCTTTCGACGTTAGTAAGAGGATAATTCGATATTTTTTTGGTGTATAATGTTATTTAAGATTTTTGTGGGGCTTACTTTACCACAATTCGACTATCTTCTATGAACTATCTTTTGGAAATAGTGAAAAACTGAATATGATATTGTGGTTGTCTATGATTTTTTTTTTTTTTTTCGATTTGGATTTGTATGTAAAGTTGTTTTATCTTGCATTGTCTTGTTTTTGCTTTTTCTATTCTATCACGATTATATGTAACACTTGATTGCCGGTGAACTTAGGGGTTGTTTAGATCGATGAAGTGGTGCAAAGTAAAAAAATTCTAAAAGTGGAGAATTTGTGTATGCATTGTGTATAATGTACGTCATGTGTATGCAAATTTTATGAATTTTTTCGTTTGAATGGTTGTTAAAGTGAGTTAAAAAGTGTAACTTTTTGTAGTTCATATGTTTGATTTGTAATGAAGTAGTACTTGAGAAGTAATATGGTTATACATTTTTGAATATAATGAGATTATCTCCAAGTAGTATTATTCATAAAAAATAATAATTAATTAATTAATTAATAAATTTACTTTTACTAATAACTAATAAATGATAATCTTATTTTCAATTTTCAATTTATGCATATTACCAAAATAATATTTCTAATAATATTAGTGGTAAATAAATGAAACAATTAGGAAAATTGTGACCAAAAAATAGCTGCACTTAATAAAAAATTGATAACGAATTAAAAAAATAAATAAGAAGTTTCTCCTACATCCGCGTTTAAAAATAGGAAGTGAAAATAGCTTAAAAAAAGAGAAATTTTCACTTATCTTCCACTTTTTTATCATATTTAAGAGTGCATTCCACAATTTTTTTCATAATGTACAAGACTTTCCACTTTTGACGAAATTCGTCCAGACTTAAGGTCAACTCAATTGACCCAAAAAAATTGACTTAAATGTTCCTTCCTTATTTTCCTCTTATCTTCCCTCCCACACTCTCCTCTCCCATCTCCGCCACCGTCGCCCCTACCCCCCTCCCCACACCCCGCCACCCCGCTCCCCCCCCCCCTCTCCGTCACCGTCGCCGTCACCCCTCTCCTCCGCCGCTTCCCCCTTCCCTCCTCCCCGCTCCCACAGTAGCGCCACAGCAACATCAGCAGCAGCAACCGCTCGCCGCGACTGCTGCTGATGTTGCTGCGGCGGCGCTGCAGCAGAGGTGGCGACCGACAAAGGAAAGGCGGCGGCGATGCGGGGTGGGAGGGGGGGGGGGGGGGGGGGGGGGGACGGGAGGATGGGACGATGGCTGTGGCGGGAAGCGGAGGTGAGAGGAAAGAGGAAGAGAAAAATAAGTGAGAAATATTTCGTCAAATTTTTTTGGTCAATTGGATTGACCGTCAAATCTGGACGAATTTTATCAAAAATGAAAGATTTTATACATTATAAAAAAAAAACTGTGAAATGCATCTTTAAATATTAAAATAAAAATAAAAAAATGTGTTAAATTTATAAAAAAAAAATTAGACAGTTGCAGCCGACAGAAACTGCAACCACAAGTTCTTGTAAACACCAGATTTCAGTTCTTGTCACAGTTCTCACTCTAACCAAACACCAGATTTCAGCTCAAATGTTTGCAAACTGAAAATTATTCCACTTTCAGCTAAAATGTGGGAAACCAAACGGCCCTTAAAAAGTGTTCTTTTAATCAGATGGGGGCAAAGTCCAAATAACACACCTTTACCAATATGAGATACTTAAAAAAAAGTGGATTTCCAACTTAAAATATTATTTTTTTTGGTAGAGAGTAAAAACTAAAAACTTGTCGCTTACGGTGAGATGTGTAATTAATACTAATAAAAAATAATTTATATAGAGGATTTTATGTAGGTATTTAATTTTAAAACAAAAGTAATAGGCAATTTGATCATAATGCATAATTCGTCCAATTGAGAGTTTCCATGAAAGGTTTTCATGTTCATAAAAAAAAAAAAATCTTTCTTTTCCTGTTGGCATTGGAGGGTATTCAAATGTTGTTAAGATGATCTTACGGTACTTGAGTAGGCACTACTTGTTGCATTTCGGTGGTTCAGATATGTGCCTTAGAGGATATTCAAATGATGACTGGAACGACGATCTGAATGAGTGAGCATCCACGTCCAGTTATATTTTCATGCTGGCAGGTAGAGTACATCCTAGAGGAGAAAATATGATTCTATCTCTTTCTACTAGAAGTATAGTATGTGGCAGCGTCTATAGCAATGTAAGAAGTAGTATGATTGAGGATCCTTCAGCACCTATAAGTGGTACAACATGCTGGAGATGTTGTAACAACCTTCAACAACAACATGGCAACGATTACATACGTGAAGGATCCCAAGTATGCTTGCTATGATGACCTTAACGGAGAGAGATGAATGGATTTTTACTTCCTTGTTATTTGAGTTATGAGGCTTGACAAAGACTATTATACGCTGAGGTCCATATGCAGGTAAACTGAAAAAACTGATCTATATGGTAAAGCTCATAGTCAATGACTGCTACTTTGACACGCTTTCTTGTACGATGAAATTAATATCGTACATCAAAGAAGTATATATGATTGGATAAACTAGTTGATAACGAGAACAACTATAGTGGGTAGGAGGAAGATCATAAGGCACTACCAGAATAACACATATTAGCGACATCCACACACGTCGCTAATATGTAAACTAACGTCGCTAAAGTAATTTGGCGACGTAATTAGTAACGTGTTTACGTTGTCGCGTATTACATGGTCGTTGACAACAAAAATGTCGCTAGTCGTCATTGTAGCGACGTATATTTGCGATGAGAAGACGTCACCAAATATACGACGATTAGCGTCGTATCGTCATTAAATTGGCGACATAAGCTTTCGTCGTAACATGTCGCTATATTAGCGACATTATGAGCAATGTTTTACTACAACAATGTTGACATGGCAAGTTTTGTCATGTCAGCATGTTAGCGACGTGTAACAACGAACTAGCAACGTCTATGGTACCAGGTAGCGACGTTCTGATACTTGTTAGCGACGTAACTGTACATCGCTGAACGTCGCAAAATTGAAAAAAAACCAAAAAAAAAACAGATGCAGTTTATAAAATATTTTCCAACAAAACTCTACCTGCCGTTATAAAATCACACTTTATATAAATAGACCCGGTGCAACCCTCCGTTGAATTTCCTGGGTTAGTCGATCCCTTCGGTGGAACACTCAACACCGGTAAATTCATATACAGTTAATATGAATAATAAACTAAACTCACATAGAAAAAATTCTACAAAGTTACATTACACTAAATATGTTCCATGAAATATATAAATGAATTAAAAATAAGTGTCACATTCGTCTCAGAATGTAATAAAAATTATGAAATAAATACATCAAAGACCCAAGAATGGGACAATACACACAAACACACTAAAACCGTTCCAAACAAGGACTACTACTGATCAGGAGGAGCACTGCCGCGCATCATGGATAGAAGGAACTCATACTGCTCATGTGAAAGTGTCATTCATGCGATGGAGGAGGCAGTAATAAAGGCGGTGTCGAAGACGACGAACCTGTAAACACCCTGATTTTTAGAATTTAATTTAAAAATTACATTAATTATTATTGTAAATTTTTTTCATTATTTTTAGTTAATTATAATAAATGTTCGTTCATGGATTTATATTTTTGTGTATTAAATTAATCATTAAAATAGTGCAAAAAATATATTTTTTGATGTAAAACTAATAACAGAATATTGTATAATTTTTTTGAAATTTATTAGGGTCCAAAACTATTTTTAATGGCCATATATATATATATATATATATATATATATATATATATATATATATATATGTATTTTTTTAATAAACCAACCCAAACCGAACCAACTCAAACTAAACTAAACAAATTCGGACCTAAACCCGTACCCATAACCCGATAACCTGACCCCGAAACCCCAACCCACTCTCCCCCAAAGCCCGTACGATCCCTTCTCTTCCCCTCCCAAAACTAACGCCAACCCCTCCTATTCAGCTTCTTGTAACTCCCTTCCTGTCACCCTATATAAAGTCTAGCCTAGCCGACTACCACCACCATCAACTCCTCTTCCAATCCTAACAAGTCTCGACTGTCGACGACTGCCAGACAGTCACCGCCGCACGTCGCAAGAAGCCACCGCACAGCCGCCCAAAATCCCGAGCAGTAGCGAGCATCGAGGTACCCATCTTCCCACACATGTATCTCTCTGCACAGTTAACTAAATATTAACCCGTTGAATCCTATGCGAAGACCACATGATCCTCTTGAATCCTGTATAATTAGTTCGATGTATCGTGTCCTGTGTCGATCATAATTTGCGACATAAAACAGAAAAAAATGACCCAATTTGTAGTTCAGAAACTGTTCCAACCATCCATGTTCATGTCTGATTTTCGTCCAACCTAGTTAATATTTTTAAATTCTACTTAAACAGTAATTTAGACAACATAACCAAGTTTGAATCTCTTCAATTAGTTTATTTTAGTTCGATGTATCCTGTATTTTATTTGCTGTTGAAGTTGACCGAAAATTTGGTTTTCTAAACCCAAATTTTCTCAATATGGGGTGCGTCCCGCTAAACAAGATGACTTCGTCATGTGCAAATTATACCGAAAGGTGCGTATCGTCAACACGAACGTATGAGATTTTGCGGAAGTTGAAATGGATGTGCGTGCACACCGAAATTAAAGCGTATCCGTCGAAAAATACCGTATTGGCCTGTTCTGACACTCGTCATAATTTTGTGTATACTTGTTGTTTCACAATGAAACTTGAGCCATTGGATCGTAGAATTACGCTGATCATGTGACCCAAGTTTGGTTCATTTCTGAGAACATTGACGAAACACCATTTTACGGGCCCCACGGTTCTACTTGACGGGCGATTTCGTGATCGGCTCATCAGAATCCAGTTCTGGATGTTTCGTTGGTCTCATATCATCGTTCTGGACTCATAGACACTAAGTTTGATAAATTTGGGAAACTTTATCCCTGGCACATTTTTTGGTGCAAAGTGGGCCACATGTGGACCCTGCTTTAACCAGAAACTGTCAATTCTGCCCGTGTCCAAATTAGACTTATGGGTGGTCAATACTAGATATTTCAAGTATTCTGAGAGCAATGGTGATATGTTTCAGCATCCGGAGGCGTACCTGGATATTCCACTGTTGCAGGAGCAACTGACGGAGCTCAGAACACAGGCAAGTGTACCTTGCCAACTTGTAGTAGATCTTGTGATATTATTTTTCTTGAGTTATTTCTATATACTTCTATGATATACCTATTCAACTAAGGACCGTGAGATATTTCTTAACGTTCGAACAAAATTTGGGTGTCGACGCCGTACGCGGAGTCGTGTAACGTTACTTAGAGAGTTGATACCACGATCCTATATATTTTTGCGTGCTTGCTTTATCAAGTACGTCATACCATAAGACACTTGACACTATTCATGTGACAAAATCTTTCCTTAGTTATTTATGGTATTTCTGTATAGGCTTACAAGATTCGTGACATGAGACTTGCATATACATAGATATCATTATGACTCGCTGTACTAGCTAGAGGTCATGATCTTGCGTGTAATGGACATGAGATATCGTGGACATGAGATGTGTGATTACATTGGGTGCGGAGAGACACACATGCTACAGGATGATTATATACATATATACTTTATTATTGAGGTACTTTAGTCTCTGTTCCAGAGCTTGGCCTATTACGTGATATTATTGCTTCCGGCTCCCCGACACAGAGCTTGTAGTGGTTTTAGCCTGAGTACTAGTGATGCTCTCATTTATATTTTATATAGATGGTTATATAGCTTGTCCTGAGGATCTATTTTTTATATACTGTATTTTATTTGGCTTGAGTTATTCTTATACCTTGCTATTTCTCCTGAGGACCTGGATCCAGATTATTTTCCCAAGTACAACAGAGGAGGATTATCCCAAGATATACGGGACATGAGCTGACGCTGGAGCAGTACTGGCACCAGAAGACGAGGTTGTCTCAGAGGATTTCTCTTGAGTATTCTATGACATACTCAGTTATTTATGCTTCCAGTTATTTCATATCTTGACTCATGGACTTATGTATTGACTTATTCTATTTTCTTATTTTATCGTATTATTTCCCGAGACACTACATATGTTGACTTAATGATGGACTATTTTCTTTATCTGTTATCTTGATTAGTCTATCGTATTTAGTTATATTTCTTTCTGTGGATGAGATTAGAATTATTCTATTGGACTAGTTGGTGTAGACTATATTTATATTTATTACAGCTTAAGTACACTCTAACGGGTCCGTTAAATTAGATTTTTCCATTGGAGTTGTGCTGCTGGCCATTGCCACGTGGCTAGTCACTCGGTATTTTGGGACTGGGGCATGACAGAACCAGGAGGACATATCTGCTCCAATGTTTGCAGTCGATCATTGTATGAATCTATGGCAGATACCATCCTCGAAGTCTTCTCTGCCACAGATCGACTCACCATATTATATGTCACATGTAATCTCGAAAGTGAGTCATTCATGGCCGTATGAGACCTCTCCAGCTCCTTTTGTCAGCACTCCATAGACTCTTCCATAGTCGCCAAGCTGCGCTCTATCGTCTGGCTTAGAGCCCTGAGCTCTATAAGACTGTGCTCCATTGTCTCGCTTAGGGTCCTGATCTTCATAAGGCTACGCTTGAGCACATCAAAACATGCGGTGATGTCTGCGGCTGAGATTGGGGCTGCTCCGTAATCCTCCGTAGCAACTCGACACGCATGTCATCAATCTGATGGTTAATGCTCTCCTGGGCTCGTGCCGACGCCTGTGAAGGCTGGGAGAAATGCACACTGATAGAGGGGGCCTGGATGATTGTGTCACAATAAAGGTGTCATAGGACCAGTACTGTAGTACGTACTCCTCTGAAGACCACAAACGGCGGTCATCTAGAGCTTGTCCACCGACGGAGCTGTAGAGGGCTGCAAGAACGTATCAGCTTCGCTCTGCAGGTGCACTAGCAGTCGTTCGCTCACGTAGTCTAAGATACTCATCCTAGAAAAGTAGTTGCTAATGTCTAAATTACTTATTACTAACTATATAAATATCTATTTGCATATTTTCTAAGTTATATTAAAACTAACACAGGATAATAAAACATATATAGGTCTGCGTGGCCTTCTCATCGATGAGTTTTTTGCCCTTCCGATGGGTGGTCAGGAAGACGGTCTCCATGTTGGCGTCCTCACCCCTCTGTACTTGTTGAAAATTATATTAGTTATTATTAAAATTAAACATCTTATCCTACTTTTATTAAAATAATATATATTCAATAGAATATATACCAGACGACGAAAATGTTTCGTCATGGGAATCGAGCCACCACACCACTTTTCTGCCTTCTACCTAGCCGCCTTCGCCTTCTTCGACCTTTCTTTGTACCTCGGTTTGTCGAATATCGCCTTCATCGCAGTTTACTTCTCAAGCGTGATCCAACCGAGGATCTGGTTTTCAAAGCGATCATAATCCTTTTGATCGTTGATCGCATCACGGATCAGCTTGGCGGCGATGGAAAAAAATTGCTCCTCGATCTTCTCAGCCCGGTGTGGTGGATAGAAATAGGTTTTCTATAATAAGTAAAATAGAGAGTTTTATAATATGCATAAGTGATCATTAATATTAAAAGAAAATATTTTTACCTTGAAGTGGGCAAACCATAATGCCTTCCTATCTTCAGGAGCATTTGAGTAGTTGATCCAAGGACCACCATAGTTCTGTCTCAAAAATACCCCCAATGCTCCATGTACCGCTAACGAACGTTATCTATACAACGATAATTAAATTCATGAATATAAAGATATAATTATTTGGAAAATATTAACTAATTAACTTACTTATTAGGCTCGTAGGTCCAAATCTCCATCATCGCTCATCTGGAGGCACGTATGGAGGATCACTCTGATCACATGCAGACAGAGTTGGGTCGACCTTCTCCATCTGCTCATATGTCTCCATGGTGCCATCAGCTGGAGGAACGCTGGACAACGGAGTAGTCTTAGGTTTAGAACTGCTCGTCTCGGAAGTACTGCCACGTCGTACCATCGACGGAGTCGAAGATATGACTGGTCCGTATACTGGAGTACTTTGCGACGAGGATCCAGAACCAGTAGCCGGTATCAGAGAAGAACTCCGTCTAGAGGCTGTACCTCCGAATGATCCGCTTCGTCCTGCTATACCTGATAATAACATATGATGATAAAACAAATATACAGACTTATCGTAGAATCGACATCCAAGAAGTTGTCTCTTATCGAGGGGCTTTTGTTGACTTGATCCTAAACATAGTTACATAGTAGCTTGGCCAGATTTTGACGGCATAAATTGGTCCCTTGGCTAGAGTTCTAATAGACTCATTCTCGAGTGTTTTGTCGGAAAGATCGACCTAAATACCAAAGAAACAATATTAAGTTTAACGTTATGTTAAATATTATGCAAGTACATATACAAAAAGATACTTACATATGCACTCAACCAAGAAGGAAAATTAAGTCTTATTTTATGTTCTACTTCTTCATCTGTAATGTATGGTCGCATCGACCTCACATCTTCATAAAATATGCTAAAAATTAACAAAATAACGCCAGATTGGTGTAACAATATTATCTTATAATATTACATTAAGATTGTCACGTCCCGATTCTGCAAGGAGCCGATCATTCTCACATGGTCGTGATGCCGTGCAAGCCTAAATTGCGCTTGCACAAGCCAATGCTTTGAACGAGGACAAGTAAGCATTTTAATTTAGAAGCAGCGGCACAATATAGCAGAAAAGTAAATAACATAATGGCATAAGAAAATAAGTTCTTTATTGATATTCAAGAAGTGATACAAACGACGATTGGCCGAGATTACAATTCACTCAAGCTCTCTCTCTCTCTCTCTCTCTTGATTATAATGACATCATTTCATACATTATATTCCTTTATACAAAAGCATCTATAAACATATCGATACGTCTTAAGACAACAACTCCAGATTTTTGGCTCATGATGATGAGGATATGTTATCGCTTCTTTGAACAATCCAGCACCTACGAACAGAACTGGTGGGGGGTCAGTACTTTGGGAAAAGTATCGGTGAGTATAAAAGCAACAAAAAGAAGCAACACTCTCTAAAACCAATACTAAGTAAACATGTGATAAAATATTACATTACTAGTGATCTTGCTACTTATACCTAGGTTTATTTCTTGCAGTACAGGATCAGAGTCAGTTTACTTCTTTCAAAAATATATCTTTAAAAATAGTTTGCATATTCAATACATTTAAGCATGCTATAGGGACAGTGTTCTATCGTGCATTGCGTAGCATGTAACATGAGCCATATTCATTAACTCTTAGGAACATAAGCTATCTCTACTGGACTATTCATCTTAATTCAAGGCAGCAGTAACATCTACACGCAAAACAGACAAGTCTTATGAGCAATTCGATAAGAAACATAAAGAATTACTAGTGATCACTTATACAGTAATTCTTACCCTCGGCCGGACGGTTATCACTATAACAGACACACAAGTTAGCAACAATTTGCATATACAAATAGGTACTATTTCCTATTCGTCCTTGCATCAAACAGTTAGGTATGCAAGAAGGTTAACCTAGCATGCACCCTAACTATATGATGACCCTCGAGTGTTGGATCCCCGAGATTAGAAGTTGGGACGTACATGCCAATCTCACTAATGACAGATCGGCTAATAGATGCTCAGATACATGGTTGCTCTACACTAAAATACGCTCAAAATAGCAACCGGGACTCATGGTTCAGCACTACACCAATAGCTACACCCTCCCGTAAATAAGGACTTTTAACCTCAGGGTGTCCAGATCCCTTCCAGGCCAAACGATCCTAAGTATCCCAGGAACCGCTCGAGAGATAAACCTTGTGCACAAGTTGTCAGACCAATACATGAATACAATTCTATCAGATAAAACTAAATGATGTACATGTCCAGAAACAAGCAGAGTTTTCAATCAAGCGATAGATCCAATAGCTCTTCAATCTCTTATATTCAATCAAGCGATAGGTTCAATATTCTTTTTTTTTAATCGATCGATAGGTACAATAGCACACAGTACAAGTTATTCATACAATTATATCTTTTTTACAGTACGATCAATGAAACATCTTCAAGCCATTTTCTATTAGCAAGCATGGTTTTTCAGTTCTCTATCTCTTTTAAACTAAGCATGTAATTCTATTCTATCTTTAGCATAGGATAAAAAAATATGTTGTCACGCCCCAGTCCCAAAAATACGTAGGACTAGGACATGTAAGCATGCCAGCCGCATGGATATGGCAACTCCAATATATGGAAACCAAACCCATACGTACGCTGTAATATGAATATCAAATCCATAAGTGGTATAAATCTATCACAAGTCACAGGGTACAATCTAAATCTCATCCACGAAAATCAAATATAGATAAATAACCAGTATCTATGAAACTAAATCTCAATAAAAAGTATCTAAGGATGATAGTTGGATGGAAACAAATCCACTACCAACTCGAAGGTAAAAGTAAATACAATATGAGGACAACACAACAAACACAATATAATAATACCAGCTAACAATTACGGGCTCGAAGAGAGGACATCCACGAAACATCTATAACTATCCAAATCTGCGCTCCTGCAAATACTCAAGAATAGGTACACCTGGAAGGGGCCAGGTCCTCAAAGAGACGTAACAAAATACATAAAATACTTGCCAATAAAGTACTGAAATAAATATCCAATGGGGACGCCTAACCATCTAAGTGAATGCAGTTAAGAACAACTTTCCCCACAAGTGAGCTATCTGGCTGAAAACTGGGATTTGGCATGATTCCTTTTTGGGGATCCAAGGGCCTAAAAAGGCACGTCGTCTTTCGAACGCCGGAGGCCCGCCTGATAATAATATAATATATAGTGGTCATCACCACCCGTATCTCCAGCGGAGAATTCGGGCGCACAATAGAAAAAGTGCAAAGGAGCTCAAATGCGGTACTTATTGTTCTCCCCACCCCATGCTCTAAGCATGTCACATCCATGACACAATTTGGTTCATAGCCTATTCTTAGCACCCTAGCCCAATCCTGCAACCAAATAAGCACAAGGATGGGACCACCGTACTACAATAGGCTATGTCCCTAGACCTCTAATAACTGCTAAGTCTACTAGCATGCAAAGTTTTTAACAGCAGTTATTCTTAACGCACGGCCCACACGTACAGGAGGACAAATCCTGCACGCCAGTCCGTGATCTATATGAGACTCACAACTTGTATAACAACTGTGTCACGGCCAATGAACCTAATAATGCTACATGATAATGGGGTAGTCTCATGAACAAGGTCAATGCAATACATAAATAAAAATATATCGCGACGACACCGTCGCGCGCATTTTATATAACAGTTAAAATATATGAACTAAAGACAGAAAATTAAATATGCATGCAATCATATGGAATAAGAATAACAGTACAATGGCAAGGTATACTTGCCTAGCAAGGAAGCTGCAATGTACCAATAACCTGCTCCAGAAGTCGCATAGAACAAATCCAATATCCTATGTACACATAAATATAATACAATAATATTATTAGTCATTACACAACCACATTTATACTGGACTCAGGGGGTATACTAGGGGTAACACTAGTCATCTAACACGATAAATTATGCGTTGACTTACGCGGGGTCTCATCTTCAAGTGCCGTACACAATCAGACAGTCGACTGACAAGTGTCTAAGACAGTACATTAAGGTACGCAAGGCGGACAATTCACAAGTTCCTAAGGTCCACATGGTCAAGGTAAGTACAGGACAGTCCACGGTGTCCTAGGGTCGTACAGTCTGGATATATAGTCCTAATTATTATTAGCATATAATTAATTATAATATACATATATACCATATATATATATATATATATATATATATATATATATATATATATATATCATCCAATAATTATACGTATACCAAGTTTGAATAGTATGCATATACTAAATATAATGTATATAGATATATCAAACTGAATGCTATACGCGTACGAGTACGAGTTCGTGTACGCAGCACTGGGTTCACCGAATCAGGGTCCGATATCAGCTAACAGTCAATAAGCAATACTAATATCCTACTGGCATATACACAAGCACACATAAATGGAGTAGACAGACAGGTTCATACCTCGAAGTACGTGTACGAGTACGATGGTGAGGTTGACGATGGTGATGACGAGGATAATGATGATGGCTACGATAATGGTGGTCAATGGTGAATGTGGATTTAGGTTGAGGTGGTGGCGAGGATGCTATGGGATAATGATGATGATGAGTATTGATGTTTACGATGATAATGTGGGCTGATGATGATGAGGATGTCGACTGGCTACGACGATGGTGGCGAGGACGACAATGACGATGATGATGGGATGATGATGAGATAACGAAGATGCGATGGTGGTGAGATGATGATGATGAATGGTGGTGATGGGTTGATGGGGATTGTAATGTAGATAGTGTTAACGGGATGATGATGGTGATGACGATGAGGAGGAGAAGAGTAGAGAGGATGGTGAGAACATGGATGATGGGATGATGGTGAGATGATGATGATGGAATGATGATAATGACTAAAACGTCGATGATGATGATGACGACAACGAGGATGATGATGATACCAATGGTGGATGATGAGGATAATGGAAGATGGTGATGTTGATGACAATGGCCATGGTGGTGATGTTGATGATACAATGGTGGTGACGAGGTGGACTGCCGGAGTCCGGCCAGGGGACTTCTCCGACGATACATGGTGATAGTGAAGATGATGATGTTAATGGAAGAGGGTGATGATAAAGAGGATGATGATGAGTCGTGTCTACTGGAGTCCGGCCAACGAGGGGAGGTTCAGCCAGTAGGAGGAGAGGAACAGGGAGCGAGGCTGCGAGCAGCTCCGACGGGGTGGACTCGTCGAGATGGCAATAATGGCGGCAGTGATGTGATGATGATGATGAAGAGTGTTGATGATGGTGATGCAGGTGATGGCTGCTGTCCTCCGGCCAGCGAGGGGAGGATGTCCGGCCGGAGGAGGACGGCACACAGGGAGGAGGAAGATGAAGGGATAGCAATGGCAATGGGGTGTTGACAGTTGGCCGGAGGGGGATAGTTCGGTGGCTGCTGGAGTTTTAATGGTGGTGATGATGTTGGCAATGGGGGATGGCCGGAGGCTGATGAAGTCTCAGTGCTTCTCTGGCCAGGCCCATGTGGTCGAGGCAGAGAGGTCAGGGAAGAGGGAAGCTATCGAGGGAACGGGGAAGGATGCACCGGTGAGGGGAGGAGATGGCCGGGGATGACCACGGCGGGGCGGAGGACGTTGACAGTGGTCGAGGAAGGAAGTGCAGGCACTCGACGAGGAAAGAGAGGCTGACTCGTCGGGCTCCGGCGAGTTGCTCCGGGCTCCTGCGACTAGAAGCGGAGGAAGGAGAAGAAGAACAGGAAGAGGAGGGGGGTTCGTGGCCGCTGCGGTCCAGGGATCCGGCCGGAAAGAGGAGATGTACAGGGGACGTTGACGAGGAAAGATACGCTGCTCCGGTGGTCGGAGCTACGGCCAGGAAGAAGGAGGAAGAAGAGGTACAGTAATGTGAGGGAGGTCGGCTAGGACTGCTTGGGTTTGATTAGGTTTAGGTGAATTAATGAAAGAAAGGAGAAAAGTTGTATAAATACATGAAATTTGGGTTTGGGAATTTGACCTAGGACAATGTGGGCTTGGTCAACTCTCCTTGGAGTGGGCCTTGGTCTTACATGAGGATGTTAGGCTATAATTGCAGGGTTTAAAATACAAGGATGGGTTTAAATATACAAGGGCGATGTGCGCGCGTTTGCACATCCAGCAAATTATGGGAAAAATTCCTATGAAGGGAAAAATTGGATTTCTTCATAAATTGTCCAATGGTGGGGATACCTCATTGCATTTTTGCATAAAAGCCCCCCAATAATTAAAAAATTGCACAAAGGCAGAAATTAGATTTTATTAATTAAATCAAACGCGCACGATGTTCTAGAATTAATTAGGAGTACATGGGATTAAATTTAGGCGGGACACAAGTGTCAGGGGCGTAGAGGGTACAGTGTAGAATATTAATAAAATTCGGATTGCACAAAACGGTCAAGATTGTGTTTCTAATTTTGATTGGAACGCACAAGGGTACTGAATTAGAATTAATTTAGAATTCAGAAATAACGTCTGCGACGTTTATTGTGTGGCTAAAATGTAGCACAAGAGAGCAATATTATAAGTTGCACAAGGGTCAGAATAGTAGGCGGGCATGTCTAGGATGGGATTGTGAAGTTTATGGATAGGAAGTGGCTAGTGAGGTACTCCAATTATAGAAGCAACGCTAGGGTGCGCTACATGATATAAATTATTGCATAATTAAATCAAATGACGTGTTCTAAATCTTGTTGGTTCAAACTAGCCCTAATTTCACTATCTAAGCGAATTAGGCCTAATTTTGGGTGAGAGAGTTTACAATCTACCCAACTTAAAATAATTTTGTCCTCAAAATTAAACTAGGGTAGGGTTTCTCTATCTAACCTTACTTGATTACAGTCTAAAGAATTCTCCTTAAGTTAACATTGCAGTTTCTACCCAACTTAGAATTTACCCATCTATCATCTAAGGCTATACATCTAAGAAGGCTATGTCCCAAATTATTGAATCCTCAAAGTCTTTAACACCAAACATATCATCTATGATATTCCCTTAATCATTTATAAAAGATAGTCACCAAACAATACGATTGGCCTGCGAGGTATATCTAGTACTATCTATATATCAAACTTATACCAAGCAAAAGGTTTCGTCTTTCTGAAATAAGGAAAGACGGAGATCAATAATAAAGAGTTCAAGGGAGGGGTAATAGAATAGAAGTATCAGAATCAAGGCGTTTAAATAATTCAAATGGGAATTGTCAAAGCAGTTGTGGATTAAAATCTTATTTTGGTAATTCTTTGTTCGCATGCTCGTATTAGTACAGTTATGTGACCGATACGACATGTCAGACATGTCTAGGGTAAGTATATTCGTCTACTAATCACTACATATCTTAATTCACGTAAAGTAGTATTACGAAGGACGAATCAAGCACACTAAGGTTAGCTAGACCTTAATACACAAATTCTAAAAAGTATTAGTGTGTTAACCCACTAACACATATATCATGATCAAGCTCGATAGAAGAGTAAGCTTGCAAAACTATGCTATAATAGCAGCATAAGTCAAGGTAGTACAACAAATATAAGTACGCTAGATAATGATGAAAGGAGGTACAAATTAATGCAAGTTCACAAAAATAAAACAAAATATGCAATAATAATAAAAAGACTCTATAATCTTTACAGTTATCATACAACCTCCTTGTCTAAGTCGTTAGTCGACCACATAGGGGCATGGACCTCTAAATTCTATCGCCTGAATAAATACTGTCGTCTTATGCTAGCATATAATTAATGTCATCCAATTACACTTCAATAATGGGTCAGAAGACTGTGTGATACTAGGGTGTGAGGTATACTACCTAACTTATAACAATTAAACTACTATTGTAATTTTCTTAAGGATACCGTAGAAGCTCCTCTTAAGGTCTACAAAAAGGGGGTCTTAGTACCTATTAGGGTATCTGCTTACATTACATAAGTCATGGTCGTCTTAAGCCTTAGTCATAGTACTTATAGAACAAGTGTCAATAGCAAGAATAGAAATGTTACTAGTCTCAAGGGAAGGGAATATAACTTGTATCGAGGTGAGGGTACAAATTTCGTAATCTATAATTAGGGTTAATTGTCACAATCTAATTGAACAACTCAACCATCAGGACCTAACTACAAGGCACATAATTCAAAATTCAAGATTACAACTATAACTTTAGCAAATATATATCCTATCATAGAATACGATCACTTGGTCTATAATTAGAGGTGTCAAGTGGCACGAGTTGAAAGATGAAGAATAGAAGAACAAAATTTAGTCAGCGCGTAATTAACGAACGCTAAGGTCGCAGAGGAACAAGGTATAAAAAAAAATCTAAAATAGAGGGCTCTAGATAGTATCATGGTTATCTAAAGGGGAGTGGGGTGCTAGTCTCTGTGTTTGAGGTATGATTAGGAAAATATTCTATGCATTACTCTTGGCTTTCTAAGGTACTGTCTGCTTATCTTAAGACAAGAATCTAAATTTATAGTTCTTCAATACTTATCTAACTACGAAGGTTAGGCTCAGTCCTGATATTCAATTTTGGTTTTCTATTGGTTCCTCAATACTAGGGCCAACATTATGGTAAAACTTTTAACTAACTCTAGTAGTATCTATACTACTCTCAAGTCTTCTTAATACATCAAGGGGTAATGGTATACCAATCTAAAGATAAGGAATTCTAGGGTTCACTAGATATTCTAAACTTAGTGGTGTGTCTATATTCTCGTTGTATTCGTAATAGGTGTGCTACCCTAATTATTATCCTAATAATAGGGGTCCTTATATTCTAACAGGAGGCTATACTCAAAGAACTATTAGGGAAGCACATGAATCAAGCAGGATACAACTGTTCAAAATAGAACAGATAGGAGGAAGATGGATCATAGTCAATTGTGAATGAGATCCTATACTCTAGTCCTAGGTACAGGCTTGTCTGGTACAGTAACGTAACCGAGATAATATGCTTTCGAGACCTGCATGGGCCACCACTAAAAACATGTCACGTCCCAGCCCCAAAAATATGTAGGACTAGGACACGTAAGCATGCCAGCCACATGGATATGGCAACTCCAATATATGAAAACCAAACCCATACGTACGCTGTAATATGAATATCAAATCCACAAGTGGTATAAATCTATCACAAGTCACAGGGTACAATCTAAATCTCATCCACGAAAATCAAATATAGATAAATAACCAGTATCTATGAAACTAAATCTCAATAAGAAGTATCTAAGGATGATAGTTGGATGGAAACAAATCCACTACCAACTCGAAGGTAAAAGTAAATACAATATGAGGACAACACAACAAACACAATATAAGAATACCAGCTAACAATCACGGGCTCGAAGAGAGGACATCCACGAAACATCTATAACCATCCAAATCTGTGCTCCTACAAATACTCAAGAACAGGTACACCTGGAAGGGGCCAGGTCCTTTGAGAGACGTAACAAGTTACATAAAACACATGCCAATAAAGTACTAAAATAAATATCCAATGGGGTCGCCTAACCATCTAAGTGAATGCAGTTAAGAACAACTTTCCCCACAAGTGAGCTATCTGGCTGAAAACTGGGATTTGGCATGATTCCCTTTTGGGGATCCAGGGGCCTAAAAAGGTACGTCGTCTTTCGAACGTCGGAGGCCTGCCTAATAATAATATAATATATAGTGGTCATCACCACCCGTATCTCCAGCGGAGAATCCGGGCGCACAATAGAAAAAGTACAAAGGAGCTCAAATGCGGTACTTGTTGTTCTCTCCACCCCATGCTCTAAGCATGTCACATCCATGACACAATTTGGTTCATAGCCTATTCTTAGCACCCTAGTCCAATCGTGCAACCAAACAAGCACAAGGATGGGACCACCGTACTATAATAGGCTATGTTCCTAGACCTCTAATAACTGCTAAGTCTACTAGCATGCAAAGTTTCTAACAGCAGTTATTCCTAACGCACGGCCTACATTTACAGGAGGCTAAACCCTGCACGCCAGTCCGTGATCTATATGAGACTCACAACTCGTGTAATAACTGTGTCACGGCCAATGAACCTAATGATGCTACATGATAATGGGGTAGTCTCATGAACAAGGTCAATGCAATACATAAATAAAAATATATCGCGACGACACCGTCGCGCGCATTTTATATAACAGTTAAAATATATAAACTAAAGACAGAAAATTAAATATGCATGCAATCATATGGAATAAGAATAACAGTACAATGGCAAGGTATACTTGCTTGGCAAGGAAGCTGCAATGTACCAATAACCTGTTCCAAAAGTCGCGTAGAACAAGTCCAATATCCTATGTACACATAAATATAATACAATAAAATTATTAGTCATTACACAATCACATTTATACTGGACTCAGGGGGTATACTAGGGGTAACACTTATCATCTAACATAATAAATTATGCGTTAACTTACGCGGGGTCTCATCTTCAAGTGCTGTACACAATCAGACAGTCGACTGACAGGTGTCTAAGACAGTACGTTAAGGTACGCAAGGCGGACAATTCACAAGTTCCTAGGGTCCACATGGTCAAGGTAAGTACGGGACAGTCCACGGTATCCTAGGATCGTACAGTCTGGATATATAGTCCTAATTATTATTAGCATATAATTAATTATAATATACATATATACCATATATATATATATATATATATATATATATATATATCATCCAATAATTATACGTATACCAAGTTTGAATAGTATGCATATACTAAATATAATATATATATATAGATATATCAAACTGAATGCTATACGCGTACGAGTACGAGTTCGTGTACGCAGCACTGGGTTCACCAAATCAGGGCCCGATATCAGCTAACAGTCAATAAGCAATACTAATATCCTACTGGCATACACACAAGCACACATAAATGGAGCAGACAGACAGGTTCATACCTCGAAGTATGTGTACGGGTACGACGGTGAGGTTGACGATGGTGATGATGAGGATAACGATGATGGCTACGATAATGGTGGTCATTGGTGAATATGGATTTAGGTTGAGGTGGTGGCGAGGATGCTATGGGATGAGATGATGATGAGTATTGATATTGACGATGATGATGTGGGCTGATGATGATGAGGATGTCGACTGGCTACGATGATGGTGGCGAGGACGACAATGACGATGATGATGGGATGATGATGAGATAACGAAGATGCGATGGTGGTGAGATGATGATGATGAATGGTGGTGATGGGTTGATGGGGATGGTAATATAGATAGTGTTAACGGGATGATGATGGTGATGACGATGAGGAGGAGAAGAGTAGGGAGGATGGTGAGAACATGGATGATGGGATGATGGTGAGATGATGATGATGAGGGTAATGGAATGATGATGACAACAAAAATGTCGATGATGGTGATGACGATAACGAGGATGATGATGATACAAATGGTGGATGATGAGGATAATAGAAGATGGTGATGTTGATGACAATGGCCATGGTGGTGATGTTGATGATACAATGGTGGTGACGAGGTGGACTGCCGGAGTCCGGCCAGGGGACTTCTCCGGCGATACATGGTGATAGTGAAGATGATGATGTTAATGGAAGAGGGTGATGATGAAGAGGATGATGATGATTCGTATCTGCTGGAGTCCGGCCAGCGAGGGGAGGTTCAGCCAGTAGGAAGAGAGGAACAGGGAGCGGGGCTGCGAGCAGCTCCGGCGCGGTGGACTCGGCGAGATGGCAATGGTGACGGTGGTGATGTGATGATGATGATGAAGAGTGTTGATGATGGTGTTGCAGGTAATGGCTGCTGTCCTCCGGCCAGCGAGGGGAGGATGTCCGGCCGAAGGAGGACGTCACAGAGGGAGGAGGAAGACGAAGGGATAGCAATGGCAATGGGGTGTTGACAATTGGCCGGAGGGGGACAGGACGGTGGCTGCTGGAGTTTTAATGGTGGTGATGATGTTGGCAATGGAGGGTGGCCGGAGGCTGCTGAAGTCTCGGTGCTGCTCCGGCCAGGCCCAGGTGGTCGAGGCAGAGAGGTCAGGGAAGAGGGGAGCTGTCGAGGGAACGGGGAAGGATGCACCGATGAGGGGAGGAGATGGTTGAGGATGATCACGGCGGGGCGGAGGACGTTGACAGTGGTCGAGGAAGGAAGTGCAGGCACTCGACGAGGGAAGAGAGACTGACTCGTCGGGCTCCGGCGAGTTGCTCCGGGCTCCTGCGCTGAGAAGGGGAGGAAGGATAAGAAGAACAGGAAGAGGAGGGGGGTTCGTGGCCGCTGCGGTCCAGGGATCCGGCCGGAAAGGGGAGATGCACTGGGGACATTGACGAGGGAAGAGACGCTGCTCCGGTGGTCGGAGCTACGGCCAGGAAGGAGGAGGAAGAAGAGGTACAATAATGTGAGGGAGGTCGGCTAGGACTGCTTGGGTTTGATTAGGTTTAGGTGAATTAATGAAAGAAAGGAGAAAAGTTGTATAAATACATGAAATTTGGGTTTGGGGATTTGACCTAGGACAATGTGGGGTTGGTCAACTCTCCTTGGAGTGGGCCTTGGTCTTATATGAGGATGTTGGGCTATACTTGAAGGTTTAAAATACAAGGATGGGTTTAAATATACGAGGGCGGTGTGCGCACGTTTGCACATCCAGCAAATTATGGGAAAAATTCTTATGAAGAGAAAAATTAGATTTCTTCATGAATTATCCAATGGTAGGGACACCTCATTGCGTTTTTGCATAAAAGCCCCCCAACAATTAGAAAATTGCACAAAGGCGGAAATTAGATTTAATTAATTAAATTGAACGCGCATAATGTTCTAGAATTAATAAGGAGTACATGGGATTAAATTTTGGCGGGACACAAGTGTCAGGGGCGTAGAGTGTACGGTGTAGAATATTAATAAAATTCGGGTTGCACAAAATGGTCAAGGTTGTGTTTCTAATTTCGATTGGAACGCACAAGGGTACTAAATTAGAATATATTTAGAATTCAGAAATAACGTCCAGGACGTTTATTGTGCGGCTAAAATGTAGCACAAGAGAGCAATATTATAAGTTGCACAAGGGTCAGAATAGTAGGCGGGCATGTCTAGGATGGGGTTGTGAAGTTTACGGATAGGAAGTGGCTAGTGAAGTACTCCAATTATCGAAGCAACGGTAAGGTGCGCTACATGATATAAATTATTGCATAATTAAATCAAATGACAAGTTCTAAATCTTGTTGGTTCAAACTAGCCCTAATTTCACTATCTAAGCGAATTAGGCCTAATTTTGGGTGAGGGGGTTTACACATGTTCAAGCATTATTTTACTCTTCTTGTTAGCATGGCAATGGTTCATTCGATAGCGGTGACTGTGTAACTTAGCTTGCAACATTCATTTCTATATTTAGCATGGCAATGGTTCTATCTCTTTTAGACAAGCATATAAGTTCTTTTGTTAAGCATAAAAATGATCATTCTTCCTATTAAGCAAGCAAGAAATCATTCTTAAAGCATATACAATTATCTAATTAAGCATACAGAGTCGGGTTTTATCATTCTTCTTATGAACAATAAACTTAGCGCAAGAATTTATAAAACCATATTCTTTTATTAGGCATGAAAGAATAAGAGAATAAAGTTCTGCCCACTCACCTAGATCAATCCTCATGAATCGATCGGGGAACTCTTCGATAAGGCTTCCAGTCGAGCCAACAAAGCGATATCTCTTGTACATAGTGCCAACGTGGAGCGGGGCACTACAAAGATGACTTAAACATTAACATATTCATTACTTACCCCTCTAGCTTTTTAACTTCATCCTTGTCACAGTTGAGTAATATATACAACTGAGCAAACCTTAGCTCATCGTCATTCAGATATCTTTTTATTATTTTACCCGAAGGCTTATCAAAAGCATTGAATACTTTCAGTATTGCATCATTAGATTCCTGATATCTGTTATCATTTCTCGTAGTTCTTGTTTTATTAGTAGCAACATGTGGCTTGAAATACAACGGGCAAAAATTTGTAATCTCCTCAAGAACATAAGCTTCACAAATAGAACCCTCGACCCTTGCCTTATTTTTTACCTTTCCCTTTAGGTGGTTCAGTTGACACTCGAACGGGTACATCCATCGATAACCGACAGGCCCACCAACACGTGCCTCGTAGGAAAGATGAATTGGCAAATTCTCTATGGAGTCAAAAAATCTAGGATGGAGCACTCTTTCAAGCTTACACAGTGTTACCGTAATGTCCTTCTCTTGCTTTTCTAGACGACCGACGATCAACTTGGTAGAACAAAGATCTCTAAAAAATATACTAAGCTCTGTCAAAGGATCCCAAACTACCTGCGGTAAGAATTCCCAAAATACAATCAAAATTAACCTCTCCATGAATACGTGACAGTCTTGGCTCTTCACACCCATCAAGTTATTCTCTTTCGGGTCGACACATCTTCTTAGGTTTGACACATACTCTTCTGAAAATTTTAGCCCATTAATCAACCTAGAAAGTCTCCATTTATCCTCCTTGTCCAGTATAAAAATTGCCTTAGGCTACTTATACTTTCCATTCCCTTCCTCTATCAAATGCAATATAGGACGTCAACATATTTCTTCCAAGTCCAACCTGTCCTTGGTATTATCTTTCGTCTTTCCCTTTACGTCCATCACAGTATTAATTATGTTGTTAAAAGCATTCTTCTCGATATACATGACATCAAGGTTATGTAAGCTCAGATTAGTGCTCCAATATGACAGGTCCCAGATGATGCTCCTCTTCATCCAGTTAAGAGTATGACCAAATCTATCGCACTTGTACCCCTTAGTAGGCTCTTTGATAGAACTTGATAAATCTTTAACCTCTTTCTATATTGTGTCTCCGGGCCACATTGGAGGTGGATTTATCTTCTCCATAAATCCGGCACAAATTCCATTCATGTTCCTCCAGAACGGATGATCCGACGGCAGAAATTATCGATGACAATCGAAGAAGCTCAGTTTTTCTCTATATTTCTAATAGAAAGCCTTAGTGCGATCCATGCAATACGAACATGAGAGACGACCATGAGTGCTCCATCATAATAATATGCCATAAGCTAAAAAAATCGTTGATGGTCCACATACTGCTGCCCTCATCTGAAAATTTTGCTTTTTTGAAACATCATACGTGTTGTCGCCTACTTCCCACAATTGATTCAACTCATCTATCAACTGTTACAAGTACACATAGATATTCTTCTTCGGATTGTTCGGATCCGGGATAATGACAGTTATGAACATAACCGAAGTCTTCATGCACATCCAAGGTGGTAGGTTGTACGGGGTGACGATCACAGGCCAACACAAATACTAGGAGCTCGAAAGTTCGAATAGGGTAAAACCGTCAGAGGAGAGCCCCAATCTTACATTACGCAAATCTAAAGCAAAATTGGGATACTCTCGATCGAAGTGCTTCTATATTTCTCCATCGAATGGGTGATCCAACACTCCTTCAGTCTGTTCTCGTCTGTGCTAACTCATATTTTCGGCAGTCTCCTTCACCATAAACATCCTCTGCAGCCCTGGCGTCAAAGGCAAGTAGTGCATCAAATCAGTCGGCTTCCTTTCACTGGCAGGCCTTCCTATACCAGTTGCCTTGTAGCGATCAACACCACAAAATTTGCACACATCTTTACCCTTGTTGTCTTTGTAGTACAACATGCACCCGTTGCGACATGTATTAATTTTTTTGTATCCCATCCGGATTGATCTCACCATCCTCTTAGACCGGTAGATGTCTTCAGGTAACTTAGCATGCGCCAGCAATATCTCTATAATCAACTCCATCAGTCGGTTGTAGCTTTCTTATGACATGTCAAAATCGGCCTTGATGCTTAACAATCTTGTAACCACCTCCAACGGTGAATGATCCTCACAACCAGGATAAAATAGAGTCCTTGCATTCTCCAATAACTTTATGAACTTTGTAGCATCGACATACGGTACCTCCTCAGTTGCATCATGATTGTCCGGATCGAAACTAGTCCCCGCAGCGTCGAAAACCATGTTCATGCACCCGTCGTTGTAATCAGCGTGGTCGTGGATATCCATATATGGCTCAACATAAGGCTTTTGCTCCGATGCTATAGGTACGAGTTCTCTGTGTGAGGTCCACTGATATTAATCCAGCGTGAAACCTTTCGAGTATAAATGATATGTTACAAGCACTTCTGAATGATATTTCAAGTTACGATATCTCACACACGGACGCTTAATTTTGGTGCCAGACATGTACTGAGGGAACGCTTTGGCGAACTGCATAAATTATTCCACCCCTTGTTTGAATTTATCCCATACACCGCACATGTCATCAGGATGACGGTTGTACATCCACAAACGATAACGCATGTAGTAATTCAGATCCATATCTAGATACTTCTAAAAAGATGAATAGACTTCGTTCAAGTCTATTATACAAATGGATGCAAAGATGGATACATATGTTCATCAAAGTAACAACTCTGATTGATGTGTGAGTATTCGAGTTGTGATACGTGAGTATTCATATCATGATTTATGAGTATCCATATAATAAAAAAATATATAAGTTTGATATTGATTTCCAAACCTAGTAGACATGTAGACAACTCTAATTTGAGGATATGATTGGCGTCACGTATTCCTTGTGAGCAATTATCTAGAAAAAAATTTTACTTCTACAAGCCTATATAACTAAACTAGTCATGTGGATATCACATACCAAAAGTAAATTTATTTTCCAAAGATATTGCTCATAAGGAACACGTGGACATACTCATATACTCAAGATACTTACTTGTATCTTTACACTATACCAATCATACCTACACTTGATACCATACCAAATCTTATATCAATGTACACTACACTAGGTATTTGTGTATCATGTAGATATCAAATATAATGGTACATAATATTATATCGATACTCTCATGTATCTTGACACTAGGATACAGTTTCAAATACCCATGACACTAACTTAAAACTCGGTCTCTAGGTCATTTCTAGGTCAAAACTTAGTTATTTGAGTCAAACTAGGTCAAAACTACATCATTTGGGTTACAAGTTGATAACTGGATTGGTCGATTTCAAACCCTATTAAGTAGGTGTCATCACGTGTTCATTGTTAGCCATTCTCTGAAAATAAAATTTGCTTCTGTAAGTCCGTTAAAGGCTTTTAGAGTACTACCAGTTTTCTAAAAAATAATAGAAAAGGCTAAGTACTATAAATTTTTTATGTATTTTTTGGAAAGTGGTAGAACTCTAAAAGCCTCAAAAAGGTTTACATTTACAAATTTACTTTTCAGAGAATAGGTTACATGAACACTTGACTTCGGCCTGACATGGACACTTGACATAGGAGATAATTATATCTCTGTCGTCATGTGTTCCTTATGAGCCCACAAGGAACACTTGACCTCGGAGTATCCAATATACACATAGGTGTTGATAAAACTCTAGATAATTGTGTATTATGTCGATATCACATACCATGGTACATAATATCACATCGATACTCTCTTGTATCTTGACACGAGGATACAGTTTCAAATACCCATGACACTAACTATACTTGACACTTGGTATCTTTGTACCAACATTCTAGGCCACTCACTCGATCTTGACACTCAACTCATGTTTATACCTACTCCTATAGCTTTATATTTCTATACCCTTATATATGTATCTATCTATATAGATTATTAACCTTCACTAGCTCACTCATCCCTCTCTCAAATACTCAACACATATTTATGCCTACTTCTATAACGTTTGGTCAAAAATCATATACGCATTTAAGTTCTAAAATTATTTAGTTAAATCTAGTTCATTATAATTTCATCATTTTCTAAATTTCATCCAGGGGTGCCTGGGGGCGCGGTTGGAGAGGGCCCAGTAGTGCCCCGTTCCCCATTTTCGGGGGGTACGGCTAAGACATACTTGGTATTGTTCGATCAGGACATATTGAATCAAGATTCTTTTCTTGTTATGGATTGATTTCCTCGGAATCAAGTCCCATATTCAACGAAACATGCCTCAAGGAAGGACTCGGCAGCAGAGTCACGAGGGGTCCTTTCATTGCGCTAGTTTCTTTGCCCATTTTTGATGCCGCTTGGTTGCTTTCTTGTTGGTTTTGTGACTTACGTTTTCTTGAACGGTTTTGATGGATTTTATTGTCTTCGTTCTTTGAAACTTTGTATTTTGTATCGAACTCCGGAAGACTGAGGCAGGAGATATTGATCATCTATTGATGCATGCAGGTGATCGTACAGGTGATCGTGTAGGCGACGCACGAGCAGTGTCTTGAAGATCTCCCATTTCTCTTCCCCGATTTACTAACTAGTGAGTGGCCTTACCTTCGATTAGCTTCCTTCTTCCAAGTCTTCACTCCTAATAATATGACTCATTTGTGCGTTCTGATCAATGATACCATAAAGATAATACCTAGTGTCACGCCCCAGTCCCAAAATACACTGGACCAGGCTACGTGGCATTGGCCAGCTAACACGACTCCGAAGGATATCCCAATTTAATGAATCCTATCGAAGCGTGCTACGCTATCCTAAAATACTAACAAGTCTAATATGCTAATATATAGCAGGCAATGTGTAATCTCATCCACAGAATATAATATTATAATGCTGAAACAAAATGCTGGTAAATAAAATACAAGAGTCTGAATATCTATAATACATCCGAAATAGTCTGGTGGGGACAAACCCACTGAAATACAGAAATGGAAATAAAGTGCATAAAGAAGTAAGATAACTAGACTAGAGTATCAACTAGCTAGATATGAAAACTCTAGTCCGATGCAGCTGTGTACTCAAATCACGGGAACTCTCCTGGAAATGCCTCGAAGTCCTCAATCAGGAATCCTGTCTCTACTCCTGCTCCGTAGATGGTCGGGTACAAGTGCTCGTCCAGATCTGGAAGGGAACCAGGTCCTCAGAGGGACGTAACAAGATACAAAAATGTATGTCATAAAGTATATACTGTGTAAACTCAAGGATAATCTAACCAGCTAAGTAAAATGTATTTTGAAGACAACCCTGGTACGTATGGGTAGGTGAAAGGTATAAAGCGTAGCGTCGAGCCAGAGGCTAAGTACCTGGCATTAGCTGTAAACTGAACGCCAGGAGTATATATGCTGACTACATCACCGATCATGATAGCGCGCAGCTAGTAACCTCTGCCGGATTATCGACAAGCATATATACCCATAACCGGGAACCTGAGCCTATAACCGAGTAACACATGGCCCATAACCGGGTAACACTGAGGCTCACGGCCCCGTAGTTTACTCTGAAACTACGGCGGCCAAATGTCTGTCCCATACGCCTACTAATTGTCTTCCCCACCCAATGTCAATGTACAAGTCGCGAATGCGACATGGACATCTCATACTATGATGCAAGTCGCTACAGAAATAAATAACTAAGCTAAATGTCGTCACACGTGCTGCTTATGCTGATGGCCAGTCGATCATGAAGCACGCGTCCCTACATGAACTCACTCTGTGATGTGTTAAGATACGTGTCATGGCCTATAAAGTCATATTGATAACTCCTCAACTTTAGGTGGGTCCACTAGACACTAGGTCAGACACAAGTCCTAACATCAATGCCTTCGTTGACTGCACCCGAGTCTCCTCGGACGCGCACAGTTAATATCGAAACAATGAAATATGCAACTAGTTAACATCTAAATTTAAACAGTATCAACAAGGCAAGGTATACTTGCCTGGAATTCTGGTGTGCACAAGCAATGCTCCGGAACCAGCAGTCAAGGTAGCACCGTCTCGGATGCCTACGAACAGATAACAATAATTTATAAATCACTAATTTACACCATGCTTAATTACTTATGATAACCTAGTACAAGTATACATAACTAACACATATTCATATATATACTTATATATACAAAAATACCATTATACCTTCATACTTACTTAATAAATATGTGAATTAATACAAACACACACACACACACACACACACACACACACACACATATATATATATATACTTATACCTATATATATATATATAAATACATATATTCATTACGTATATATATTATAATACACATACAATAATATAAATACATTTACAATTGTAAGTAAATACATATATATATATATATATATATATATATATATATATAATAATACATATAATGGTAGATATATATATAATAATTATATATATATTGTATATACATATTTAATAATAAAATACATATATACGTTAATAATACATATATGTATAAATATACATATATACATAATTATACATATATACATATATATAATAATTATATATATACTGTATATACATATTTAATAATAAAATACATATATACATTAATAATACATATATGTATAAATATACATATATACATAATTATACATATATACATATATAGAATTACATATATATATATATATATTATGTATATTACATATATTATATATATATATATATATATATATATATATATATATATAATATGTAATATACATAATATATATATATATATATATATATATATATATATATATATATATATATATATATATATATATATATATATATATATATATATATATATATATATATATATATATATATATATATATATATATATATAGTTATATAATCTGAGTATATATATAAATATAATATATTTATATATAAATAATATATACACATATATATAATACAATATATAAATAAATATATATATAAATAAATAAATAAATATATATATATATATATATATATATATATATATATATATATATATATAAGAATACAAAAATACATATATATATATACATATTTAAAATATATAATAAAATATTATATATACTGTATATATATATACTGTAATAATATAATAATAATTATATAACATATATAATTATATATAATATAATATATATATATATATATATATAACATACTAAATATATACTTATATATATATATTTAAATATATAGAAATATAGTATATATACTGTATATACTATAATTATAATATATAATAATTAATATATATAATTATATATATTATAATATATATCTAAATTTATATTTATATAAATATATATATATACATATACATACATATATATTTATATACGTATTTACGTATAAATAAGGGGGTATTTATACCTGACAGGTGGGGGGCCCACGCTGCCGTCGCCGGCGGGAGGAGGGCGGCGGTCCGGCGGGCGGCTGGCCGGGGCAGCAACTGCAGTAGCTGTTGCAGTTAGCAGTAGCAGCAGCAGCAGTAGCTGTGGCGGCTACCACGACGGAGGTGGCGGTGCAGGGTGTCAGGGCGGCGGAGGAGGGGGCGGCAAAGGTGGTAGTGGTGGTGGCGGAGGTTAATGGTGGCCGGGGGTGGAGTTCGAGGTAGTCGGGGTGGCTCGGGTGGTTGTGGTCGGGGGAGTCGGTGAGGCGCTGTGGCGGAGCTGGTAGTCGGGGCGGTGGTCGTGGGGCGGCACGGACGGGTCAGTTCGACGGAGGAGGTTAAGGCGGAGAGGATGGTGGCGGTGGCGGTGGTCTGAGGTGGCGGGTGGTGGTGGTTTAGGGCGGTCGGGATAGGAGCTGCTGGGTTGGGGAAGAAGGGGTCTGGGCGCTGCGGGGGCTGCCGGCGGCGGCTGCGGCGGCTAGGGGGGTGGTGCGGCGGCCGGAGAGGAGGTCAAGGGGTGGCGAGGCAGGGGGCTGAGGGTCGGAGGCGGTGGTGGCCGTTGGGGTCTGAGGGCAGGGGTCGGGTAGGTGAGGGTAGTGGTGTGTAGTTTTAGGAATTTAGGGTTTTAGCCTTGGTATATGGGTTTTTGTGTAGTTTCTTGGTGATGTGACATGTAGTATTTGTAGGTGAGAGAGAGGGGGGGCTGCCTTGGGATTAGGGCCGCCTGGGTTGTATTTTTTGGGGAGTTGGGGAGGCTTCATCATGATGAGGGGAGGGCTAGGATTGAGGGGTTTAAAATGTAGGGTGGAGATGTGTCCCCAAAAAGTAATGTAAGTACATAAAAATAGGGAGGAAATTATGATGGACCGGTCAAGGGAAGAGGAATTTCTTCTTCATGTGGTTGGGCCAATGAGAGGGGGGCACCTCACTGCAAATTTGCATAAAAGCCCCTGAACAATTAGGAAATTGCACAAAAGCTGAAATTGAGGATTTGATGTGACAAAACACCATGTTTGGTATTTTGTAGTGGACTAGAATGGTGTATGGTGTTTTGTATGAGGCTTGTAGGTATGTGTGTGTTTGGGTTGGAGTTGGGTCTAATTTGAGTGAGGTTGGGTCATTACATTAATTTAATTAAAATTAATGCGCTATGTGTTATTTAATTAATTAAAAATAATCGGGGGGTCAAAATTGGGTGGCTCAAGCGTCATGGATGTAGTAGGCTTAGATTATAATAATATCATAACTTGGGCTGGACAAAACAGGTTGAGGTTGGGTCTCAATCTCGATTGGAACGGACAACGAACATAAATATACAATTAATTGAATTTACGTACGGACGTTTGTAACAACTTTTGTGCGACTAAAATAAGACACACAAATGAGTATATGTGAGTTACACGAAGATCATTATGGTAGGTTGGCATGTCTAGGCAAAGTGTATGGAATTTGTTTCAGGGTAACAGCTAGTGTAGTGTCCTAAATATCGGGACAACGGTAAGGTGTCCTAAGTAATAAAAGTATTGCACAAATATTTAATACTCTGTATAATAAATTCTAATTAGGACCAAAATAACCCTAATCTCTTTATCTAAATTAATTAAAATAAATTTTTGGTCGAGGGGGTTTACACCTAGTAAACTTGAAAATACTTGATGCTTGTCACACAAAATTACTGAAATGATCATATTATTTTGTACTTGGCTACTATGCATGTATCTATTTTATGCTTCAGTTGTAGATAGAACTTATTCATCTAACTATGCAATAAGAAGTATATAGTAGTGCAATGTGATAACTTGAGCATATAGACTATGCCATCGTACTGTGCTAAATTATTATTGTCCATTTTGATGTCTTGGAATGCTTAGTATGATAACTTAGTGTCAAGATATTTTATGGTCATGGACAACTTGTGCAAAAGAGTTTAGTCTCCACGAATGATCATTGGGTCACTGGGACCGATTTGCCCCGAACGAAACACATATAGCATGTGTGATTCGTAAAATTATACCGGGGCTCGCTGCCTGCGCTGTAAGGATCGTCATCTAACCCCGCTACGGTCCAATATGGCTTGTGGTGCCAGTGACCTGCTATGTATATTTAAACTATGCAACTGATTATATCTTCATGGCAGAATGCAACTGATTATGTCTTCATGGCAGAGAAGTTTATGGTAAGTTGTGCAGACGATTCAAACATCGCAGGTCCTCGAACGGTGACATATTTATTTCAGTTACTCTATATCTATTGCATATTGTAACTTAAACTAAGGCAAATTAGAAAGACCACAATAATAACTTGTTTGCTTCATCACTTGAGTACTGTGTCGAATTTGGTGTGTTGGGTTAGATAGCCCTCACTGGTACTTTTTAAAATACTGACCCTCGTTACAGCAGGTTTCCCGTGCCAAGGCGACGCGGGGAGGAGCTGAAGATTTTTCCCAACTAGTTCACCAACTTTGGAGTACTCGTGTTCGTGATTTTAGAGCACTTGTAAAAATCTCCCAGAGCTCGTGCACACTCTTTATGCAGCTCTGAGACAAAGTGATAGCTTCGCCTGAAGGTCTATTATCTTTGAAGTTTTATTATGGGATGTAATATATGGAATGACTATCTCATTTTGCGTCTATCTTGTAAGCACGCGCGGCACCCTTTACTTTTTAGTCAAGCGTTTTGTAATAAAGATGTATATTATCAATAGAGAGAACTTTTCTTCGTGTCAATATGTGTTCCTTAGCTTCCGCACTATGCTGTTGTGTTTATATATATATATATATATATATATATATATATATATATATATATATATATATATATATATATCATTATGCTAGGCCTTGTGCGGACGCGTTACGCTTGCACGACATCATGCTCGGGGGACGTATAGTGATTCTGCAGAATCGAAGTGTGACATATTGGTATCAGAGCATGACTTAAGATCCTTTAGCCTCGTATCAGAAAAATATTTCTTGAAATGACCCTGTCCCTCCCAGTGTAACTCTTGAAATCGTTTGACCAAAATGAGATGCATTCTATACGGTGAGTATATAATATTCTATGAGACTGATGTAAGTTCTTTGTTCTTTTGAAGGAATGACTCAAGCACATGAGACAATGCAAGTGCAAGCAACTAGTTCTAGCACTTCATCAAGTTTCGAGAGCCAACAACCTCTGTCCCCTGTCGATCCAATTTAGTGGATAATACGTATGTTTGAGGCGCAACAGAAGAAGGACGAGGCTCTGTAGTGCCTCGCTCCGCGTAGGCACTATGTACAAGAGATATCACTTTGCTGGCTCGAGCAAAAGCCTTCTCGGAGAGTTCCTGGTCGAAATACAAGATGATTGATCTAGGTGAGTGGGCAAAACTTTATTCTCTGATTCTTACACGCCTTAATAATGAATCTGAGTTTTTGAATGCTTGTTCTAAGAAGATAGTTTCATAAGAAGAATAATGGAACCTGACTCTGCATGCTTAATAAGAGAACTCACATAGCTTGTCATTGAAATGAACCTGCTTGCCTAACTAGAGAACTTGTATGCATGTATAAAAAAGAGAAAGAGATAGAACCATTGCCATGCTAGTTAAATAATAAGATGTTGCATGCTTAGTTACACGGACACCGCTATCGATCGAACCCCTGTCATGCTGATAAACAAGAGTAAAAGAAGTTTATATATTTTCTTCGTATATGCTAAAGAAAGAGTAGAACTACATGCTTAGTTAAAGAGATAGAGAACTATTTCCATACATGCTTGCTTAAATAGAGATTGTTATATGTTTCTATAGAAGTTATCGAAATGCTTGAACGGTATCAGAGAATATGGCAGCCAGTCTGTATAAGAGATAGAAATGGTGGCCTGTCCGCACAAAGACAAGAGATAAAGAGAGAATATATTGAATATATGCTTGTTAAAAGAACTACTGCATCCACATAGAGTTTATCTGATATAGTTGCATTAATGCATTGGTCTTAGACAACTTGTGCACAAGGATCATCCTATGAACGGTTTTTTGGGGCGCTGGGGACCGTTCGCCCTGGGGGGATCAGAGGAATACCTGAGGCAAAGAAGTCCTCACGATCAGGGGGTATTTATGTCTATTAGATAGCTGGTTCACGTGTCAAAGCAGCTATGTATATGAGCGAGTATACATAGTGCAGTATTGGGCTGTGATAACACCGCTTCTAATCTTGAGGAAGGAGACTCATGGACCATCATATAGTTAGGGCGCATGCTAGGATTCAGCCTTCTTGTATACCTATCTGTTTGATGCAAAGACGGACAGAAAAATATAACATTATTCATATATATGCATATGTTTCTTACTCGTATGTCTGCTGCAGGGATAACCGTTCGGCAAAAAGGTTAACAATCACTGAATAAGTAATATTTATGTTATTGAACATGCTCTTCGGTGTTGAATGCTTGCATAGAGAAGTCTTGTTTTCATATATGCTTATATCTCATTCACAAGATAAGTTGTTAATTGATAAGTGTAAGAGAGAGATGCATAGAGAGAGATGCTAAGATGATAGTCCACTAGATGCTTGCTAAAGTCTTTATATAAATGCATATGATTTACGAGACACGCTACGCACCAGAGATAGTAAACGAATCTGCTTATCGTATATGAACTGCTTGTCTTGCCTTCTTGCTTATATATCGAATATGAACTCTGATTTCAAAGATGTTTCCAAAAAGAAGTAATATGACTCCATTCTTGTACTGCATGTAACAAACATAGGTAAAACTAGAAAGATCACTAGTAATATAATATTTTTCCATATGCTTACTTAGTGTCGGTTTCAGGGAGGTGATGCTTCTGTTCGTTGTTTTTAGACTCACCGGTACTTTCTCCAAAGTGCTGACCAACCAACTGTTTACTTGTTCGCAGGTGCTGGATCGTTGGAGGAAGCGATAGACGTGCCTCATCCCCAGGATTTAAAAATCTGGTTTCGATGCCTTGAGCCATATCAATTACCTTGAGCTATTTTTGTATAGAGGGACATAATGTATGGAACAATGCCATTGTATTTAGAGAACCCTGTGCCTCGATCTTACCCATTTACTCAGATGTATTATTGTTTGCAATACTGTTCTTCCGCTGCTTACTCGATCAATTTGATGATAACTACAACTTTAACGATGTTGCCTTGTGTGGGCACAATCCCAGGCTCATACGGTATCACGTTCCGATGGAAACGAATATCCGGCGGGAGCGCTGACGCTGTGATTCGCGTCCAGCGGGGATGGCCAGTTCCTGTGGGAGATCGGGGCATGATAGGCTCTATTCGAATGAGATGAGAAGCAATCAGAAGAGCGTCAGGTCAAACTAGAACAACAAATCGAAACCCGCTTCTAGGTCCAACAGAAACAAATGGACACCGTGCAGGAGATAGTGCAGACCTTGGCGTCAAATCATTCAACAACGTCAACCGTACCACCTGTACGGCCAGTAGTCAAAGCTGAAGTGCCCCAGATCTCTAAGGACAGTGACTCTACCACCCTTGCCTCTAAGGGGAAGGATACTATATTTGACTTTGCAAGTTTTAAGTAGGTCTGCAACGTATTATTTCATGGAACTGAAGACCCGGTCATGGCTTTAGATTAGTTGGATAAATTAGAGAAAAATTTTGAAGCATTAGTCATTCCCGAGGGAAAGTGTATCCCCTATTCCCAACTCCAACTTCGGTTGAACGTGCATGATTAGTGGGACGTACACTGTAGATCGCTCGTAGTAGACGCTGAAGATGAGACGATCTCATGGGCTACCTTTTGTAGCGCGTTCGAGGAGGATTTTATACTCCCACCTGTTCATCGTCAAAAGGAAAATAAGTTCATACGATTGCAGCAAGGAAGCATGTTAGTAAAATATTATGTCGCAAAGTTTAACCGGCTCGCTAAATTTGCCAACTCTTATATACCCGATGAGGCAAGCTATGCCAAATAATTTGAAGGCGGCCTGCGACCTTCCATTAACGTGCACGTTGTCGTTCCTCAAAATCAGAAAATACGGGAGGTACTTAACCATGCCCTCGCCCTACAACCGCACAATCCTTCAGTTGCTACTGGAGCTGTGCAACATTCTCTTCACAAGCGCCCTAACAACACGTAAGGACAAAAGACTCTGAAGCGTCACCATAATGGCATTTTCCAAGGGCGCAATCCAGGGGGTGGGATGGGGGTACGCTGTATCAAGTTCAACCGATAAGGGCATCAAGTGAACAATTGTCTCGGTCGCAACAGTGGATACTTTTACTATGGTCAGAGTGGCCTTGTCATTCATGATTGCCCTAAATTTCTCAACCGATTCCCTCCGTACCGTCCTCAACAGCAGAATCCATCTCAAGAGCCCTAAGCAAATCGACCTACGCAACAACAAGGGCGTCATCCAAATATTGTGTGCCAGGTTTATGCATTAATGCGGGACGAGGCGTTCGCCTCGGACACCGTAGTGACAAGTATATTAATTTTCAACAATATTCCTGCACGAGTACTATTTGATTCTAGTACCAGATATAGTTTTATATCGGCAAACTTCTCTAGGGAACATGAATTCCTTTAGACACTGTTAGGACTAAAGCTTAGCGTCAATACCCCGTCGGGCATGGACTTGACTGCTAACTCAGTTTGTCAAGATGGTTGCATTTGCGTCGGAGGAAGAAAATTGTCACTTGATGCGATAGTCCTAGACATCAGGGACTACGACATCATTATGGGGATGGATTAGCTCGATGCTTGTTCGGCTACCATTGATTGTGCGAAAAAGAAAGTCATGTTTTGTTTACCTAGCGAGATCGAATTTTGTTACGCGTGTAGTCCAGCGTCGAGAGCATCAAATGCCTATATGATAATTTCTATAATGTCTGCTCGGCGGATGATATATTCCGGCTGTAAAGGTTACTTGGCGTCCGTTCGATACACTCAGCGAGATTGTGCAAATGTTGAGTCTACTTCCATTGTCGCAAAATTTCCAGATGTTTTTCCCGAAAAGTTGTCTGGTATACCACCCGACCGAGAGATAGAGTTCACTATAGATATATTTCCAATACTCGGTCGATTTCCAAAGCTCCATATCGAATGGCCCCTGCCGAACTGAAGGAGTTGAAGGTCCAACTACAAGAACTGCTCGATCATGGGTACATCCATCTGACTATACCTCCGTGGGGTGCACCAGTACTATTTGTGAAAAAAAAAGATGGTTTGATGAGGCTCTGCATAGACTACCGAGAGTTGAATAAATCCATAGTTTGAATTATATATCTCCTTTCCAGGATCGATGACCTCTTCGATCAACTGCAAAACACATCGGTATTCTCAAAAATTGGTCTCCATTCGGACTACCACCAACTAAAGATCAAGCCCGATAATGTGCCGAAGTTAGCCTTCCGCACTCGCTATGGCCATTATAAATTTTTAGTTATGTCGTTTGGATCGACCAATGCCCCTGCCGCCTACATAGATTTGATAAATCAACTGTTTTGGCCGTACCTTGACAAGTTTTTAGTAGTGTTCATTGATGATTTCTTGGTGCATTTGAAAAATAAGGAGGAACATGAGGAGCACTTGCGGACTGTGCTTCAGACTCTTCAGGACAAATAGATATACGCAAAACTGAGTAAGTGCGAGTTTTAGCTAAGCAGTGTATCTTTCCTCGGGCATATTATTTTGTGGGAGGCATCTCAGTCGATCCAAAGAAAGTTGAAGCCATCGTCGAGTGGAAGCAACATGCATCAGTGAGTGAAATTTGAAGCTTTCTCGGGTTAGGATGCTACTACAGACGGTTCATGAAAGACATTTCTAAAATTCCTTCGCCCTTGACTCGCCTCACTCAGAAAGGAGTCTCATTTGAGTGGTCTGCCGACTGTTAAACTTTCTTTCAGGAATTAAAGTAGCGCCTCATCTCTGCTCCGATACTTTCACTGTCGAACGAGAATATGAGATTCCAAATCTTTAGTGACGTCTCTGGCCAGGGCTTGGGAGTTGTGCTCATGCAACAAAACAATGTGATAGATTTTACTTTGAGATAATTGAAGTTGCATGAGCATAACTATCCGACACATGATCTAGAACTCGCGGCGATTGTGTTCGTACTGAAGTATTGGCGACACTACCTTTATAGTGTGGCTTGCCAAACTTTTACTTATCACCAGAGCCTCAAGTATCTTTTCACCTAGTCGGATCTAAACCTATGTAAACCCCCTCGATTAATTCTATAGATAGTCAAGTATGGATTGGAAAATTCTGGTTTAGCAGCAGATGTTTGAGGTTTAGAGTAGAGTTGCATGTCTGTTATTTATTAATTAGACCCTTGGCGCGAACTACCATTGTTGATTTATTCGGAGCCCAATATCAGCCCATAAATTTTGTCGGACTATTGTACTTCTGACTTGACTCGCCAATTTAGGCATTGGACTTTTCCGTCACACAAAAATCAAATCCGTTGTGCCTTAAATTAATTGCACAATTTTCCGTATCATAAATCCCATAATTTAATTCTGTGTCGGACACCTGTGTCGTTACCCTCAATTTTGAGATACCAACTTAACCCGTTGAGCCGGGCCAACTAAAGGGTCCAAGACTGACTCTAAGCCCCCACCATTTTTGACCTTTGCGTCATTTCCAAATTTTGACCCCAAGTGCCCCCATTTAATTTAAAAGCGCGGGACACTTTAATTCTATTTAAATCGGGGATACCAATTTTGACTAATCCTATTTTAATCCCCAAATAAATTTCAATGCCCATTTAATTAAGCCCATGCCAAACACACAACACCCCCTCACCCTACAAAACACCAAATACCAATTCCCCCACAATTTTCCATCATTTCATGTGTTTGTGCAATTACCCAAACTTAAGGGGCTAAATTGCAAATATTGTATCATGTGGCACACCCTCATTGGCCAAGGCCAAATGGAGAGGCTACCCCTTCTTTGACCGTAGTTAACTTTTCTCCTCCCCTTATTTTTCATGAAGAAACCTATTCCCTTCATGTAACATCCTCTCCACTCATTTGAATTGGGAACATCACCACCCTCTATTCACCACACCCCTCCCTATATAATGTCTCTTTCTCCCCTCTTCTTAATGCAGGCCCTAATCCCCATGTCTAGAGAAAACCCCACCCCCTCTCTCTCTCTCTCCTCCCTCTTTCTCCATGTAAAAAACTGAATCCTTCCCATTTTCTTCTTCTCATTCTTCCTTCCCTCATCTCCTTCCTTGGAGAGCTACTGCCCAGGCCGGCCACCCACACCCCGGTCGAGACCCCTCCAGCCAAGCACTGCTCATCCCTTCGGCTGAGATCCACGAGCCTCACCTGCTCCGGCCAACAGACGGTAGCCAAGCCCCTCCGGCCGTTTCTCCATCCCGCCGGAGCCACCCTCGGCTCCCACGGGCTCCATCCGCCTTCACTGCCATCTCCACCACCACTTCCTCCACTCCTTTGCTCCGGCCAGAGCTCCTCTCCACGACCATTGCTGAGCCAACTTCGAGCTGTTGTCCGTCATCTCCGACAGCTGCCATAGCCACCACCGCCATCTGCCATAGCCACCCGCACCACCAGCCTCCTTCACCGAGCCGCTGAACTCCTCCCCCGCGGCTACGACATCAAATCCTTCGGCCACTGACCGTTCTATCACCACAACCACTCCCCACCAGCCCGACTGCCACCCCCTGCTGCCATCGAGTCTCCTCACGACGAGCTTCCTCTACCGCCACCTTAGCCGATCTCCACCACCTCCATTGCACCATCATTTCCACCACCCTGCTGACCACCAACCTTCACCACCATTGCACCATCACCACCACCACCCTGCTGACCCACTGTTCTCCGGCCAACCCCTGGTCGACGCCACCTCATCCAAGGTGAACGACCCCCCCTCTCTCAGACTTTGTGGATATTGTTTTATGTATTATTAAGTTTAGGGTTAATATTTAAGTGTGTTGATTAATTGCTTTTATATAACTTAGCTAATATTTAGGGTTTTGGGTATTGCAATATTATGGTTTACATGTGAAGTTTAAATAAGTTAGGGATTGAGAAAATGGATCTGTGTTTAGGGTTTAATTCCATAGGTATAAAATGAAATTTATGGATATACATTAAGTCAGGAATTGAGGATAATTGGATCTTTGTTTGGAGTTATATTCGTATTTGGAATTTTGAAGATAAAGTACATGGTTAGTAAATAAGGTTTTTAAATGCTAAGTTGAGATGTTAGGGTTTCCAATTAATATATGCATTTTTATCATTGATGATGGGTAGAGTTAAATTGTTGACGAATAATACCATGACATTGAAATATGGATGGACATTGTAGAGCAGGAGATGGATTATGAAAAGGGTATAATATCAAACCGATAGTCATTGATTGGAGACTGAGAAATAATAATAAATTAATCGTGGAGTAGTTTTAAGGTAAAATGTTGATGGGTGTATATTCGAGGGTTTAATAAATAATTGATAATTTATTTGAGGACGGGATATGTCAACGTGCATGGGAATGTCGGTAAAGACCCGGGGCGAAACCGAGGATTTGATCATGGTTTGAACTACTGAATATAGTGATGAATAGTGAGATCGAGGACTTGTCTGAGGATAGTATACTGTGATTGATTGTATTAGATATAACCTACCTGGGTTAACCTTGGTCAACCCTCTAGATTAGTGTCTATGTGTCTTGTAACTGAGATTGTAGCCTATGTTTAGACGTGTGTCACACCCCTGTTTGCCACATGATAGTTTATTGATTTGGGTTTGTATCTCATCTCTAGGTACTACGGGACCTGAGCACTTGGACGTGGTACCAGATCCCCGTCATCAACAGCCGGACGTAGGCAAGTGTACCTTGCCACCATGTATTTCATATTACAGATATTTATTATTTCATTATGTACATTGTGCGCGTATTGTTTACGATCGATACTTCACGTCTGGATCACAACCGGGTACAGACGTTCGTCGTAACATCTTAGAATAAATGTTAGATGTTCGTAACACCTCGATGTACGTACCTGAGTATATCGATACCCCAAGACACACTCATACACTGTGATCATGCCAGATTCCTGTATCCTGATACTGACATCATGACTAGAGACTGGGACAACCTTAGGGTCGCGTCTGTTGAGTTATTTCTGTGTGTCAAGACTGTTAGATAGAGGTTCAGGTTCAGCGCACCATCGTTGACCGCTTGGAAAGAGAAAGACAGTTACTAGACGTTTGGGCTCCTCTGCACGCGCTTATATATATGTATATATACTGTATCTGTATTGATCCTGTATCTAGTGTAGATGTATCACCCAGGTGACTCCTTGCCCGGAGCTACGGTACGTTCCGTGTGTTTCCGTGTCCGGAGCTACGGTTTTATTTTGGACAGCCCACGCGTCGAACATTGTCTTTAAACTGTATCACACTTATTTGGTTATGATAGACTACCCCGTCGTTGCACTTGTACTTTCTGTTATACTTGGCATGCTATATTTCTGTACCTTGTTACGTTCCTCTGAGGACCTGGTTCCCTACCAGTTTTGCATCATAGACGATTACGGAGCATTTGGAGTTGCTGATAGAGTTGCACATCTTGCGGGCATTGTACCAGGTACTCATATTATTTCCACCAGCATTTATGGTTACTTTATTCTTGTTATTTATTCATCTGCTATTGTAGCCTAGTTTTTATAGACTTATACTTCTTCTCGAGTCTATTCGAGATGGTGTATTATTGGGCGGCCGACTTTAGCACATATAGCTCTTTCTTGTATACTTCTGTACATTGTGGATTGAGACATAGAGGTTTATATTTATGGGATATCTAGATAGTGCCCTTTATATTATATAGCTTATACGTATTCGAGTCAGACCAGAGTTTGGTCTAATGCGTAGCTGGCGTGTCACGTATTCCTGGTCCTACGTATTTTGGGACTGGGGCATGACAACCTACGATAAAGGAATTGGCTAGAACTAATCAACGACTATGACTTATCGATCAACTACACTCCAAGCAAAGGGAACGTTGTAACGGACGCGCTCAATCGAGTATTTATGGGATCTTTATCCGTCAACCATATTCTACAAAAAGAATTAGAGAGTATGACATTTAGCTGCAAATTTGATATTGAGGCAGACTGATTAGGGGATCACTAGCTCAGTTACTCATTGAACCGATCCTGAAAGAAAAGGTCAAGTCATCTAAGACGAATGACCCATTCTTGTTGAAGATGCGTGAGCAGATTTCAGGAGAAAAGGCAACTGACTTTGCAGTGGATGAAAGTAGAATATTGCGGATAAGAGGAAGACTATGTGTGCCCAATGATTCAGAACTCAGAAAGAAGATCCTCACAAAATATCACTATGCGGCCTATGTATCACATCCTAAAAGTATGAAGATGTATCAGGACCTCCGCACGTTCTTCTGGTAGCACGACATAAAGAAAGATGTGGCACTCTTCATTTCACAATGCTTGTCTTATCAGAGAGTAAAGAACGAGCACAAGAGGTCGGACGGAGAGATGCAGAACCTTTCTATCCCAGAGTAGAAATGGGACCATATCACGATGGACTTTATTGTTGGCTTACCAAAGACGCAATAGTGAAACGACGTCATCTGGGTCATCATCGACCGATTACCCAAGTCAGCATACTTTATTGCCATTAAAGTTACTTGGAGAATCGATCTCCTAGCTCAGATATACCTTGATGAGATAGTTCAACTACATGGTGTGCAAGTGTCTATCATTTCAGATCGGGATGGAAGGTTCTTATCATGTTTCTGGGAAAGCCTTTGGTCAACTATGAGGACCAAGTTGAAGTTCACTTTCGTGTACCATCCTCAGATCGACGGCCAAACAAAGCGGGTAAACCAGATCCTTAAAGACATCCTACGCCTCTGTTCGATAGACTCGAAGTCAAGTTGGGACGTCCATCTACCTTTGCCAGAATTTGCATAAAACAAAAGTTACCAGCCTAGCATTTAGATGGCTCCGTACGAGGTTTCATATGGGCGGAAGTATAGATCGCCTATCTGTTAGGGTGAAGTTGGCGAACGACAGATCCTCGACCAGGAAATAGTAGAGCAGACTGTTCAAAAGGTTCGGCTGATCCGAGAGTAATTAAAGATAGGGCAAAGCAGACAAAAGAGTTATGCAGACGTCCATAGATGACCCCTTAAATTTACAACTGGTGATCACGTATTTCTTAAGGCCACGCCGATGCGAGGAGTTACAAAATTTGGAGTAAAGGGTAAGCTAAGTTCATAATTTATTGGTCCGTTTAATATTCTTAGGAGAGTTGCCCCAGTTGTATATCAAATTTTTCTACTACCGAGCTTATCAGACGTGTATGATATCTTTTACGTATCTCAGCTGCGGAAGTACGTGCATGATCTGAGTCACGTGGTAGATTTGGGTCAGTTGGGTTTGCATGCAGAGTTGTCCTATGTAGAGGAACCTGTGCAGATCATCGATTGAAAGGATAAGCAGCTCCGAAATTGTTCTGTCCCACTCGTGAGCGTACTCTGGAGGAACCATGCGGTCGAGGAGTCAACTTAGGAACTCGAATCAGACATAAAGGAAAAAATTTCCTCATTATTTTACTAGGGTTAGGTTCCATTCCTAAGTTTCTTGGACAAAATATTTTATTAGTTGGTTAAGATGTAGTGTCCCGTACCCCCTTTTCGGGGATCGCGGCTAAGAAATACTTGGTATCGTTCAATCGGGATAGATTGAATCAAGACCATTTCCTCATTATGGATTGGTTTCTTCAAAATCAAGTCTCATATTCAGCGGATCTTGCCTCAAGGAATGACTCAGCGGCAGAGTCGTGAGGGGCCCTTCCGTTGCGCTGGTTTCTTTTCCCTTTTTTATGCCGCTTGGTTGCTTTCTTGTTGGTTTTGTGACTTGCATTTTCTTGAACGATTTTATTGGATTTTATTGTATTTGTTCTTTGAAACTTCGTATTTTATATCAAACTCCGAAAGACTGAGGCAGGAGATATTGATCATTTGTTGATGTGTGTAGGTGATCGTATTGGCGACTTGAAAGCTGAGTCTTGAAGATCTCCCATTTTTCTTCCCTAATTCACTAACTAGTGAGTGGCCTTACCTTCGATTAGATCCCTTCTTCCATGTCTTCACTCCTAATAATCTGACTTGATTGTGCAATCCGATCAACGATACCATAAAGATAATACCTGAGTCAAGATAATAAGTAGTAAACTCAGAAATACTTAATTCTTGTTGTAATGATCTTTTCTGCATCAATACAGATAGCCAATTCAAACGACACAAGTATGACGACCCGATCCGCCTTGCTCGGCGAGAAGGCTCGCTTGAGGCAAATAAAATCAGACTTGGACCTTCAGGAGTTTGGACTTAGACTTTCAAAGACGCGTTCGGAGTATTCCTCGGCCGAGGTGAACCATCACTAAGGTGGGTGGCTACTATGAACCTGTCTTTGCTTAGCCTACACACTTAAAAATACAGACGTACCTAGCTAATAAGTTGGCAAATTACCTACTGTATGCTAATAAGAATACAACACACATAGCTAAGAGAATAATCTCATCTTATATTGCTTTTGTTAGAATATGGAAATCAAACTTTGTTATAGTTGGCCCTAGCCTAAGACCTTCATGTGCGGTGGAGTATAGAGTACCCCGCGTTAAGTGATATAAGTTTCGCGCTAAGGTGCAGCAGAGATCGAGTCAGAACTTGGATTGAAAGATAGAGTCATTCATTGAAACAAACTCAGCACGCATGCGACAAAGAATGAGAAAAATGAGTAGGAACTTGTGTTCGAATGGGTCTAAGGATACGGAAGAATACACTTGAGTTAGATTCAATAGGATGCGATAGAAGAGTTTGCACTCTTGAAACAGACCCTCTATACGGCAACGATACTATGCGGCATGCCCTTCCTATGCGGCCAAAAGTGCTCGACCATGCTTCTTATTCAAAGTATTCCAAACTTATCATTTTAAAAACTTTGAAGGGGCTCTTGTAGAAGCATAAAAATTCTGCAGGTCGCATAGAGCTCATGCCCCTTAGAGCCATATAGAGCTCATGCCTCATGGAGTCGCACAGAGCTCATGCCTCTTAGAGTCGCATAAGAGCATATACAACCTTCATGCGGCCTAGACATCCTCAAAGTAAGAGTCCACATACAAAGCCCTCGACACAGTCTCCGTTGACTGACATAAAGTTCTGAGCGCCTCGAGATTCATGAAAGGGGCGGCATACAAAAAGACATAAAGTCACATCATGCATTAATAGACTCGACAAACGCGTCTGGCCACGTGTCCTCACCTATGCGGCCTCGTCAACATACGGCCAGAGTTTTCATCCGACCAAGGCCAAACGAGAGCACATATGCGATTACAAGACCCATGCGGCCTCACCAATATGCGGCTAGAGTGTCCATCTGACCAATGCCAAACGAGAGCACGTATACGGATATAAGATCCATGCAGTCTCGTCAACATGCGGCCAGAGTGTCCACCGACCAAGGCAAAATGAGAGCATATATGTGACTATAAGACCCATGCGACCTAGTCATCATGCGACCAGAGTGCCCATCCGACCAAGGCCAAACGAGAGCACGTATGCAGCTACAAGACCCATGCGGCCTCGCCATCATGCGACCAGAGGGCCCATCCGACCAAGGCCAGACGAGAGCACATATACGGCCATAATGTCGTACAGCCAGAGTGTTAGTGAGACTCATCTCACAATATTCATATTTTATGCAGTACGTATTTTGTGCTAGTTATTGTATTTTATTGGATCTCGAGGAAGCTCAAAAATTCTCAAAATTGAAACTTTACTACCTGACCGGTATACCCACGGTATATAATAATATACCGATGATATACTACAGTATATCGATGGTATACTGCCAGGCAGATATTTGTTTCACTTTCGAGATATTTTAGAGATATTCCTCTATAAATAGTTCTTAAGATATTTTATTTCTTTTTTCTCTTTCTCTCTCCTCTCTTCTTTATTTTCTTTTGAGCTTGGAAGTGTGGTCTTGAGACCTGGAGTTTGGTTTTTGAACCCCTTCGTGGTGGTGGATTAGAAGGTTCAGGCTGGGAGCTCACTTTAGGTAAGTACACCTTGCCGATTTCGTGAAGTTCTTTTACTTTCTGTCATTTTACTTTCCTAGAGCTTTGGTTATTGCTTTTTAGCTTAGACTTGCTTTACTATTAGTGTTCATATTATGATTCATAGCCTAGTGACCGTCTCGATTTTGATTTCTGGTAGAATCTTGTCCCGTCCCTTTTTGGTAACTCGGTAACGAAAATAGCACCAGAATTGTGACCGTGAGATTTAGTCCATATTGTAATATGAGACTTACCCTAGACTTGAATTCTTGTTAGACTTGGTACTGGTAATTTTTAAGATTTGATTTTGGTTCCAAAAATCGTACTTGACTTAACCATGTTTATTAAAAATCGGCATACCGACGGTATACTACAGTGTACCGACGGTATACCGATTTCGACCGACTTGATTTCTAGATTTTTTTGTGAACCCTATCAGCATATCGACGGTGTACTATAGTGTACCGATGACATATCGATCCTGCCGATATTTGTTGACGGACTTCAAGATATTTTTCTTGGCCGACATACCGACGGCGTACTGGGCTGTGCCGACGGTATACCAATTTATAAAACTTTATTTTCCAGTAACTTTTTGCCTACTTAGAACGACATACGAAAGTATACTACAGTATACCGATTTGATGGAATCCAAAACTTGCTATATTTTTCTAATCTCTGGACCGGTGTACCGATGGTGTACTGGACTATACCGACGGTATACCGATCGTGCTATTTCTTTAGGAATTCTTGGTTTTTCGTAATTTTATGTTGAAACTTCTGACTTTTGCTTTGACACATGATGACTTGACCTGATTTTGGATATAAACTTACATGGTTTCAGATGACTTGACTTGACTTCACTTGGCTTTACTCAATTTTACCCGGCTTTGTCCGGCTAAACGTAATGACATGATTGACTGGACTTGACTTGGCATAACATTACATGGCTTTATCGGACATGGCTTGACTTAATTTTACTTGGTTTCATCTGGTTGAACATGGCTTCACACGGCTGTACATGGCTTTATGTAAATCCCCTCACCCAAAATTAGGCCTACTTGGCTTAGAAAGAGAGACTAGGGCTAGTTTGAATCCAATTAGAAATAAAACATGGCATTTTATTTAATTATATAATATTTATATTACATAGTGCGCCTTACCGTTGCTTCGATAATTGGAGCACTTCGCTAGCCACTGCCTTCCTACAAATTTCATATTATTGTCCTAGACATGCCCGCCATCTATTATAACCTTTTTGTAACTTATAATTATGCTCTCTTGTGCTATATTTTAGTCGCACAATATTCGTTACGGACGTTTATAATTAATTCTAGATAAATACGACTTTGTATCCTTGTGCGTTCCAATCGAAATTGGAGACACAATCTTGACCAGTTTCGTACAATCTAATTTATGATAATATTCTACTCTGAGCCCTCTACGTCCATGACACTTGTGTCCCACCTAATTTTAGCCCCATGTACTTCTAATTAATTCTAGAACATCTTGCGCATTTATTTTAATTAATTTAAATCCAATTTCCATCTTTGTACAATTTTCCAATTGTCGGGCACTTTTATGCAAAAGTGCATTGAGGTGTCAACACCATTGGACCTGATACATGCAAAAACCTATTTTCCCTTTATATAAATTTTTTATAATTTTTGGAATATGCAACGCGCAACATCGCCCCTCATTTAAACCTAGCCCTTATATTTTAAACAATGCAAATTGTAGCCCTCCAACATCCCCATGTGAAGCCAAGGCCCACTCCAAGGAGATGTTGACCAAGCCCAAACTTCCTAGGTCAACAAAACCCAAAATCTACATGTATAAATACAACATTTCCTTCTTTTTCTTTATTTTTCTCCAACAACCCAAAACCCAAATTACACCCTAGCCGACCCCTCCCATACTATTCATCTCCTCTCCCCGAGCCTTCCCTGCAGACCCAATCTCCCTCCGGTGAGCCACTCCACCGGAGACAGCACGGCACTGCTCACCTGGTCATCCCCGACCGCCTTTCCATCCCCTTCCCTTCAGTCTCGCTGACCGGAGCAGCCAGTCCCGCCGGGATACCCCTCATTTTCATCCTCCAGACCCGAGCACCGGAGCCGGTCATCCCGAGCCACTGCGCCCCGCTCGATGAACTCCACCACCGCCATTAACGCCACCATCTCCACCTCTCCCCCTCTTCTCCTCCATCTCCTACGACCGAATCCTCCATCGACGTCAGTCCAGCCATCACCGGCCATTAACACCTTCTCCTTCGGACCTCCCTGTACCACCACCTGGCCGTCCCCGACTTTCCACAACCGAACCACCATCTCCTCTCCTTCTTCCCCGGCCACCCGACTACATCGAGCCCTGTCCCGTTCTCCTCCTCTTTCCTCCGCCTGAGCCGCTGTGCTCGATCTCGACCTACTGTTTCTGCCCCCCATCATGCCGGAACCGAGCAGCGGCCACCCGACTGCACCGAGCACCCCGAGCCGCTGTGCTCCGCCGGCCTCGACCTCCACCTCCTTCTCCGGTTCACCACCACCCCCAGCACCGAGCTCATCTTCTTCCCTCCTCCGCCTGACCTCCTCCTCGAACCACGAACTCCTCCTCCTCCTTTTTCTCCATGCTCAGCCTTCCCCTCCCTGCCGGACTTCGACAACCTTCGGCCAGCAGCTCACCATCATCATCATCATCAACTTCACCATTAACCATCACCCCATCATCATCATCATCAACTCCAACCCTAATCACCATAACTACCAACATCCTAATCATCATCCTTGTCATCACCAACATCCCAATCATCATCCTTGTCATCACCAATATCCCAATCATCATCCTTGTCATCATCCAATCATCTACATCATCATCATCATCATCACCCCATCATCATCATCTCACCATCTCGTCATCGTCGTCGTCAAGCCGATCTCGTGCACGTACACAGGTTCGAACCTGTCCCTACTCTCTCAGTTTATGTGATTATGTGTGTGTATATATTTAGGTATCCCATTAGTATATATTAATGTATATAATTGATATATATATGTATTCCCTAGTATATATTTAATATAAATATATAGTATAATTTCAATTAGTGTACATACACATATATATATATATATTGTATATGTATTTAATTGGTGTACATATATATTTTAAGTATTAATGATATATGCTAGATAATAATATGTATAATTATATATGTACTAGATGACCCGAGTGTAATTACGGATACCCCGTAGTTACATTGACCTGTGACCATGTAATACGTTAGCAGACTGCCATATGTACACCGACGTACTAGCAAGACCTGTATCATTGACTGTCTGTTAAGCACAGCAACTACAGACGTGACACCCCTAGCATAGTCTCTGAGTTCATTGTGTTTTGATGGTATGTGCTAGTATAATGGTGGATGTTGTATTATATTATATTATATGTATATATGACATATCGAATTATTTTGCGAGACTTATGGAGCAGGTTATTGGTACTACGTAGCTTTCTTGCCAGGCAAGTATACCTTGTCTTGTTGTACTGTTTAAATTTACTTATTATTTAGTTGCATGCTTATTGTTTGTATATTATATAACTGTGCGCGTCCGAGAAAGACTCGGGTGCAGTCAATAAAGGCATTGACGTTAGGACTTGTGTCTGACCTAGTGTCTAGTGGACCCACCTAAAGTTGTGGAGTTATCGGTATGACTCCCCAGGCCTTGACACATATTATTGCACGTCACAGAGTGAGTTCATGTAGGGACGCGTGCTTCATACTCGACTAGCCATCGGTGTGAGCAGCACGTATGACAGTATTTAGCTTAGTTGTATATTTCTTTAGGGACTTGCATTATAGTTATGAGATGTACATGTCTTACTTGAGACTTGTACATTGGCATTGGGCAGAGAGGATGACTAGTAGGTGTATGGGACACCCACTTCCTTTATTCAGATTCTACGTTCAACGGAACGATATGGACGTTATACTATGCAGATTCCACGTTCTTCGAAACGTTGGACGTTATACAGATGCCATGCTCCGCGGAGCTGGACGTTATTATATTATAAAGTGCCCTTGTTATGGGGGCATATGTGGCATATACTAGCCAGTCACGGTGATTGGCGAATTACGTCAGCATATGTCTAGCCTACACTTTCCCATAGGCACAAAGTTATCCTCAAATTGCATTCACTTAGATGGTTAGCACACCCCTTTATTTATTCAGTATTTACTTCATGGCATGCTCCTATGTATCTTGTTATGTCCCTCTGAGGATCTGGTCCCTTTCCAGGTGTAGATGTTCATGAGTATTCGTAGGAGCGCAGATCCGGACTTGCTACTTATATTCCGAGGAGGTCTTCTCTTAGAGCCTCATGATTTGTAGTGGTTATACATTATTTTGTTTATTTTATATTCTAGTTGGTAGTGGATTTGTTTCCATCCGACTATCATCTTTAGATACTTTATATTGAGAGCTAATTTCATAGATATTGGTTATTCATTTATATTTGATTTTCGTGGATGAGATATAGATTATGCCTGTGACTTATGATAAATTTATACCACTTGTGGATTTGATATTCATATTACAGCGTACGTATGGGTTTTGGTTTCCATATATTAGAGTTGCCATATCCATACGGTTGGCATGCTTACGTGTTCTAGTCCTACGTATTTTGGGACTGGGGCGTGACACTTTACCCGGCTTAACATGGCTTTACCAGGCTTCACCGGGATTGACATAGTTTTACTTGGATTTACCTTGCTTCACCTGGATTGACATAGATTCACTTGGCCTTACCTGGCTTCACTTGGTTACACGTGTTAATAACGTGGATTACATGAGTCCGTTTGTGCAATATATATTAAACTTGTTTATATTACAATTAGAACTTGTTTTGTTGCTTCATATCTATGATGGATTCTGCAGAATGCCACACCCGGGTTCATACAAAAAAAAGCTAGGGGTTTATAACTTGAGATTCACTTAGTACATGGCTAGAGATTTTTCTAGATTGCATGCAGTCCCAGTTATTCATACAGTTATCTTGAGGAGTATCCAGTGGTTTATATTGTGGAGTATCTTGAGGATTATCCTGTGCTGGTTTGTGCGTATGGATATCACGGACGGACTGCAGGGACATGCGTTCAGAAGAAACTCTAGCATTGCGTTGCATTATAATAGTTAGTAATTATGATTGTGATAACCCTAGTTAGTTAAAGTATCAAGCTGTACTTATATTTTTTTTATGATTTATGGATGATGGACAGTCTAGGCTTTACATTATCACACTTTTATTTTCAACACTTGTTACCAAATTGATTATCAGTTCATGATATGTCTCATTGCAGGTTTATAGTATTTTTTATTATCCTGAGATCATTTATATTTAGTCTTTACCTTCAGTATTTGTATTGCTTGTATTGTTGGTTTAAGTTCCTAGATTGGCTTTCTTTGTGGTACTTGCTATTTGGGGGTCTGATCCTACAGATTTTGCATAGCCAGATCCTGTAGCAGTACCGGAGGATCTTCTGTACTTTCCTGAGGAAGGTGGACACTAGGAGCACCAGACCGCTTGAGTGGGTTTTCTTACTTTCCTACTCTGATGTACATTCTATTTTGTGGGCGTTTAGCCACTGAGTACATGTTTAGCTCATATTTTGGTTTGATCAGTTAGCCTACGGGCATTAGCATGATTAACATATCCTAGGGTTGATCATGTATGAATCAGATTCTGGCTAGTTTATTCATTCTGTGATTACTAGCATCATGATCATCTGTATATTATAGTTTGGGATACTTTACTATTATAATTCAGCTGATCTTATATCTTGATATTATTCTTGTTGTTCTTGTGATTGAGACACTAGGGTTTGTTGGACCTAGGCCTGACTAATGGTTTGTAGTAGTGACCTCTAATGTCATACAACTTCACCGTATATGTAGAGTACCAGAGTGCTCTAAGTATACATAGCTGGCCTTGTCAACCCCGCTCTCCAATTTTCTGGTTTTGGGATGTGATACGATTTTAGTGGTGGCCCATGAAGGTCCGTCTGGGCGAATTATATCTGTTTGACCAGATTATGTCTGTCTGAGCAGATTTGATCTGGTTTTTACAGATATGTGGGGGTTATTACTATTACTAGATGTCTCAATCCTAAATTGTTCCCCTTGATCCCTAGTTATTTTTCTCCATCCTTGATTCTTGATCTGTTATCTGCTTATTCGTTGATCTATCATGTTCTTCGTTTGAGTCTTGTTCCTTAACTTTCAGGGGCACTGTTCCTGTAACTATCGGCCATATGGATCGAGTACAGCTCGAGGAGGGTCAGCATTCAGGTGTCCAGCATATTCCTGGAGATTGGCATCACCATTCAGGGGCAGAGTCTAGAGTCTTATGTCCTTAACTTTCAGGTGGCACCTGTGCACCCAGTTCAGACCGAGAAGTCAGAGGGTGTTGCTTGAGCCCTGATAGATGTCGTTCGAGATTTTATAATGACCCAGCAGCACCAGAGTGATGTACTCACTCAGTTGGTCCAGACATCGTTGGAGCGAGGTGGTTCTCATATACATAATTCTACGACCAGCTTCAGGCGTCTCAGTCCTCCGTACTTTTATGTCACAGAGGATACAATTTCATCCGATGCTTGACTACAGGACACTGAGGCCATCTTAGAGGCAGCAGGGACTCCGGCTAGAGAGTATGTAGCAGTAGTGAGGCTACAGTTGTTGGATTTGGCTCGTGCCTGGTAGGCAGCACAGAAGGTTTCTCTCACAGCACCAATTCCATGGGCAATTTTTATTGAGAGGTTCCAGTCGAGGTATTTTGATGCGGTAGAACGTTACGAGCTTTAGTAGAGGTTTAACAACCTCAGGCAAGAGAACTGGACCGTCGATGGTTACGCGGTAGAGTTTACGAGACTTAGTCGGTTTGCTCCCACTTAGGTAGCGACCGAGTTAGAGAGGGCAATGAGGTTCCAGCAGTGACTCCATTTAGATATTATCTTGGTTGTGGAGCAGCATGAGTTTTAGACCTTTGATGCGGTAATGTGGGTAGCCAGGACGTATGAGTATGCATCGCAGAGGATTACAGATCAATTTGGGATTCAGAAGAGGCCCAATATTTTCGGAGGATCATCAACCCATTCATCAGCAACGGCTCCAACAGTTCAAGCCCTGACGATTGGATCCTTGAGGAGGACAGCATCATCTCAGCAGTCTTTCCAGATCCGTTCTCAGCAGAGGCAGTCATCTTCTTATTCTTCCCGTAGTTGTTTTTATTACAGAAAACCTGGGCATATTGTAACAAAGTGACGTAGGACATAGGGATTGTGCTTGTTGTGTGGGGGCATTAGACCACATGGTCGAAGAATGTCCTAGGAGGAACCAGACTGGATTGTCATCGGCCTAGTCAGCAATTCGGCTAATAGCGTTGTAGTGCAGGGTACCAACACCAGTACAGTAGCATCAGTTTCAGAGGCCTTTTCCTCCATAGGCTGAGTCATTCCAGCAGAGGCCGCAGCAGTATGCTCAGGCCCAGGCACAAGCGAGACCTAGAGGTCTGCAGTAGAGGGGACCAGCACCCAGATGGCAGGGTCAAGCCTTCTTGCTATTGATAGAGGAGGCTTTGGCAGCAAGAGAGGTGGTAGCAGGTACCATTCTCGTACACTTTCATCCAGCTTTAACTTTATTTGATTATGGTGCATTGCATTCATGTATATCTGCACGCTTTGCAGTACTAGTTGGATTGGAGTCCGAGTCCTTACCTGTAAGGTTGAATATACTTACTAGCAACGGTCTCGTGGGAGTAGATAGAGTATATCCCTCGTGTAGAGTTATAATGTGCGGGAGAAAGTTTTTCGCGAGGCTGATAGAGTTTCCTATGGGAGATTATGATATCGTCCTTGGATGGATTGGTTGAGTGTGAGACACTCAACGATAGATTTCTATAGTGGCAAGGTTATCATTCGTGTACCTGGTAGGGAGGAGTTCTCATTATTAAGAGGTACAGTAGAGTCACCGGAAGTTACATTGATGATGGCAGAGACTGAGGAGGCACGGTTTTTCAGGGTAGTTTGTGAGTTTCCTAACGAGCTACCTGGTGTACCACCAGTTAGAGACGTGGAGTTCTGCATTGATTTGATCCCAGGAGCACAGCCAGTTCAAAGAGAGTTTATAGGATGTCACCATCTGAGTTAAAAATCTTGTACCGGATGATTGAGGAGTTGAAAGGCATGGGATTTATTAGACCTAGTATATCGCCTTGGGGAGTACCATTACTTCTTGTTAAAAAGAATGTTAGTTCATCGTGTTTAGTTATTAATTATAGAATACTAATTGCGGCAACTATTAAGAACAAGTATCCCTTGTCCAGGATAGATGACTTGTTTGATCAGCTTAGTGGGGCAACTATATTTTCTAAGATCGATTTATGGTCTAGGTATCATTAGATCAGAGTCAGAGAGCAGAATATACCCAAGACGACATTCAGATCTAGATATGGTCATTGGGAGTTCCAAGTTATGCCATTTGGAGCGACCAATGTACCAGCTATATTCATGACTCTCATGAATAGAATATTCATGCCTTACCTAAACCAGTTTGTAATAGTGTTTGTTAATGATATCTTGGCCTATAGTCAGAGTGAGGAAGAGCATGAGTAGCATCTTCATATAGTTCTTCAGATTCTTCGAGAGTAGCAACTGTACGCAAAGTTCAGTAAGTATGAGTTATGGTTTGACCGTATCTCATTCTTGGGGTATATTATTTCTGGTGGAGGAGTCGAGGTGGATCCCAAGAAGGTGGAGGCTATTTAGAGTTGTCCAGTACCTCGTATAACTTTATATGTAGGCAGTTTCTTCGGTCTAGCTGGCTACTACAAGCGATTTATGGCAGACTTTACTAGGATCTCCGCACCCTTGACACGAATGACGTATAAAGATGTGTGCTTTGAATGGTCAGATGCTTGTCAGATTCTTCAGAAGTGGGACTAGGGTGTGTTCTTATGTATCATGGAAGGGTGATAGCTTATGCGTCTCGGCATCTTCGAGACCATGAGAATAGTTGTCCGAGGCATGATCTTGAGTTGGCAGCAGTAGTGTTTACACTTAAGCTCTTAAGGTATTACCTATATGGTGATCGAATAAAGATCTTCATAGACTACAAGAGCTTGAGTTATGTGTTCACATAGAAGGAACTCAATATGCGTCAGAGGAGGTGGCTCGAGTTATTATCGGACTACGATCTTGACCTTCAGTATCACCCAGGAAAGGCCAATGTCGTAGCAGATGCCTTGAGTAGGAGATGAGGAGCTTACTTCTTGACAGAGCAGTGCCATATTTTAGAGGATCTGTAGGAGATGGGTATCGAGATAGTATTACATGGTGATATTGGTTTTATGGCGAGTCTGTAGGTTCAGTCTTCTATAGTTGAGAGGATCAGAGCAGAGTAGACTGGAGATGTCAGACTTCAGCTGCTCAGAGCAGAGTGTGAGTTACGACGCAGACCAGAGTTGAACATTCATGAGGATGGGACTCTCAGGTTTGGGAGTCAACTTTATGTGCCGAGAGGAGATATCCGACAGAAGATTATGTCAGAGGCCCACAGTTCTCAGTACTCAATGCATCCAGGAGGGACAAAGATGTATCAGGATATTCGTCGACACTTCTAGTGGAATGGTATAAAGAAGGAGATTGCTCGATTCATTTCTCGGTATTTAGTCTGTCAGCAGGTCAAGGCTGAGCATCAAAGACCGGCCAGACTACTTCAGCCTTTACCAATTTCGGAGTGGAAGTGGGACCATCTTACTATGGACCTTGTGACCGGTCTTCCGAGATCCCTGTCTGGCAGAGATGTTATATGGGTTATAGTGGATCGACTCACAAAGGTTACTCACTTTCTTTCTTTCAGAGTGGGCCAGTATACAGAGAAGCTCACAGAGATGTATATAAGACAGATAGTCAGATTGCATGGCGTACCATTTAGTATAGTTTCTGAAAGAGATTTGTGGTTCATGTCTCATTTCTGGCAGAGAGTATAGCAGAGTCTGGGTACTAGGTTGAAGTTCAGTTCAGCCTACCATCCGCAGACAGATGGGCAGTCGGAGCGTACTATTTATACTTTGGAGGATATGCTCCGAGCTTAGTAGAGTTATCCTATAACAATAACTACTATATACTTCGGTGGATCTTGGGAGGATCACTCACACTTAGTAGAGTTCTCCTATAATAACAACTTCCAGGGGAGCATTCAGATGGAACCCTTCGAGGCTTTATATGGTAGGAGACGCAGATCACCGTTAGCTTGGGATAACTTTGGCGAGAGGCAGATGCTTAGTCCAGAGATGATTGCTCAGTCGGCTGGAGTGATCATGCAGATCAGGCAGTATCTCAGAGTGGCTCAAGACTGCCAACGTCATTGGGCAGATCAGCACCGTCGTCATCTTGAGTTCTCTATCGACGATCATATATTTCTGAGGATCTACCCATGGAGTTATCAGATTTGGAGTACGGGAAAAGTTTAGTCCCAGATATATAGACCCGTTCGATATTCTCGATCAAGTTGGAGACGTATCTTATCGTCTAGCTCTTCCACAATCGCTTCATGAGGTATATGACGTCTTTTGCGTATCTCAATTGTGCCAGTATATTACAGACCCGAGCCATATCCTGAATCATTCTGAGTTGGTCGTTGGTACCGACCTATCATATGAGAAGAGGCTCATGTCTATTTTGGACCAGAGGAAGAAGGTTCTCAAGAACCAGTCTATCAGGTTAGTTGGGGTTGCTTGGGGGCATAACTCACTGGACGAGTCGACGTGGGAGCGCGATAACGATATGCATACTCATTATCCATTTCTCTTCGACTTGGGAGGTATACTTATTTGTATACCCATGTCCTATCTTAGCCTATGCATGTGATTGATTGTTAGCTTATCTATTATGTCTGTTATTGTTTCATTCTGATTTCTTGTTGTTGCCCAGCAAATTTTATGCTCACATGAGTTTCTTGTTTAGTTTCGATTTCGAGCTGGCTTTCTTGGATTTTCTTGTTAGTTGATTTTGGATCCTTATGGAAACTTTGAGGACGACTTTTTTCTAAGGACACTACCAAAATTTGATGAAATAGCGATGTTTTTAACAATGTTCCTTACTAACGTCGCCATAATTTATGAATCTAGTGACGCCAGAAAGGAAAGTCGCATAACGTCGCTATTAGCGACTGTCCGCGATCCTTAGCTACTACAAAAAATATTACTGAAGCACATGTCGCCAAATGTCGTAAAACATCGCTATTATTTTTATTATAGCAAAGTTTAGCGACGATATTTTTTGTACGTCGCTAAATATTATGAAATCAGCGATATTTAGCGATGTCTTTTAAAGACGTCGCTAAAGTTTTTAGTATAGGGTTTGAGTTTTCATTTCTCCCTCAGCCGTTACATTTCCCCCAAATCCCCTGAGACCCCCTCGTCCAGAGACCTCCCTCGCCCCCGTGACCCCCCTCACCCGCCCGTTCTGGCGTCACCCTCGCCGACAGTGCCCTAGCCCCCCTCGTCGACCGTACCTCCTCCTCCCTATCGGCGCTCCTCCTCCCCTCCGGTGGTCGCCGTCTCCCCACCGACGCTCCTCCTCCCCACCACCGATCCTCCTCCCCTTCGGTCGACCCCTCCTTGGTCAACCCCTAGACATCTCGGTAAACCATAACCCTATCTCTCTCTCTCTCTCTCTCTCTCTCTCTCTCTCTCTCTCTCTCGTAGCACAGACATGTTACAACACACACACTAACACAAACACAAATACTAACACTGACCCTAACACGATGTACACACGCAAACACTTTTATAGACACATATATGACACAAACAAACAAACAAACAAACACAGTAACACGGACATATTTAAGTTGGACACGAACACGGACACTAACACTGACCCACACACTGACATACAAACACTGACACAAACACACACACACACACTAACACACACAACCCTATTTTAATTATATATATATATATATATATATATATATATATATATATATATATATATATATATATATATATATATATATATATTCCTTTGAATATTTCTAATATAGTATGATTTATCTTTCTAGAATTATATGTTCATTTGTAAAAGAAACAAAGAGATAGGAAATTCATATGTGTATGTGTATGTAAAGAAAAATTTATAGTATAGTATGATTTAACCCCTATTTCTCATGCGACGATGTTGAGATAATGTTGATAATCATGCGACTTTAATTTATCTTTTAGCATTTGCATCAAAGGTGAAATATAGTTGGTTTGGAATTATAACACGTATTTAGCGACTGTAGAAGATATATATGAAATTGGTCGGGTTGTGAAGAGGTAGTAGATATATATGAAATGTGAGTGTCAGGGGTCTTGGTATAAGAGTACTGATAGAGTATTAGTGTGTGCCCCCATATCAAAAATAACCAAGGATAATATTATAATATACATGGATACAGGAATGACTCTTCAAAGTTGAGACACGACATGATATTGTCTTCTTCTAGAACTCGTATCCAACTTGGGTTAGAGCAGTGTCAAACCTATCATTGACACAAGAATTTGTGTTCGGGTGGTTGTGGCACGACATTGGTATATGTATCGCGTAACTAGGTTTATGTTACAAGCTAGATAAATATAAGTTAAGTGGTAAATAGTTTCACATAGATAATACTTATTATAAAAGTAGAATAATTAGGACCCCGGGGAAAATAATGAACACGTGACGACACCTATTTAATAGGTTTGAATTTGAAATTAGATTTGTCCACATGTCTATACGTTTTCGGATAGTCACGAATTATAAAATGGATACTCATGAACCACGATATGGATACTCACACATCACAACTCGAATACTCACGCATCAATATGAGTTGTTAATTACTTTGATGAATATATATATCCATCTTTTCATCCATTTGGATAATATACTTGAACGATGTTTATTCATCTTTTCAGAAGTATCTAGAAATTGATATAAATTACCATCCACGTTATCGTTCTTGGATGTACAACCATCATCCTGATACATGTGCGATGTGTGAGATAAATTTATACAGGGGGTAGAACAGTTCCTACAGTTCGCCAAGGCATTTCCTTAGTACATGGACGGCACCAAAATTAAGTGTCCGTGTGTGAAATATCAGAACTTGAAATATCACCCAGAAGTGGATGTGACATATCAATTGTACTCGAGGGGTTTCTCGCCGAATTAATACCAGTGGACCTCACATAGAGAACTTGTGTCTTTAGCATCATAGCCAGAGCCTTATGTGGAGCCGTATATGGATGTCCACGACCACGTTGATTATGACAATGGGTGTATGAACATAGTTTTTTATGCTGCCGGGCCTAGTTTCGATCCGGACAATTATGATGCAGCTGAGGAGGTACCGAATGCCGATGCTGCAAAATTCATGGAGTTATTAGAGAATGCAAGGGCCTCATTATATCCTGGTTGTGAGGATCATTCACCGTTGGAGGTGGTTACAAGACTGTTGAGTATCAAGTCCGATTTTAAAATGTCATAAGAATTCTACAACCAACTGATGGAGTTGATTATAGAGATCTTGTCGGTGGGTTCTAAGTTACCTAAAGACTTCTACCGGTCTAAGAAGATGGTGAGATCGCTTTGGATGGGATACGAAAAAATCGATGAATGTCACAACGGATGCAAGTTGTACTACAAAGACGACAATGATGAAGACGTATGACAATTTTATGGTGCTGATCGCTACAAGACAATTGGTACAAGAAGGCTTGCTGGTGTAAGGAAGTCGACCGATTCGATGCACTACTTGCCTTTGACGCCTCGGTTGCAGAAGTTGTTTATGGTGAAGAAGACTGCCGAAAATATGAGTTGGCACAGGCGAGAAAAAATAGAAGGAGTGTTGGATCACCCATCCGATGGAGAAGCATAGAAGCACTTTGATCGAGAGTATCCCAATTTTGCTTCGGATCCGCGTAATGTAAGATTGGGGCTCTCGTTCGATGGTTTGACCCCATTCCGACTTTGGGCTCCTAGTATTCGTGTTAGCCTATGATCATCACCCCGTATAACCTACAGCCTTGGATGTGCTTGAAGACTCTGGTTATGTTCTTAACCGTTATTATTTCAGGTCCTAACAATCAGAAGAGGAACATCGATGTTTACTTACAACCGTTGATAGATGAGTTGAATCAGTTGTGGGAAGTAGGCGCCAACACGTACGATATTTTAAAAAAGCAGAATTTTTAGATGAGGGTAGCACTTATGTGGACCATCAACGACTTTCCGGCTTATGTCATATTATCAGGATGGAGCACTCATAGTCGTCTCTCATGTCCATCTTACATGGACCGCACTAAGGCTTTTCGTTTGAAACACGGAGGAAAATCGTGCTTCTTCGCTTATCATCGACAATTTCTGCCGTCGGATCATCCGTTCCGGAGGAACAGGAATGCAATAATCCATAATCATTTATGCATATTAAATAACTCTTAATATCAATAATTATTTATGCATATTATATAACTCTCTTACTTTTTGTAGAAAACCTATTTCTATCCACCATACCGGGCTGAGAAGATCGAGGAGCAGTTTTCTTTCATCGTTGCCAAGCTGATCCGTGATGCGATCAACGATCAAAAGGCTCATGATCGCTACGGATCCCCAATCCAGGGTTGGATTACGCCTGAGCAGTGGACTGCGATGAAAGCGAGATCCAGCGAACTCTGGTACAAGGAGAGGTCGGAGAAGTCAAAGGCGGTTAGGTCGAAGGCGTGAAAGTGGTATAGTGGCTCAATTCCCATGACAAAATATTTTTGTTGTCTGGTATGTATTTTATTAAATATATATTATTTTAATGAAAGTAGGATAAGATATTTAATTTTAATATGGACGATATATGCTATAGCCAGCACACTTAAAATATGGACTTGTCTTTGCTTAGCCAGCACATTTAAAATATGGATGATATATGCTAGTAGCTAGGTGAATCACCCCCTACATGCTAATAAAAAATATAACGCACCTAGCTAAGGGAATAATCCCAACTTGTATTGCCTGTGTTAAAACATAGAAATAAAACTTTGCTTATAGATGGACCCTCGCATGCTATCTTTGCCTTGTGCAACTAGACCCCGCTATGCCTCGAGTAGATCATTATATACTCTTCATAGTGCACTGCTTCACTTGTTACACAGCACGCCCATAGACTATGTCGAACGATATGTCCCTTTACGATTTCATTCCTCGCTTTACCTTTAGACCCGTGCCAACGTAAATACTTATGTTCACACAAATGGAATGCTTGCCTTCTTAGATGCTAACTTGTACTCATTGCCTCATTTTAATGCTTGTTACATAATTTATGCCACAATTAAGTAAATACTACCTTGTCTTGCATTCATCTAAGTTTTTCGAAAGACTATCGAATAGTCGTTCTGTGCAAGTATCAAAGTATTTGGGACCGTTAGGTCGCCAAGGCAATTACCGAACCAGGGGATTTGTACAAAGTCAATAATCCAAGAATCACAGCCCGTGGAGCAATACTCGTCCCATACTGAATTAAATAGCTAGGGAGTCGATATATAATTACGAACAATCATGCCTCAAACTTGTACCTGATATATCCTGCCTTGAACTTGTTCCTGTACCTGACCAGAGGCCTAGAAGATTAGAGACTTGCATAGTCACGGACAACTTGGTACAAAAGGGAGATCTTTGAAACTCGTTCGCGGACGGTCTCCGGGGCACCGGGGCCGATTCGACCAGTCGAAACTCCAGACTGTAGTCGTCTGCATCGGGCAGGAAGTGTGTAATGCCCCATGTACCTCTTGTACACCATTCCGCCCTAAGACTACACTGTCCTCTATGGTGTCATGCTAGTAACCTCATGTTCATATAGATAAGTCATCCTCACTTAGCAGTAACCTGCGTGCGAGTTATTACATCTCATCCAATGATATGAAACACCTGAATGATAAGTATAAGATATCTATACGAATTGAACAACCTGAGCAATCCATTGAACACTTAAACATCCATTGCAACACGTCTGGATAATCCGTGTAACTCATGCACCGAAACATGACCTCGCTCACTACACCTGTGTTTGCATATGCTATTGCCCCTAGATTTCATTATATATGCTCGTGCTTGATTTAACTTGGTTTTTCTTGGACAGGGAGGAACAAATGGTAAGTTGGCAAGTCTCGTTGTGTTACTTATATCGTACGGCGCACTGCCATATGAGTTAGGCTTTTCATTATGCCATAAAACTGATCCTAAGGCAATACTAGAAAGATAAATTAATAGATGGTGCACGGAACCTATATAACGTATTTGGATTTATCAAGCGGGCGAGAAGCCTCCCTACCAGTGCATTCATGTACTGATAATCCACCAGATTACTTGTAGGGTGTGGGAGAACCTCGTTCGGTGCGCAACCCTCCTTCGTGCGTGTTAAGGCTTGGAGTTTGATCTGAATCCTTGGAACATTGCGTCCGAAACTAAAGCACATATACAAGACATAATGTTGGAATATCGCCTATGTATCATTCCATAAATATAGCCACTTGACACGCTTTTACTGTTTCAAAGAGAGAGAGGGTTGAGCGACTTGTAATCCGCGCCGCTTGTAATACTTGTTCAATATCAATAAAGAGTTTGCTTTACTTCTATACTTGTGTTATTCAATGCTTTTGCTATTGACGACTCTGTGAACTTGTTACCAATCGCTTGTGCATTTCTTATTTTGCTGCACTTGGACAATCTATGCGACTCTGTGGCTTAGACCTCTTACCGCATGTTCGGATCATGGCCTTGCACGGACGCGGCTTACGATAGTACGACATCACGCCCAGATAGGAAAGATTGTTCCGAGGGAGCGCTGATGCGGTGATTCGCGCCTAGCGGGGATAGTCGATTACCTGCGGGAGATCGGGGCATAACACACCCATCGGAAGGGCGAAAAGCTCATCGATGAAAAGGCCACGCAGACCTATGTACGTTACTTTATCTTGTGTTAGTTTTAATATAACTTTGAAAAAATACAAATAGATATCTATATAGTAAGTAATAAGTACCTTAGACGTTAGCAACCATTTTTTTAGGACGAGTATCTTAGACTACGTGAGTGGGAGACTGTTAGTATAAGTACCTTAGACATTGCGTGGTCTTGAGACCTGGAGTATGGTTTCTGAACCCCTTCATGGTGGTGAATTAGAAGGTTTAGGCTGGAAGCTCGCTTTAGACAGGTACACATTGCTGATTTTGTGAACTTCATTTACTTTTATTTTACTTTTCTGGAGCTTTGGTTATTGCTTTTTAGCTTAGACCTGTTTTACTATTAGTGTTCATATCATGACTCCTAGCCTAGTGACCGTCTCGATTTTGATTTCTGGTAGAATCTTGTTCTGTCCCTTTTTGGTAACTCTGTAACAAAAATAGTACCGTAGTTGTGATCGTGAGATTTAGTCCATATTGTGATATAAGACTTATCATAGACTTGACTTCTTGTTAGACTTGGTACTGGTAATTTTTGGGATTTGATTTGGGTCCCAGAAATTAGACTTGACTTAACCATGTTTATTCTTGAGAACTGGCATACCGACGGTATACTACAATGTACCGAAGGTATACCGATTTTGGCTTATTTGATTTTTAGATTTTTTTTTGTGAACCCTATTGGCATACCGATGGTGTACTACAGTGTACTAACGGCATACCGATCCTGTCAATATTTGTTGACCGACTTCATCATATTCGTCTTGGCCGGCATACCGACGGCGTACTGGGATGTGCCGATGGTATACCGATTTATGAAACTTTATTTTTCAGCAACTTTTTGCCTACTTAGAACTGCATACCGATGGTATACTACAGTATACCGATGGTATACTAATTTATTAAAATCCAGAACTTGCTGTATTTTTTCTCTCTCTGGATCGGTGTACCGACGGTGTACTGGACTGTACCGACGGTATATCGATCGTGCTCTTTCTTTAGGAATTCTTGGTTTTTTGTGATTTCATGTTGAAACTTCTGGCTTTTTCTTAAACACGCGATGACTTGACCTAACTTTGGACATGAACTTGCATTATTTTATATGACTTGGCTTTACTCGATTTTACTCAGCTTTGCCCGGCTACACGTGATGACATGATTGACTGGACTTGACTTGGCATGACTTTACATGGCTTCATCGGACATGGCTTGACTTGGTTTTACTTGGTTTTATCTGGTTGGACATGGCTTTATATGGTTGTACATAGCTTTACCTGATTTCACATAGCTTTACCTAGCTTCACTTGGATTAACATGGTTTCACTTGGCTTTACCTAGCTTCACCTGGATTGACATGGCTTTACCTGGCTTCACCTGGATTGACATGACTTCACTTGGCTTTACCTGGCTTCACTTGGTTACACGTGGCTTGGTTGCTGTCGTGGATTACATGAGTCCGTTTGTGCAATGTATATTAAACTTGTTTATATTACTATTAGAACTTGTTTTGTTGTCTTATATTTAGGATGGATTCTGCATAATGTCACACCCGGATTCATTCAAGAAACTGCTAGGAGTTTATAACTAGAGATTCACTTAATACATGGCTAAGGATTTTCTTGATTGCATGCAGTCCCGGTTATTCATACAGTTATCTTGAGGAGTATACAGTGGTTTATATTGTGGAGTATCTTGAGGAGTATCCGATGTTGGTTTGCGCGTATAGATATACCGAACGAACTGCAGGGGCATGCGATCAGAAGGAACTCTAGAATCGTATTGCATTATAATAGTTAATAATTAGGATTGTGATAACCCTAGTTAGTTAAAGTATCAAGACGTACTTATATAATTTATCGGGATTTATGGATGATGGACAATCTAGGCATTATATAATCACACTTTCATTTTCAGCACTTGTTACCCTATTGATTAATAGTTCAGGATATGTCCTATTGCAGGTATACAGTATTTTCTTTATTATCCTGAGATCATTTACATTCAGTCTTTACCTTCAGTATTTGTATTGCTTGTGTTGTTGGTTTAAGTTCCTAGATTAGCTTCCTTTGTGGTAATAATAAGCATGACGTCTTTTGGCATGAATCTCTCGGAGATTCAGGGGCCTAAAAAGCATGACATCTTTTGAACCTCAGAGGCCTCTAGATAATAATAATATATAGTGGTCATCATGACCGCGCATCTCCGACGGAGCATACGGGTTACACAAGAAAAGTGCAAAGGAGCCCAAACGCCTTACTTGTTGTTATCCCCACCCCATGCTCTAAGCATGTCACATCCATGATACGATGATACATCTATATAACTGCCAGGTCTTCTATCATGCAATTTTTATCACCAGTTATCCCTATTCGTCGCACGTCCTATATGTATCAGTGGCCAGCCGAGTATGCAAGTCCGTGTCCTACATGAGACTCACACTCGTGTAACAACAGTGTCATGGCCAAAGAAACATAAGAATGCCTCATGATAATGGGGTGGTCTCATAAACTAGGTCAACATGCATATACAAAATAAAAACAGAATACGACGCCACCGTCGTTGCACCCAAGTTATCCTTGGACGCGCAGTTTATATAGCAGTTAAAATATATGAACTAAATGGACAGAAATAAAATACATGCATCATATAAAATGTAAATCACAGTACAATGGCAAGGTATACTTGCCTGGCAAGCAATCTTTATAGTGTAAGCGTCCAGACGTCAAGTACACAGGATCAGAAACTATGGCCTCCGAATAAACATTTTCGGATGCTGAAATAAGTATCACCAACGTTCCCAGAATTAGCAAGATAGCTAAAAAATACTACCCTTTCGTCCAATTTGGACACAGGGGCAAAACAGTAATTTTGGGTCAAAGCGGGGTCCACACGTGGCCCATCTTGCACCGAAATGCGTGTCAGAGGTAAAGGTCTCTAAATGGGTTAAATTATAGGTAAAAAAAATTTAAATGTCAGTACAAACTCAACGGTATGTCCAATGTTGGATTCCGGTTAGCCGAACACAAATTTGCCCTAAAAGTCAACCGTGAGACCCACAAATAAGCGGCTTGGTCAACTGTCTCGGAATCGTGTGAAACTTGTTTCACAGGACCAGCGTGATACCATGAACCCAATGGCACAAGTTTCGTCGTATTCCGACGAGCGTACACAAAATGGTGCGGTATTTGGCAAAAGTCGCAATATGGGGACTTTTTACGAATACGAGTTAATTCTGACGCGCACACACATCCAAATCAGTTTCTGCAAAAGTCCACACGTCAGGACATACCATATGCGCCTTTTGATATAATTGGTATGCGATGGGACGGCCCCGTTTGGCAGGATACGCTCCGTATCGCAAATTTCTAAAGTTTTAAAAATAAGTTTTTCATGATTTTTAACCCAGTTTATCTCTGCATTTAACAGAAAATAAAATAATCTAATTAACAGGGAATGGTCTCGGTTATATGGACTTCACATAGCAAAAAGTATATTTAAATTCGGATGTCTGTGGTGGAAGATATTAGTCTCTAAACATAGGTCATCGAAACATTTTTTACAGTTTAAATTATATGGTTTTTTTTCAACTTGGCCTCGATTTCTATCTAGTGGTAAGCGTTGTTCGATGGAAACTAATTTATAGAGTTGAGAGGGGGATAGGTTGTGATCATACCGGTGAAGACGGATTGGAAATCGGTGGAGCGACGAGACAGGAAACTGCGCTTGAAGGAGGGGTTATCGCTGTCGTTTCTGCGCGGCATTTGCGCGATCGCTTTAGTGTGCGGACGCGGACGGCGGTGCTCCGGTGGCTGCGCGAAAGTCGGGGTCGGCACAGGGTTGGGGGTGTTGGCGTCATGGAGATAGGTTTAGGGTTAGGGTTGGGGTTAGGTTTTTAGGGGTATATACATAGAGAGAGAAGGGGCGAGAGATGTGAAGGGGCCGCGGGGGTCTCATTCGCTCGTGGGCGTATGATACTGGGAGCGGGGTTATTGTGGGCTAAGGATTTAGCTAGGTTATGGGTTAGAGTTTTAGGCTTAGAGCTTAAGGACTTAGGATTAAGGCTTAGGGGTTGGGTTTTAGTTGTTAGGGATTTAAATAGGCTTAGGTTTAAGGTTATAGTTTAAGGTTTTCTTTTTAATAATTTTCTTTTCTTTTTCTTTTTCTTTTTCTTTTTCTTTTACTCTTTCATTTATATATATGTATATATTATGGTATAAAATTCCAGAAAAAATTATATAGCACATCCTAAAATCTATCATCATTCTACAAGATTCCTAAAATAAAACAAAATAAAGTAATAGTTTTTGTTCAAAAAAATTTCTCGATGAGTATTTACATAGTAATTAAAATTCAATAAATTCTATTTTCTAATTAACTAAGAAATACTATAAATAAATTAATGATTAATAAAATAATTATAATGTTTAAAATTAGGGGGTTTTATATATGCGACCACGACGTTATGCGGCCATGACTTTATGCAGCTTTTGGTTCACATAATATTTTCTGTTACAACAAAAGAAGATTTCTTGCACGATCATTGCTGACTACGTGTCCAGCTGACCAAGTCACGCACACAACGAGTTGAAAAAACTCTGAGATCTCTTCAACGTCATATCTCAACTAAGACCATGTGACAATCTGTCCATGGAATGTGACTACAGTTGTAACCATTTTCTGTTTAAGGAGCCTTATGCAGCCACCAAACAGTGGCATATACAACTCCTATGGCTCATCAATACAATGGCTATAAATAGTAGCAACTTGAATATTCTAAGGGATGGCCTTTTCTGCTTCAGAAAGACCAGACCACCCCCAGGTGAGCAACAAGAACAAGAAAGAGAATAGAGAAGAGCTTTCTCGCTCTCGCATCGGGCCGTTAATTGAGTAAAAGAGTCACTGCAACACTCAATCTCCATCGTCAACCCCCAGAATCAAAAATTGTACTTAGATTGTTTGTCTATGAACTCTTTATACTTTTTTTAGTTTGTTATTAAAGCAATCCTAATTTTAATGGCAAACAAGGTGGCGCCTCTGCTGGGGATATCCTTTTCCTCTGATGAGAAGGTGGTGACGTAGTCTGATGCATCCAAGCTGGGTTCAACCCAAAGGATTGTGATGGTATGCTTCGACCTACAAGCATTCGAGAACATGCTCTCCGGGGATAGCCCGAGTCCTTCTCCAAGGCAAGCAAAGCCTAAGAAAACCTACAGGATATGGATAGCAAAGGCCACTGTGCCTCACTCAATTACGGAGCATGCGCTCCCCGTTTCTCTCCTTGTTGCCGCAAAAGTACATCATGCGTCCACCCAGGCTGACCCTGTGTATGAGGCAGTCGAGAAAGGCGCTCAGCGTCCAAACTCTGGAAAAGTAAAATACTACAATGCTAGAAATTCGGGTGCTGAGACATGTTCCATACGGCAATAGCAGAAGCCGCATAAGTCTACAACAGCAGGCAAAAGTCCACATGCGGCACCGATCGTCGGCCGTAGGCAAAAGTCTACATGCTGCAGGCACAGTAGTAGAACCTCTGTATTCGACCGAATCTCATGCAATGTTGATCTTATGCACCATGCCGAGAATGGTGAAAAACCAAACTTGGACTCTTGGTATTATGCACCAGTGGGTGCAAAGACGAAGAAGTCTATGGCAGTGCAAGCTCGCCAAGCTCAAGCAACTGCTCATCCGACTGACCATCAACAGGCATCGAAGATTGTTATACGTGCCTCGGACGAAAAGCTATACAAGACCGACCCATGTGTCCAGCCCGCAGTGGCAAGTGGACTAGGTCGGCCTCAAAAGTCTTTCGCTGACGACTTGGGAACTTCCAAGAAACCCAAGTAAGAGAGCAAAAATAACACCTACACACCCATGTACTCATAATAAGGGTGTAAAGGTCAATCAGCCCCTGCATGACTTGTATAACATGATCAATCACAAGCGCAAAGCGAGGGAAGCAATCACAGCATATGAAATAGCCCCTTCGGGGCATCATTGTGCCAACATTATCATCAATTGCTGCTGTAATCAGGTAGAGGTACCTGCAAACAGGCGGTCAGTATTCCAGTGACTGCAACCAAGGGCACCCAGCTGGCAGCAGCCCGAAGAGCAGGTACAAGCATCAAAGGAGGAGGAGCCGACCTTTACCTCATGTTATTCGGCTTCGAAGGCCCCCTTCATGAAGGGAGGTAAAAAGTTTAGCATATCCAGTTCGTTACTCTCAACCAGCGTGTCAAGGAGACGGGTCCAAGGAGGACAAGCAGAGGGTATTTTTTTGGGCACCCGCTCAAACAAGAAGCTGACAGCCATTGGGGGTAGCTCTTTCTCGGGACTACGGATGTCTATAGAAGCTGAAGGTCGCAATCCCACAGATCTCAATAATAATCCCGCATTCCGAGATGATGACGATTCCTAAGGAAAGGGTGCTGAGATCCCTGGGGGTAACCACCCTCATAAAGAAGATGCAGCTTCCTACACTAGGGGTATGTTCCATCAGAGTCCGAATGGGACACAACATTACCAATTTTCCCCGACGACTATTAGCTGTAAGAGTCCGAGGCAGAAAGTGCGACGTCTATCGTCCCATCCATCTTACCTCATGTGAGAATATCATACATGGTAGGGGATGATCAGGAAGGATCCAGTTATCGACAGTGCCTCGAAAGCCTCGAGGCCATAATACAAACCATGAGTGAGTCAATGCAAGCCTTGACCCAAGCAGTTCTAGACATTAAGGCAATTATAGCCTCTCAACTACGAAGGGTCTCAGGACAATCAAACAAGGACCCAGGGACCAATTGTGATTCGAATGAACTGTACCTCCCGCTGGCGGCTGTCATGCTCTACCAGGGTCGTTTGCTCCTTCTGCTTCAGATAAAGCCCGAGAAGTAATTCGGGAGGAGCGATAACTGAGAGCTTGCCTGGACTCGCTAGGCAATTGGAACACACTCCGTGAGATCGGGATACGACAACCATACCCCCCCGAGTGGAGAGATGTGTCGTATCCGCCAAAGTACAATCCTTTTAATCTGAACACATTTGGCAGGAAGATATCTCCCTGTCAATACATGAGTTACTTTGAAACTGCAATTGAGTACAAACCTCGCAGTGACGCCCTCCTCACTAAGATCTTTATGGAGACATTATTCGGAGTAGCCTTTGACTGGTTCTGCAGTCTACAAGACAACTATATTTCGTCGTTCAATGACCTAAACGGTCTTTTTCTTGCCCGATTCTATGACGGGGGAAGCGACATGACAATGTCCTCCCTAATAGACATTATACAGAAAGAGAAGGAGCCTGAACAAACCTACATCAAACGATACATGCAAGCAGTACTGAAGTTGCCTCCTGGCAATCTCCTGAGTCAATACTGATGGTCATGTGCTGCAGAAATCTACTTCTAACAGTCAGCCTATGGATGGATGACAGTCAATTCAAAGACTGGACGACGTCTATTATAAATATTGTCGACGCTGAGAAGAAGGTAAAAGATGTCCGACTCTTGGGAATAAAGATCCCAGTCACTGATGATATAGAAAAAAGTCCTTATAACAATAATAATAACAACAATAGTGGCAACCATAGCCGTGACGATAAAGGAAAGCAGGTCCTTGTCCATAACTTGACCAAGAAGCCCGAGCAGAAGCCGACGGAAGCTCCAAAATCGAAGAAAATCTATTCCTTCGAAGATGATGACGTACTGAAAATCTCTGATGTACTAATACAGGAAAACAAGCTTCGGCTCCCCGACGTCAAACTCCCTATTGAGCCAGCCAAGAAGAATAATCCAAAATACTGCCACTACCATCGTTACGTCCATCATGCGATACGAGACTGCTATACATTGAAGCGGTACATCCAGCGTCTGTTCGATACCAAAGCCCTTACCATGGACTTTGATGACAAAAAGGTTGCAGCTAACATGGTATCACTCTAATTCGGCAACTTTCAGGCAACCGAAGCCCAAGACGAAGTAATCCTAATTTCTCGGGCAACGATGGAGGTCATCAATCTTCTGCCAGCTCGTGACCAAATAGTCGGGCGGATACCTCTCACCATACCGAGTGGGGAGGTCATATGGGTTCATCACGATCTTGCTCCAGAATTGATGCTACATACAACACCTTCTACCACCAAGACTAAGGGCAAGAAGTGCAAATCCTGCTACACAGTTTCTATCTCATCCAAAGAAGCAATAGCAGGAACAAGAAGGTCAGGCCTAGAGTACCAGCGAGAGTACGACATTCCTGACGATGGTGCACTTCCAATAGTCACACCCGCAGCATCTGATCCGGGTATATCTTAGCCTCCAATAGCGGAAAAGTCCAAGCAGAAAGAAACTCGCTTCGACAAACCATTGCGCAAAGGTTCAGCTCAAGGGCTAGAGAAGCCCTACAACTTCGACATCTTGGCCCAGCTCGCCAAAACTCTGACGAATTTGTCACTCTTCGAGCTTCTCCGGCTCTCCAAAAAGACTTGGGTTGCTCTGTGTGAGGTATTACAGAATGTCAACACTTATCTGGTGTAGGTCAAGCACCAACTGAGGATCTTGTCGTATGCCCCCACTACAATAATATGAAAGAGGTGATACCCAAAATCACGTTCTCACAACAAGACATGTTGCTGAAGAACAATCGGCACGACCATCCTCTATATTACACAGGGTACATTGGCGCCATAAAAGTGGACCGGATGGACATCGACCTTGGCTCGTCAATCAGCATCATCCTGTTGAGTCTGCTTCAGACCTTGGATATCCCAATGCATCGCCTGGCAGCAACCAATACTGCCATCAGTGGCTTCAACGCAGGGAGAAGCTACCCTCTGGGCAAGATTTTCTTGAAATGTCAGATCGATGACTTAAAAATAGAGATCACATGCTACCTCATAGACGTAGACGTATCCTACAACGTCTTGTTGGGACATTTATAGATAAATTAATACATAATCGTACCATCAATCTTGTACTAGTGCTTGAAGTACGTGGACGATCACGGCATCGTTAAGACTGAATTTGCCGATATTGATCAATTCAAAGGGGTCAAGGCCAATTACTCTGACTCGATCCTCTAAAAACAAGTCCACCCGGATGAATGTGGCAATAATGCCGACGATGAGACAGATATCGGGATAACATCGGACGAGCCCTTGAAATTCCATCATAAAGCACGCGCTCCCGACACAGCTTCTCTCCTCAGGATAAAACTGCACAAGAAAGCACCTGAACCTATCATCGTTCACCTTCGTAGACCAAATCGATCACTGAAGGAAGGTTCGGCACCTACTACAATTTTTGAACCTCTTCTGGTAAAGATGTACAGGAAACCTCCGAAGCCATCGCTCGCACTGGGGGTAGAGCTCGGGAGAGACGAGCTGGAGGAGCATGTGGGTGCTCATGCTAATGTCCCTTCTCTCAACGATGTGATTCCGGAAATGAGATACATTATTTCATCAATAAAGAACTATCTTTGAACTACTCAGATGTTGCACATCTTAGCGCACTATATTCCCTGGAGCACGGTCTGGGCATGCACTTGCATACACAGGTGACTACCACCTACGTAGTCAACCAAATTCTCGCTAGTCAAAAATTTTACTTTATAGTTCCAGGAAGAAAGAGTGAAGACAAACTCATCCTCTTCGGTAGAGTGGAAAATCTCTGATCCTTTATCCCAAAGAAATTGGAGCTAGAGCTTGGTACCAGAAAGATACCATTTCACCAAGGAAGAGGTTGGCGGCTGCCCCTATGACGGAGGGCTCCTGTTGGCAAGTCCGAGGACTACTACCATAAGATCAAACATGGCTTAGGGTATATCACGCTTCCCATAAACCCTGAAGGCTTGGATAAAGAAGATGAGTTACACTCTCACTCTTCAAAATCTTTCTCCTGGGACTCCGACATCATTATCAGGAAAATTCTAAAGCAAACATTGTCTGCCAACATGGTGTCAGCAGACCCTAAGAAAGACGAAGAGGATCCACCTGAACTCTTTGAATTAGAACCATGGGCCCAATATCTAGACGCACAATGGGAGATACGGTTCAAATAACGAGAACCTCCTACTGAGGATGAAGTCTTCCAAGTCAATCTGGACGACGAATACTCTCCTAAACCTATCTTCATCAGCAAGAGTCTGACTGATGAGGATGAGGAATCCCTGCCACAGCTATTCAGTAAATACATAAATATCTTTGCCTGGAGCTACGAAGACATGCCGAGACTGAACCTCAAAATTATGGTCCACAAACTCAGCATCTTGCCGAACGCTAAGCCGGTCAAGCAACAACAAAAATGGTTCCAATCAGACATTATGAACGCCATCAAAGCTAAAGTCAACAAACTGATAGCAAGTGGATTTGTCCGCGAAGAACAACATTCAGATTGAGTAGCCAATATCATATTCGTCTTCAAGAAGAATAAGAAGATCCGGATCTGCATTGATTTTTGTGATCCAAACACTTCTTGCCCTAAGTACGAGTTCCCTCTTCCGATCACAGACATAATGATCGATAACACCTGTGGCTTCGAGCGTATGTCCTTCATGGACGGATTCTCCGGCTACAATCAAATCAAGATGTCTTCTGAAGATGAAAAGCATACATCATTCCAAACGCTGAGAGGGGTTTACTGTTACACGGTCATGCCCTTCGGTGTGAAGAATACGGGTGCTACATACTAGCGAGTGATAAGCATCATCTTCCGTGAGCATCTATGCAAGATGGTCGAGTGTTATGTTGATGACATCACCGTCAAAAGTTACTCCAAAGATGATCACCTCTGGGACTTGAAGACTGTGTTCGACCTCATGCGTGCGCACCACCTCAAGATGAATCCCACCAAATCTTTCTTAGGAGTCTCCAGTGGCAAATTTTTGGATTTTGTCATAACTTCTAAGGGTATCCACGTGGACCAAAATAAGACTAAAGAAATCCTTGAAATACGCCCACCGAAGAATCTCAGAGAAATTTATGGCCTCCAAGGAAGACTAGCCTATATCAGGAGGTTCATATCAAATCTATATAGGTGTTGTCAGCCATTCACTAAGCTCATGAAGAAGGGAGTCTCCTTTGTGTGGAACAAAGAATGCCAGCGCACTTTCGACGACATCAAGGAGTACCTCATAAGCCCTCCAGTATTGGTAGCCCCAATTATGGAAATGCCCTTTCTGCTCTATGTACGAATAATGGATCACTTTTTTAGCACTCTACTAGCCCAGAAGAGTGACGCAGGTCATGAGCAGGCCATCTACTACCTCAATAGTATGATGGTCGGTGCGGAGCACAGATATAATCTCTTCGAGAATGAGTGCCTTGCTTTAGTCTTTAGTATCAAGAAAAATTGGCATTATATAGCAGGGCAAATAACCCATGTGATCTTACGGGTTAACCCTCTCAGGGTGCTCATGACCAAACTTGGGGAACTCAACTTCCGCCTGGCGACGTAGAAAATACTGTTGTCACCATACAACATGGCATTTGTTCCGCAAAAAGCTGTCAAGGGCCAAGCATTAGCTGACTTTTTGGCCGTCCATCCGGTGCCAAAAACTTCAAAACTCTACGAGGATATCCCCGACGAAGTCGCAGACTCCAACATCGTGATGAGCACATAGGTCGTTTGGCGAATGTTCTTCGACGGTGCTTCGAGACCAGGGCCCAAAGGCGATGTCATCACTGGAGTCGAGATAGCGTTGATAAACCCATACGAACTGGTCATCAACCGTGCCTACCCTCTCACAGAGCTATGCTCCAACAATTTGGCAGAGTACAACGCTCTCATCATCGGTCTCTAACTTGCCAAACAGGTAGGAGTTGAGCACCTGGAAGCCTACGACAACTCCAAACTGATAGTCAATCAAGTCCGAGGCGAGTACGAAGTCCGAAATAAAGACTTGATTCCCTACCACCGAGCGTGCTTGGAATAATCTCCACCTTCGAGGGGTTCTTCATAGAGCACATCCCTCGGCTGCAAAATATTAAGGCTGACGTCCTGGCTGGTCTCGCAGCCTCTTTAGCTGTTCCAGCCAATGCTCATGAGATGATAACCATGGTCGGTCAGGACCTGGTTAGCCCAAATAATAATCTCTATCTGTGTCACACCCCAGTCCCAAAATACGTAGGACTAGGAATACATAACATGTCAGCTACACATTCGACCAGACTCTGGTCTAGCTCGAATACGTATAAGCTGCATAATAAGGGTAACTATCTAAGAATATTGAAAATATCTATGTCATAATCCACATAAAAAACAAAATATCAAGAATGAACTACATGTGCTAAAGTTGGCCGCCCAGTAACACATAAGCTCGAATAGACTCGAGAAAGAAATATGAGTCTATAAAAACTTGGCTACATCAGCAGAAGAATAAATAATATGAATAAATAACCATAACTCTGGTAGAAATGATATAAGTACCTGGCACCAATGCCCGCATGACAAGCAACACACATCAGCAACTCTAAAGGCTCCATAACCGTCTATGCTGCAAAAACTGGCAGGGGACCAAGTCCTCTGAGGGACGTAACAAGGTACAAGAAAACAACAAGCCAGAAGTAAACAATATAATGTTATCAAAATAGGGAAAGCTATTACGACCAACTATGTGATATGAAAATGAGAGTATGGTATCGTACCCCGGGCTGGTACTAACGGAAGATCTCAAGGGACACTTCCGTAATCTAATAGTACACTCAAGGCTTCCGTATGGGAGAACCATGAGGAAGTTGTATATATATATATATATATATATATATATATATATATATATATATATATATATATATATATATATATATATATATATATATATAATACCTTAGATTCTGCATAGGGAACCTAAAGCCTAGTACACAATAAATAGTAATAAGTTAGATATGCCCAGAGCACGATGAAGACTCTCCCCACCCAATGTAACCTCATGTCTCAATCAAGACACGCAAGCTCATGACCTCTAACTATCAGCACAAGTCATAGTCCATATGTATAACTATAACTATCATTATAGCATGCATCTTGTCGTCCTATCCAGAGTCTAAGTACCACGAACAAGTCGAGAAAGACTCTGCCACATGAATATTGTGTCCAGTGTCCTATGAGTGGATGTGCAAATAATGTTTGCACCAACATGGTTTTGTAAAGATGACTCTCTGACTACGCTACTCGACTCAGCAGAGGATGTCGGTACCCGAATCTTGTTCGGACACAAAGTATCGTATAACGATCCTTGGCTCAACAATTACATCAACCAAGCCACACAAATATAATATCTAATACATAAATAATATTAAATAAATAATTTAGAACTGTAAATATCTTGGCAAGGTACATTGCATGGTTCTGCAGTCAGTGGTGGTAAAGATGTTCCCGCATCCACTCCTTCAGGATTCAATTGACCTATCAATCAATTAATACACTTAAGGGTCTAATCACGAATTCTTTTAATTATAACTTAATTATATAATTTTATTCGTTTTCATGTACAACCAAGTCCAATATTATTCCTAACATCTTACTTTACTTTTATAGGGTATCGGAACCTAGTTTCTTGGTTTTTGACTTCCAAAATTTAAGTTTAAGTCCCCAATTAAATGACATGAACATAAATCATAATAAATCATATAATATTGATTTAAATATAATTTATATTCATTTTAATAATTAATTTTTAGATTTGATAAAATAATATATTTCAAGATTATGGCTACTTTAGGTTGACTAGTTTTGTCCGAAACTTGTTCGAGACATTGCTAGTCCATTAGTATAGTTTATATTTTTGAAAAATATTTTATATCATATTATATTTTAATTTAATCTCAAAAAAAATTTACCTCTTTATTCCATCCAAAATATCATCTATTTACTAGCAAAATAATGCCTCAAAATCACCCGAAAACCTACGCTAGTGGCCCTTAATTATAGGGTTCAGATTTGACATACAAATACCATAAATATAAATTTAAAATAATTTATTTTCATAACTAAAACACATAAATTCAGTTTTAGGAATTAAGATCAACCCCTCCAAGAATCGTATCACAAAGTCATGTTGTGCGTCGACTAGGTATTCTTGCAACTTGATGCTAGTTTGTACATGCAACATTACCAACTTGGGTAATAAAGTACTTTTAATATAAAATTATATTATTTAATATTCTAGAATTTAATAATAATTATATATAAAAATAATTACATCACATCATTCATGCAACTATCTCAACTACGCTATCTTGCTATCTGTGCAACTTGGCCAAGTAGTCTTTGCATCCAATATTTTCGTCATAAAACATGATTAATAATATTATTATAATATTTATATTCTGAACTAATAACATATAATTTTCTAAAATTATTTTATATATATATTTATCATGGCAATACTCATTGAACCTTGTTTACCATTGGTGCGTCGTGTCCATGTCATGATTGTTCAATTTTCTTGGAATAGTTTCTACATAGAAATATAGGTTTCTCGTGCATGGAGCTATTCTTACTCATCATCTAATATTATCATGAGTTTACATATTTTTTGGTTCATGGAGAATAGAAAAAAAGAATCTAAGTTGGAAGACTTACCCGTATGTGATTATGGCGTGGTCCTTTCTCGCGACACGGACCCTTCGGAGCACCAAACGGACTCCAACCTACACGAAACTTGAGGGAGTGTTTAGGGACTTCACATAGGAGGTAAATCTTTACTTTAGAGATGATTTTGAGGGCTGTGAGGGGATAGACTGTAGTGCCCCGTTCCCCCTATTTGGGGAGCGCGGCTAAGAAATACTTGGTATCATTTGATCGGGACAGATTGAATCAAGATCCTTTCCTCGTTATGAATTAGTTTCTTTGGAATCAGGTCCCATATTCAATGGATCGTGCCTCAAGGAAGGACTTGGCGGCATAGTCGAGAGGGACATTTCCATTGTGCTGGTTTCTTTGCCCATTTTCGATGCCGCTTGGTTGCTTTCTTGTTGGTTTTATGACTTGCATTTTCTTGAACGGTTTTGATGGATTTCATTGCCTACGTTCTTAGGATTTTATATTTCATATCGAACCTTTGGAGACCGAAGCAGGAGATATTGATCATTTGTTGGTGCGTGTAGGTGATCCGGTAGGCGATGCACAAGCGGAGTCTTAAAAATCTTCCCTTTTTTCCCCTAGTTCACCAACTTGTGAGTGGCTTTACATCGATTAGCGCCCTTCTTCCAAGTCTTAGTTCTTAATAAATTAACTCAACTGTGCATCATGCTCCAATAAGACCAAAATAAAGAATAAATTGAGTCAAATGAAAGAAGAGTTAAACTGAAACACTTATAATGCTTGTCACTGAGAATTCTCAATGACTACATTAATGTGTGATTGTCCATTATGCTTTTATATATTCATATTTCAGTTATAGTTAGAACTTATTCTATGTAAATGTACAAATATATTGTGCAAATAATTGGAATGTGATCCCTTGGACAGGTAGACTATGCCAATTGAACTGTGCTAAAGTAGATATGTACATTCTGTTGGCTTGAAATGCTTTATTTATTAACTTAGTGTCAATGCATGGTTCGGTTGGACAACTTGTGCACAAGATTTAGTTCTTGCGAACGGCGCCCAGGGCACTGGGGCCGATTCATTCTGGGCGTAACTCGGATAGCTACGCTAGCAAGCCTAGCACGGGTAATGCGGGGCCTTGTAGTGGGGCTTGCTACCCGCGCTGCAAGGGTCACCCTCTTATTGTAGCTATTGTCTACGGTGACAATGATGTGCCATGACCCAATATATATTTCTGTATTGTTTGCTCAAGTTAATAATGTATTCATGGCAGGGAAGGACATGGTAAGTATTGTGCAGGCGGTTCAGACGGGAAGGTAAAAGTCACCAAATTGTGGCATATTTATTTCTGTAAAGTTGTATAATCAATGCTTACTTGTAAAATGAACTAAGGCAAGATAGAAAGACCACAAATAATTTGCATGCTTCTTATAAACAAACTTTGGACTTGGTTAGTTGGGTTATCTCGCCCTCACCGGTACTTTTAAAGTACTGACCCTCGTTGCAGCAGGTTCTCCGAGCCCAAGCTGTAATACCTCGTTCTGCTCAAGTGGACTGCCGATTCAAACGGTAAAAATGCAATATCCTGACCCGCTTTGCTTCAGTGAGAATACTCGTTTGAGGCAAGAGGATTTCCAGACTTGGTCCTTCAGGAGTTCGGCTTAGGCTTTCAGAGGCTTGCTCCAAATATCCCTCGACCGAGGCGAATCATCTCTAAGGTGGTGGCTACGATGAACTTGTCTTTGCTTAGCCAACACACTTAAAATATAGATGTTTCATGCTAGTCGCTAGGTGAATCACCCCCTGCATGCTAATAAGAATACAACGCACCTAGCTAAGGGAATAATCCCAACTTGTATTGCTTGTGCTAGAACATGGAAATAAAATATTGCTTATAATCAGACCCTCGCATGCTACCTTTACCTTGTGCAACTAGACTCCGCTATGCCTCGAGTAGAACGATATACATATATTCTGTAGTGCACTGTTCACTTTCTATACTGCACGTCCCCAAATTATGTCGCTCGAAAAGTCCCTTTACGGTTTCACTCCTCGGTTTACCTTCGGGCCCGAGCTAACGTGAATGCTTAAGTTTTCTTATGAATGCAATATTTGCTTGCTTACATGTTAACTTATATTATTGTCTCGTTTTAATGCTTGTCGCATAAACTATGCCTCAATTATGTAATACTGTGCATGCCATGCATTCATCTAGTTCTCCTCGGAAGACTATCTAATAGTCGTTCCGTACAAGTATGAACCTAAAAGTATCCAGGACCGTTAGGTCACCAAGGCAGTCCCTAAACCAGGGGAATGCATCAAGGCAAGTGGATCACTAATTGAGGATTATGTCAAGTATGCAACGGAATGATAATCATATCAAGTTTACCTCTGAACGAGAATCATGTCAAGCAAATCAAGAATCACAGCTCGTAGAGCAAATGCTCAATTTAGAAAAAGAATCATGGATTATCATATCAAGTTATAAAATTGGTAGACCCAAGGCTTGCATGGTCACGGACAACTCGTGCACGAGGTAATAACATGGATTCCTCAGGACGATCACCGAGGCACTGGGATCGTATCGTCCTAGGGGGGAATAAGGTATTGCGTAGCCAATTGGCAGGATGCCCTCCGGTTGAGGTGCGCAATATACAGCGGCCGGACTCTCGGTAGGGCATCCTACCAACGAATAATCCGACTGACTCCATCAAAAGGTAGTCTCACATGTTTGCTCGGGATGATGGCTAACGCCCAATGACTCTTTCATTACGCTTCATCTCTGTTCGAGACTATACAACATCCTTTATGGCTATGCTAGTGACCTCATGTTCACATAGATAAGTCATCCTCGCTTAGCGGCAATCCGCGTGTAAGCCATTGCATCACATTCGAGTATCATAATTACCTGAACGGAATGAGTATAAGTCATCTATACAAATGGAGCAACCCGAGCGATACATAGGAACACTTAAACATCCATTGCAACACTTTTGGATGTCCAGTATATTCGTTCACCCGAAACATAGTCTCGCTCATAATACTTATGTTTGCATATGCTATTGCCTTGGTTTTCATTATAAATGCTCGTGCTTAAATTTAACTTGGTTTGCCTTGGACTGGGAAGGACAATTGGTAAGTTGGTAAGTCTCGCCGTATTTTCTCTTATATCGCACGGTGCACTGCCACATGAGTTAGGCTATTCAATCCTTGCCATAAAACTGATCCTAAGACAACTAGAAAGACAACATAATAGTTGGTGCACGGAACCTATATTATGTGTTTGGATTTGTCGAGCGGGCGAGTAGCCTCCCCACCAGAGCATTCATGTACTGATAATCCACCAGGTTGCTTGCAGGGTATGGGAGAACCTCGTTCGGTGTGGATGCCTCCTTTGTGCGTGCTAAGACATGGAGTTCAGTCTGGAGCCCTGGATCTTTGTGCCTGGAACTGAAGCACATATACAGGACATAATATTGGAACATCGCCTATACATCATTCCACAAATGTAGTGGCCCACTTTTACTGTTTCAGAGAGAGAGAGAGAGGTTTGAGCGACTTGTAATCCCGGCTATGCACCGCCTGTAACACTTGTTTAATATAAATAAAGAGTTTGCTTTAATTCAATACTTGTGTTATTCAATGCTTCAGCTATTTTTGACTCAGTGAACTTGTTACCAATTGTCTATGCGTTTATAAATTTGCTGCAACACGCCCGGGGGACTATTATCGATTTAGCAAAATTGGGGCGTAACATATTGGTATCAGAGTGAAAGCTTCAGATCCTTTGATCTCGTGTCAAAAAGTTTTCTTAATATGACCATGTCCCTTTCGAGTTGAACTCTTGAAATCGTTTGGGCAAAATGAGATGCGTTCCAAACAGTGAGTCCGTAATACTCTATAAGACTAATGTAAGTTCCTTGTTTTAGCAGGAATGGCTCAAACACAAGCAACAGGGCAAGTTGATACAAGTACTTCAGGCACTTCGGCTAGTTCTGAGAGCCAACGACCTGCGCCTTCCGTCGATCCGGTAGAACGAATGATGTAAATGCTAGAGGCACAACAAAAGAGGAATGAGGCCCGACAGGACAAGTTCGAGAAAAATCTAGCAGCCCGATTTGAGGTCCAGCAGAAGCAGGTGGACACCCTGCAACAAATTGTTCAGACCTTAGCTTCCAACCATTCTGTAACGACAGTAGCGGCACCGGTGGAGCCACCAACAGACGAAGTCGAAGTACCCCAAACTGCAAAGAAGAAGGATGTTACTGCCTTCAACTTTGTCGACTTTAAAAAGGTTTGCAACACGTCCTTCCAAGGGACTGAGGACCCCGTTGTGGCTCTAGATTGGTTGGTCATGCTTGAGTATCACTTTAAGCTCCTAGAAGTACCCGATGACAAGCAAGTCACCTGTGTCCAGCTCCAGCTTCGTATGAACGCACACGATTGGTAGGATGTGCATCGTAGATCTCTCTCCATAGATGGTGATGGCGAGACGATCCCATAGTCTACCTTCTGTGGCATATTTGAAGAGGAGTTTATCCCCCCACCCATTCGTCGTCAGAAAGAGAACAATTTTGAGCGTCTGCAACAAGGGAGCATGACAGTGAAGCAGTATGCCGCAGAATTTAATCGGTTAGCCAAGTTTGCTAGTTCTTATCTGCCCATGTAGCAGCAAGACGAGGTAGAGGATTTGAAGGTGGTCTGCGACCTTCCATTCACGCACAAATAGTCGTTCCATAGTACGAGACGATGAGGGAAGTCTTTAATCATGCCCTTTGTCCTGGAACCACAATATCCTTCCACTATTGTCGGCACTGTGTAATATTCTCATCACAAGCGCCCTAGTAATACAGGAGGAAACAACACTAATAAGCGTCTAAATAATATCGATAACCAGGGCAATCATACGGGGAAAAATCAGGGGCAACGTTGTGCAAAATGCAACCGTATAGGGCACCAGGCTAGCGAATATCAAAATCAGGGATGCTTCAACTGTGGTCGGCTAGGCCATTATGCTCGAGACTGTCTTGATCATCCAAACTGAGTCCCCGTACCGAACAGAGCAGCAAAATTCCGTTCAGGAACCCCAAGCTAATCGGCCTGCACAACAACAGGAGCGTCGTCCGAACGTTGGAGGCCAGGTTTATGCATTGACAAGGGACGAGGTGCTCGCCTTGAACACCATAGTGTCAGGTATGTTTCTATTCAATAATGTACCTACACGAGTATTATTTGATTCTGGTGCCACATATAGTTTTGTATCAACAAACTTTGCTAGGGAGCACGAATTTATTCAGACACAGTTAGGCCTAAAGCTTAGCGTCAGTACCCCATCGGGCATGAACTTGCATGCCGATTCAGTTTGTCGAGACGGCTGCATTTGCATCGAAGGAAGAAAATTGTCACTTGATGGAATATTTCTAGACATAAGGGACTACGATCTTATTCTGGGGATAGATTGGCTCGGCGCTTGCTTGGCTACCATTGATTGTACGAAAAAGAAAGTCGTATTTCATCTACCTGGCGAGATCAATTTTTTTTATGCGTGTAGTCCACAATCGAGAGCATCGAATATCTGCATGGTGATCTCTACAATATTTGCTCGACGGATGATTCACTTCGGCTGTGTAGGTACTTGACGTTCGTTCGAGACACTCAGCAAGATTGTGCAAACGTTGAGTCTATTCCCGTTGTGGCAGATTTTCCTGATGTGTTTCCAGACGAGTTGCTCTGTATGCCGCCTGATCGAGAGATAGAGTTCACTATAGACACATTTTCAGAAACTCGACCAATTTCCAAGACTCCGTATCGAATGGCCTCGGCAGAACTAAAGGAGTTAAAGATTCAGTTACAAGAATTGTTAGATCGTGGGTATATCCGTCCTATTGTATCTCCATGGGGTGCGCCTGTGTTGTTTGTAAAGAAAAAGGATGGCTCGTTGCGACTCTGCATCGACTATCGGGAATTGAATAAAGCTACTATTTGAAATAAGTACCCCCTTTCCAGGATTGATGATCTCTTCGATCAGTTATAAGATGCAACGGTGTTCTCGAAAATCAATCTTCGCTCAGGTTACCATCAGCTCAAGATTAAGCCAGACGATGTGTCGAAGTCAGCCTTTCGCACTCGCTACAGCCACCATGAGTTTTTGGTAATACCATTCGGATTGACCAATGCCCCTGCCGCCTTTATGGACTTAATGAACCGTGTGTTTCGGCTGTATCATGATAAATTTGTAGTAGTGTTCATTGATGATATCTTGGTGTACTCGAAGAATAGAGAGGATCATGTGGAGCACCTGCGGACCATGCTACAGACTCTTCGGGACAACAAGTTATATACGAAACTGAGTAAGTGTGAATTCTGGCTGAGCAGTGTATCTTTTCTCGGGCACATCATTTCTTCGGGAGGCATTACAGTCGATCCAAATAAAATTGAAGCCATCGTTGAGTGGAAGCGGCCCACCTCCGTCAGTAAGATTCGAAGCTTCCTCGGGCTAGCAGGCTACTACAGGCGTTTCGTGAAGGATTTTTCTAAATTAGCATCACCTCTGACTCGTCTCACACAGAAGGGAGTCAAGTTTGAGTGGTATGCCGATTGCAAAGCCTCGTTTGAAGAGTTAAAGCATCGCCACACCTCTGCCCCGTTACTTGCACTACCAGACGAGACCTCAGGATTCCAAATCTTCAGCGACGCATCAGGATAGGGCTTAGGGTGTGTACTTATGCAATAGGATAGGGTGATAGTCTATACATCCAGGCAGCTGAAAAAGTACGAGAAGAATTATCCTACGCATAATCTGGAACTAGCAACAATTGTGTTCGGGCTAAATTTGTGGCGACACTACCTTTATGGAGTGGCTTGCCGAATTTATACCGATCACAAAAGTTTGAAGTACTTATTCACCCAAGCGGATCTTAACCTACGACAGCAGCGTTGGCTAGAATTAATAAAGCCTTATGACTTGACGATAGACTACACACCTGGTAAGGAAAATGTGGTAGCGGATGCATTGAGTCGGGTCTTTACAGGATCCCTGTCCGTTGATAGTAGGTTACAAAGGGACTTAAAAAAGATGGGCATCGAACTCAGAATTCAATATCGCGGCGCGCGGGTTGCTCAGATGCGATTCGTACCCAACCTGTTAGAGAGGGTCACATCTACTTAGAGGGATAACCAATTCCTAAGGAAAATGCGCGAGCAGATTCTAGCGGAAAAGGCGAAAGACTTTGCAGTAGATGAGAATGGAGTGTTGCGAGTTAAAGGAAGGCTATGCGTCCCCAATGACCTAGAACTCAGAAAGGAGATCCTTGCGGAAGCTCACTATGCAGCCTATACGATCCATCCCGGGAGAAAAAAAATGTATAAAGACCTTCGCACTATCTTCTAGTGGCACGGCATGAAGAAAGATATGGCACTCTTCGTGTCGCAATACATCACCTGTTAGAGGGTAAAAGTAGAGCATCAGAGGCCGGGCGGAGAAATACAGAATCTTGCTATCCCGGAATGGAAGTTGAAGCACATAAGTATGGACTTCATCGTTGGCCTGCCAAGGATGTAATGGGGGAACGACGCAATCTGGGTCATCATCGACCGGTTAACTAAGTCAGGATACTTCATTGCCATCAAAAGTACTTAGAGCACTGATCACCTTTTTCAGACCTACCTTGATGAGATAGTTCGGCTGCACAGAGTGCCAGTTTCCATAGTATCAGATCGGGACGGACGATTCCTATCACGTTTCTGGGAAATCCTTCAGTCAGCAATGGGGACCAAGTTAAAGTTCAGCTCAGCCTACCATCCTCAAACAGATATCCAAACAGAAAGGGTGAATCAGGTACTAGAAGACATGTTGTGCCTCTGCGTAATCGATTCAAAGTCAAGTTGGGATGTCTACCTACCGTTGGCCGAATTTTTATACAACAATAGTTATCAGTCCAGCATCCAAATGGCTCCGTACGAGGCTTTGTATGGGCGGAAGTATAGGTCATCGATCTGCTGGAATAAAGTTGGGGAGCGACAAATCCTTGGGCCAGAACTAGTTGAATAAACAGTCCAAAAGGTTCGGTTGATCCGAGAGCGATTAAAGGTAGCACAGAGCTGGCAGAAGAGCTATGTCAATATTCGTCGTCGACCTCTTGAGTTCCAAGAGGGTGACCACGTATTTTTAAAGGTATCTCCCATGCAAGGAGTTACAAGATTCGGGGTAAAAGGGAAGTTAAGTCCAAGATTTGTTGGCCCATTCGAAATTCTTAGGCGATTCACTTCAGTTGTCTATCAAATTGCATTGCCACCAGCCTTGTCAGAAGTGCATAATATTTTCCATGTGTCATAGCTTAGAAAGTACGTGCATGACCCTAACCATGTGGTAGACTTTGGTCAGCTGGATCTGCAGGCGGACTTATCGTACGTCGAAGAGCCAATTCAGATTTTGGATCGTAAAGAAAAGCAGTTACGGAATCGGGCAGTCTCGCTAGTGCACGTTCTTTGGCGAAACCACTCGGTCGAAGAATTAACCTGGGAAATCGAATATGACATGAGAAAAAAGTTTCTCTCATTATTCCTTAGGGGTAGGTTCTATTCCTAAGTCTCGAGGACAAAACTTTTTGTTAGATGGTTATGATGTAGTATCCCGTTCCCCCTATTCGGGGAGCGCGGCTAAGAAATACTTGGTATCGTTCGATCGGGACAGATTGAATCAAGATCCTTTCCTCGTTATGGATTGGTTTTCTTGGAATCAGGTCCCATATTCAACGGATCGTGCCTCAAGGAAGGACTCGACGGCAGAGTCAAGAGGGGTCTTTCCGTTGCGATGGTTTCCTTGCCCATTTTGGATGCCGCTTAGTTGCTTTCTTGTTGGTTTTATGACTTACGTTTTCTTGAATGATTTTGATAGATTTTATTACCTTCGTTCTTAGGATTTTGTATTACGTATCGAACCTTTGGAGACCGAAGCAGGAGATATTGATCATCTGTTGGTGCGTGTAGGTGATCGGGTAGGCAACGCGCAAGCGGAGTCTTGAAGATCTCTCATTTTCTCTCCTAGTTCACCAACTTGTGAGTGGATTTACTTCGATTAGCACCTTTCTTCCAAGTCTTCATTCTTAACAAATTGACTCATCTGTGCATCCCGCTCCAACGATACCAAAATAAAGAATAAATTGAGTGAAATGAAAGAAGAGTTAGACTTGAAACACTTATAATGCTTGTCACCTAGAATTCTCAACGACTTTATTGATGCGTGCTTGTCCGTTATGCATTTATATATTCATGTTTCAGTTGTAGTTAGAACTTATTCTATGTAACTGTATAAATGTATCGTGCAAATAATTGGAATACGATCCCTTGGACAGGTAGACTATGCCAATTGCACTATGCTAAAGTAGATATGTACATTTTGTTGGCTTAAAATGCTTTATTTATTCACTTAGTGTCAATGCATGGTTCGGTCGGACAACTTGTGCACAAGGTTTAGTTCCTGCGAACGGTGCCCGGGGCATTGGGGCCGATTCGTTCCGGGCGGAACTCGGATAGCTACGTTAGCACGCCTAGCACGGGTAATGTGGGGCCTTGTAGCGAGACTTGCTACCCGCGCTGCATGGGTCACCATCTTACTGTAGCTATTGTACATGGTGGCAATGATGTGCCATGACCCAATATATATTTCTGTATTATTTGCTCAAGTTAATGATGTCTTCGTGGCAGGGAAGGACATGGTAAGTATGGTGCAGGCAGTTCAGACAGGAAGGTAAAAGTCACCAAACGGTGGCATATTTATTTCTTTAAAGTTGCATACTCAATGCTTGCTTGTAAAATAAACTAAGGCAAGATAGAAAGACCATAAATAATTTACATTCTTCTTATATACAAACATTGGATTTGGTTAGTTGGGTTAGCTCGCCCTCACCGGTACTTTTTAAAGTACTGACCCCCGTAGCAGCAGGTTCCTCGAGCCCAAGCGACATGGCAAAAAACTGAAGCTTTCTTCCCCCAACCAGTCCAGTACTCGACGCACCCCTTTCGTGACTTTTGGAACTTGTACAAAGCACCCGGAGCCCGCGCAACCCTTTTATGCAGCTCCGAGGCAAGGCGATAGCTTCGCCAACAGGTGTCTATAATATTTTGAAGTTTTAATAAAGGATATGATTTATGGAATGGTTATCTCATTTGTATCCAAGTTTTAAGCCCGTGTGGCATCCTTAGCGCTTTTGGGTCCAGAGTCTGTAACCAGATGTTCATTATCAATAAAAAGAAAACTTTTCTATGCATCAAAAGTGTGTTACCTTATTTGCGTACTTTGTTGCATGTGTTCTAAAAAGTATATCATTATTCCTAGGCCTTGTGCACGCGCGCCTTATGCATGCACGGCATCACATCCGGGGACGATTATCGATTTAGCCAAATCGGGGCGTGACATAGACAGCTGTTGCAACCAACAGTAAGTAGTCAGCCTCTAGGGGTGGCTAATCTCTTGCTCTAGGGCTTGTCAGCTTGTGGGAGATAAAGTAGAGTTTGGGAAGGAGTAAAAAGGAAGTAGAGAAGGAGAGAGAAAGGATGAAGTAGTCATGGAAGAGAGGAGGAAGGATATAGGGGCAGCCACAAAGAGGGAAGTAGATGTTAGGGTTAGGGTTTGTGAGGAGGAGGCCTTATATAAATGTTTGTTGGGCCTATGGTGGGGTTTTGATGGGCTTTAATCTTTGTTTCAAATATAAGGGATTTTGTTTAGCCCTTATTAATATTTTGGGTGCACTTGGGTCTAGTTGTGTGGGTATTGGTTTAGTTTGAGTGCAAGTGCACAAGAAGGTTCACTAACGGTACTTTATTTAAGTCGTTTGTTGTGTTATTGGATTTTTTGCATGTGTGAGGGTTTAAGTATGTAAAAATATATATATAAATAATGGAGGATGAGTGTGGGATAGTGTACATGTCTCATGGGAATTGGTTTGAGAGTCTGAGTAGGGTATTTGGGCTCGATTGGGTTCAACTAGTCCAATAAGGGTAGTTTAGCAATATCAATGGTTGTAGATGTTTGTCAATATTTTTGGAGCAAGGAGAAGATCAAATAAATGCAACATCTATGTTCCAACTATATTAGACTCAATCAAGATTAATATTATAATTTTTGTTGGAAGGAAAAAAGGTCGTGCATTGCTCAAAATATCAAAGTCATGACAAAGTGTCATATATATTAAAAATAATTTTAGAAATTAATTATTTAAATCTATCTAATTAAACAAAATAATAAAAATAATTACAAATTATCAAATTACCCATATTCCAAAATGAGGGGGCTTACAGTCTGTGCCTAAGATACTCCGTAGAGACAAGCACCGGCTCCCAAGACTGAAGAATTCTATTTATCGACTACGTGGTCTATGGAATTCTCCCTGAGAAACCAAAGGAAGCCACTTCCATCAAAAGACGTTTCCACCGGTTCTATTGCGATACGTCTACTAAAATGCTGTATCGTCGCTCCTACAATGGTCTTCTGTTACTATGCCTATCGAATGCAGAATCGAAGCAGACTCTGTGAGGCTCACGACGGGGTTTGTGGTGCCCATCATTTAGGGCCCAAGCTATAGGACCACCTCCGGAGAATTGATTACTATTGGCCGACAATGGTAGCGGATATCGTTGACTACGCAAGAAAGTGCCAAGTGTGGCAGATCCACGTAGACTTTATCCACCAACCCTCAGAGTTTCTATATCTGACCATTGCGTCTTGGCCATTCTATGCATGGGGGATGGATATCATTAGACCAATTAGTCCACCTTCGTCCAAGGGACATCGGTTTATCATGGCCATTACCGACTACTTCTCCAAGTGGGTGAAAGCAGTTCCACTCGCAGAAGTCAAGACATCAAACGTGATCAACTTCATCAAGCATCACATCATATACCGCTTCGGCTTCCCACGAAGGTCCGTCAATGACAACGGTCTATAGTTTGTAAGTCATGTGTTCTACAAGTTTTATTATAAAAATTGGATTCAGAATGTAGCATCGACTGCCTATAACCCAGCAACGAATGGTTTGGCTGAGGCGTTCAACAAAACTGTCATCAAGCTCCTCAAGAAGTTTGTATCTTCTAATAAGCGCGACTGGAATGAGAAGCTCGGCGAATGTCTATGGACCTGCACAGCGGTACGAACACCAACCAGCAATACGCCTTTCTCCTTGGTCTACGGGAGTGAAGAAGTCCTTCCCCTTGAGATCCGGATTCCCTCGCTCTGGATGGCTCTCTCCAACTAGTTGACCGTCGGCGACAATCACTGCCGACGGCTACAAGACCTAGAAGTACTCGACGAGAAATGTCTCTTAGCTCAACAATGTATTGAGCTATACCAAGTGCGTCTCTTGGGAGCCTTCAACCGACGGATTAAGAAGAGGACCTACCAATTGGGTGATCTCGTCCTGACAGTAAGGAGGCCGATGGTTATGACCCACAAGACGGCCAATAATTTTCAACCCAAATGGGAAGGCCCATTCGTCGTAGAATCAGTATTCTGCAACGGCGGCTACCGATTGTCGAAATTCAACGATGACTTGCTCATGATACCTATTAACGACAAGTTCCTAAAAAAGTATTATGTCTAAGGCTAGGCTTGTACTTTTCAATATCCCCAGCATAACAACAAAGATGTATAGGGTTCCTACTCCTTGAATAATCTCCAGCAAGTGCCTATACACGACAAGCCATTATCGATATTCAGGAGTCCTGGATATGCAACAGATAATGGATCCTCAAAAGCTCCCCAATGGAGCAATCCTCGGGTCCACCTACACACTCCCGCAAGGACCACTCAAAAACCAATCTCGTTAGACGCTAGCCACGTCCATATTACCTCTGAGCTATTGACCTAACAAACTTCCCAGTGGAGTAAACCCCAGGTCTATCTACATTCACGGGTAGACCACAACCAACAAATTACTCCTAAGTGAGTTATCGGACATTGGTTCATGTCCATATTACCCATGAACTACTATCCTAACATTTATCCCCGGCCGTGTTTGCCATATCCATATTACTTCTGAGCAAAACCTCCTGGATTTGGCTATCAATTATTACGTCCAAACTACCTCTGATATCGGTTGTCATCTTAACTTAGCACCCGTACTTAACTCTAAGTACGCCAGCGTTGTTAAGTCCATAAAACATGCCACATCCATATCACCTCTGGCAAGGCTTGTCTCAAACCTACCACTTGCACTCCAGTGCACAAGAAATGATAGGTCCAACAAAGATCCCCCAGTAGGATGTCCCTAAACGACTACGGTGTTGTACTACGTCCACATCCCCTTTAATACAATACCCAAAAGTCCACAACATACAAAATTCTGAAAAAAAGAGACTTTATTGATTAATATTCAAGATCATGAGTACATATGATGGAAATTCATTACATTCAAGAGTTTTTTATTTGTATTTAAGGTCATAAGTACATATGATGGAAACCTGTTTTAAGGGTTTCCATGAAGTCTCGCTGATACGAATATTTTTTATTAAAAGTGCCCTTCCGTACTGTCATTGCTACTGACACAAGTCGAGCCCACAGCAGAACTCAATTCTTTATGGATCATCCCTCCACAGTACAAATCTTAGTATATGGAAAAGAATTTATACGGACGGATAGCAAGGGAGAAGCAGGAGCAGGCGCTTAATAATCATGCAGGAAGACCGACGACAGGAATGGCAATTAATATAAATCATGTCATCAACCCCACAGTCTCCCGGCCGATAGCAAATCGCATAAAGGGGAGAAACGCAGCTAGCACGCTGCATGAACAAGGATAGCTCAGCGCATGACGCTGGATGTTCATTCTCGTCTCCTGGATTAGTTCTTTCCAAACTGTCCTCGTCTTATGGATCAGTTCTTGGCGAACTGCCACATAAAGTTGGTCTTTATCCCGAACAACGGGTGTTATGATATCCTTTCATGCTCTATCATGAGCCGCGCGAGGGGGAACAAAGCATGCATAAGGAAAACATATGACATCAGCATACAAAGACAAAGTTGACGTCTATACGGCAGAGTCTAGTCGGCGCATGAGGTATCTTCTATGCGGTAGAGCCACGATGTTCACATGTCGGGTCAAGCTTCCATCCATACGACAGAGCCACGATGGTCGCATATCGGGTCAAGATTCCATCCATGCGACAGAGCCATGGTGGTCGCATGTCCAGATTGAATATTTATCCATGCGACAGAGTCATTGTTGTCGTATGTCCAAGTCAACCCTTCATCCATGCATAATCTTAGTTGCCGCATGATGGTTGTCCATCCATACGACAGACTTATGAAGAAAGCCTACGCATGTTCGTGATGATCTCTCATCCATGCGGCAAGGCTGTGTAAAAGTATGTACGTGTTCTAGGCGATTTCTCGTCTACGCAACATGAATTTATATGGGTGTCTCTGTGTCCGTGAAAGCCCAACACGAAGAACGCAGTGCTCTCCTACCTTCGAGTAAAGCACTAGAATCAGGGGACCAAGGATCAATATCGCCCTTGATAAATTCCTCAGCAAGGAAAGTCGCAGCCGTCAGCATCCTTAATAAAGAAGAGGAAACGAAGTAGAGAGAATAAAGCTCTCTCACTCCTCCTAGCCGCCTATTTATAGGCTTCAAAAGCCGCAGGAAGAGATAGAGGCAGTAAACCAAACCAGTTATGAGAATGGATCTAATGCCTCGATTCGCGTAATCCCCTTTAAGCTCCTCGAAAACCGATTCCTCGAGTCCCATGTCAAGAGATAGACCCCGAATCCCAAGGAAATCCAGTCAAATTTCCTCATTAAATGATCGAACATCCTGCAAGAGCCCTCTTTGCGGCAATGATACTATTCGATATGTCCTTCCTATGCGGCCAAAAGTACTCGACCATGCTTATTATTCGAAGTTTTCCAAACTTGTTATTTTGGAAACTTTGAAGGGGTCGTATAGTAGCATGAAAATTCTGCAAGCCGCATAAACCTCATGCCCCTTGGAGCCGCATAGAGCTCATGCCCCTTAGAGTCGCATAAAGCTCATACCCCTTGGAGTCACATAAGAGCATAAATAACCTTCATACGGCCTAGACAACCTCAGAGTAAGAGGTCGCATACAAAACCATCGATACAGTCTTCGATGACTGACATAAATTTCTGAGTGCCTCGAGATTCATGAAAGGGGTGGCATACAAAAAGATAGAAAGTCACATCATGCATTAATAGCCTCGACAGACGCGTCAGGCTACGTGTCCTCACCCATGCGGCCTCGTCAACATGCGGCCAGAGTGTCCATCCGACCAAGGCCAAATGAGATCACGTATGCGGCTAAAAGACCCATGTGGTCTCGTCAATATGCGACCAGAGTGTCCATCCAATCAAGGCCAAACGAAAGCACGTATGCGGCTACAAGACCCATGCGGCTTCGTCATCATGCGCCCAGAGTGTCCATCCGACCAAGGACAAATAAGAGCACGTATGCGACTACAAGATCCATGCGGCCATTGTATCCATATGACCAAGGCCATATGAGAGCACATATGCGACCACAATGTCGTACAGCCGGAGTATCTATCCGACCAAGGCCAAACTAAGAGCCCATATGCGGCCACGATGCTATGAGGCCATGATGTTATGCGGCTCTCAGTTCACAGGATCTTTTTTATTACAACTAAAGAAAATTTCTCGCACAATCAGTGCTGACTACATGTCCAACTGACCAAGTCACGCACACAACGGGTTAAAAATAACCCCGAGATCTCTTCAACAGCATATCTCAACCAAGACCATGTGGAAATCTTCCTATAGCATGCGACTACAGTTGCAATCGCATTCTGTTGAAGGAGCCTTATGCGGCCAGCAAATAGAGGCATATTCGACACCTATAGCCCATCAGCAGGATGGCTATAAATAGGAGCAACTTGAGAGAGACCAGACCACCCCCAGGCGAGAAACATGCACAAGACAGAGAATAGAGAAGAGCTTTCTCAATCCCGCATCAGACCGTCAACGGAGTAAAAGAGTCACTACAGCACTCAATCTCCATCGTCACCCCCCAGAATCAAAAATTGTACATAGATTGTTTGTCCATGACCTCTTTGTACTTTCTTTAATTTGTTATTAAAGCAATCCCAATTTTATTGGCGAACAATCTTTCGAGTAGACTTTTATATGATCAAGTATAGTGTTGCACCTGTAATATCCCATGCTTATCTCGTAGATTCGTGCCATAGCCTGGAGCACAACACAGAATATAGTTCACTTACCTGAGGTAGAAAGACTATCAAATAGTCGTTCCAAGCCAAAAAAAACAAAAAATATCAAAAGGTTTCGGGACCATAAGGTCGCCAAGGCGGTTATCCGTATCGGGAACGGCATAATAAAAGATTAAAAGAAATTATAAGAGAGTAATGGAAGTATCAAGTAAAAGAACTGAATTGTACTGATAAGTAAGAAAGAACAAGAATCATGGTTCGAGGTGGCTTATGGCGGGTTCGTTCCTGGAACTACAACCATCGTCGTTTAGTCAGGATAGCTTACAGCGGGTTTGTTCATGTGTCTACAACCATCGTTGCTTATGCAGATCAAGCGATAAGATAAGTGATCAAGATTAAGAGAAGAGACTTACATCGTCATGGATAACTTGTGCACAAGTTTTTATGATTCCTGCGAACAGCCGTCGGGGCTCACCGGGCCCGATTTGACCTAGGCGGAATCCTGATAGCAATGGGTGATTCGAGAACTTGCAGCGGGGCTCGCTATATGTATTGCAAGGATCGTCGTCTAACCCGCTATGGTACGTAATGGCTTGTGATGCCATCAACTTCTGTTTATATAGATAAGTAAAGCTCGATTGCGATAATCTGCGTGCGAGTCATTTACATTAAAATAAATAATCTGAACCAATGAACACACATGAATAATTTGAGTAATCTGAACGGCCTGTGTATAATGCATTTGAATAACCTGAGTCACAATAATATGAGTTTCACAAATCTGTGTATATCGTTCACCTGAGGCAGAAACATGTTGGTAACACTTGAGTTTGCTTATACGATTATATATATATATATATATATATATATATATATATATATATATATATATATATATATATATATATATATATATATATATATATATATATATATATATATATATTCTTTTTTGGCTAACTTGGTTGTGCCATTGGACAGGGAAAAATGAATGGTAAGTTGGTAAGTTTGACGTGCTTCATCTTATATCGCACGGCGCATTGCCACACGAGTTAGGCTTCGTATCTTTGTCATAAAACTGATCCTAAGGCAAAAGATAACTTAATAGTTTGTGCACGAAACTAATTGAACATGTTTGGATTTGTCGAGCAGGCGAGAAGCCTCCCCACTAGTGCATTCATGTACTGATAATCCACCAGATTGCTTGTAGGGTGCGGGAGAACCTTGTTCGGTGCGAAGTATCCCTTCATGCGCGCTAAGGCGTGGATTTATCTCTGGATCCTTGGAGTATTGTGTCCTGAGATGAGGTACATATACAAGAAATAATGTATTAGAACATCGTCTATATATCATCCCAAGTTGTAAGTCGTTTGGCATGCCTTTATTGTTTGAGAGAGAGAGAGAGAGCTTGAGCGACTTGTAATATCGGCCTAGCGCCGCTTGTAACATTATTCATTATCAATAAAGAGCTTGTTTATACATCATACTTGTGTTTATTCTATGCTTCCGCTATATCGACTTGGTGAACACGTTATCGAACGGCCGTTTACTCGTGTTATTCAAATTTTTGCTGCATTAGAGACTATCTGTGCGACTCTATTGCTTAGCTATTTGTACGTCTGTTCGGATCATGGCCTTACGTGGGTGCCGTTTGGGCTCGCGCGATATCACGTCCTGATGGGAACGATCATCCTACGGGAGCACGGGCGCAGAAATTCGCGCATAGCGGGGATGATCAATCCTGCGGGAGATCGGAACATGATACTTGTCACACAAAATCACTGAAATGATCATATTATTGCGTGCTTGGATGCTATGCATGTATTTATTTTATTCTTCAGTTGTAGCTAGAACTTATTCATCTATAATTGTGCAATGAGTAGTATATAGTCGTGCAATATGATCACTTGAGCAAGATAGACTATGCCATCTCATTGTGCTAAAGTAGCTTTGTTTATTTTGATGTCATGAAATGCTTAGTATGATAACTTAGTGTCAAGATATTTTATGGTCACGGATAACTTGTGCAAAAGGTTTAGCCTCCGCAAACAGTCGTAGTGGCACTGGAACCGATTCGACCCGGGCGAAACTCGGATAGCATAGATGATTCGGAAACTTGCAGCGTGGCTCGCAGCCTGTGTTGTAAGGATCACCATCTAACCCCGCTATGGTCCAATATGGCTTATGGTGCCAGTAACCCACTATGTATATTTAAAATGTGTAACTAACTTATGTCTTCGTGGCAGAGAAGGTCATGGTAAGTGTAAACCCCCTCAACCAAATTTAGGTTTACCTGGCTTACATAGAGATACTAGGGTTAGTTGAAGCCAATTAGAATTAGAACACAATATTTTAGATTTATTGTGTAATATTCGTGTAACTACCACGTTCCAAAAATAGGGGTATTTTTAACTTTTCATATATAATTAATATTGCGTGTATTTAATTTAAATAATTGCATGAGATGTGTATTTATAATATTATATATACAGTGTTCATTAATGTTGAGCTGCTAGACTTGACCTAGAAGCCCACTAGATGAACACCTGACCGAATTATAGGGTTGTGTATTAAATTGTATTAATTAGAATTTAATTAATTAAGTTTATAATTGTTACCATAATTTTATTTAATTATTGCGCCTTGTCGTTGCTTCGATATTTGGAGCGCTACCCTAGCTTTTGCCTTCCAACAAATTTTACAATCTTGTCCTAGACATGCCCGCCTTCCATTCTGACCTTTTTGTAACTCATAATCATGCTCTCTTGTGCTTCATTTTAGCCGCACAATATTCGTCGCGGAAGTTTATTTAATTTCTAAATAAATTCCAACTTTGTATCGTTGTGCGTTCCAATCGAAATTAGAGGCAATCTTGACCCATTTTTCGTATAACCCAAATTAGAGAAATATTCTGTTCTGAGTCTTCTTTACTAATAATATTTGTGTCCCAACCTAATTTTGGCCCCAAGTACTCCTAATTAATTTTAGAACACAGCTTGCATTTATTTCTAATTAAATTGGGGATACCATTTTGACTGATCCCGTTTAATCCTAACTTAATCCAAATACCCCATTAATTAAGCCCATACCAAACACACAACTCTCCCTCACCCTACAAGACACCAAACACCAAATTGTCCACCAATTTTTTATTATTTCATGTGTCTGTGCAAATACCCAAATTTAAGGGGGCTAATTTGCAAATGTTGCATTAGGTGTCAACACCCCATTGGTTTAACCAAATGGAGAAGCCCATAAATTTAACTAGTCAACCAACCCCCCCTCCTTACATGAATGATTTTCTGCATGACGAATCCTGGCCACCCATTCAAAATAGGGCTCATCATCACCAAACACCTCCCATTACCCTTCCTATAAAAGGTCACATCACCTCACCCTTCCCAACATGACCTAATCCCCAAACCTAGGGAAGCCCCCATCTCCTCACAAGCCCCCAACTGTAGCCACCCTCCATTTCTTCATTTTTCCTTTCTTCTTCTCTTCTTCTTCTTTCTTTCTTCTTCTCCTCCTTTTTATTTTTGAATTAGAAAAAAGGGGGAATTTCAAACCCACTGCCACTGTTCACCGGCCCGGCCAAGCCCCGACCCCGGCCCAGCCGAGCTTCGACCGCTCCCAGCTTCTCCTTCATCTTCTCCTACCTAGCACCACCACTCACATCTTCTCCTCCGGCCAACAGTTCAAGGCCAGCCACCGCCGCCACTGCATCTCCGCCAAGCCCCGTCGACTGCTCAGCCGCTCCTCCCGCCGAGCCACTGTCATTTCTCCGTCGGCCTCCCCTCTCCACCACCATCGGAATCAGCTACCACCATCGTCGACATCCTCCTCCTCCTGTATTCCCTCTTCCCGACCCCGGCGTCGAGCACCACCCCCAGTCCGGCTGCTGCACCTGACCCCGACTGCGGCCTACAACCGACTGTCCCCCCCCCCACGCACGATCGGCAGCCCGGCCTGTGCAGTCTCCTCCGGCGACTATGCACTGTCGACCCCACGGTGGATCATCACCACCACCAACGTCATCAGCTGAACCACCATCGTCGTCATCCTTCCTCTTTCCTGCATCCCCCGGCGCCACCCCCATCAGAACTGTCATCACCACCACCTCTTCCCGCTGTGCAACGACTCCCCCGCCTGAATCCCTCCGACCTACTCCGGCCATCTCCTCCACACACGAGCCACTACAACTCCTCTCCGACCTTCATCAGCCCCAGCTCCGGCCCGACGACCCGAAGCTCCACCCGGCCTCATCCTCTTCCCCGAGAGGCACCACCCTGAGTCCGGCCACTGCTCCGACTCTTCAGCCTCCTCCATTGCACAGCCGACCCTGCTGCATCCCTGGCCGAGCACGAGCTCCGGTCAGCTGCTCTTTCCGGCTAGCCACCTCGTCGTCCTTATCATCGTCGACGTCTTCGTCGTCGTCGTACGCAGGTTCGATCCTCCCCTCGCATACGTGTACGTGTACGTGTACGTGTATGTGTTTGAGTGTAGTGTATATATGTATGTATTGGATTCTATGTAATAGTATATATGTATCATACGTAATAGTATATATGTATTCATATATACATATGTATATGTATGTATATTGGTTTATTTTCATATAGTGTATATTTAATAAAATGTATACTGGTATAATTTTAATTAATATTTTAGTATCTGTATTTGTTAATATTAATGATGGTATATATACATATATTTTGTATAAGTATTTAGTATATTCTTAATATATATTTTGTATAAGTATTTAGTATATTCATAATATATATTTTGTATAAGTATTTAGTATATTCTTAATATATATTTTGTATAAGTATTTAGTATATTCTTAATATAGATTTTGTATAAGCATTTAGTATATTCTTAGTATATATAATTGGTATGTATATGTATACATATATATATAGTATAAACTCAATTGGTGTATTAGTATTAGTATATTTTAATATTAATTTTGATAATATGTGTGTATATATATATATATATATATATATATATATATATATATATATATATATATATATATATATATATATATTGTATGCAATTAATTGGTTATATATTATGAGTATAATATGTATATTTATATAAATATCTCTACTAGGTAGCCCGAGTGTAAATACGGATATCCCGTAATTACACATGACCTTGTGACCCTGTGGACTGATAGTGGACTGCCGCATGTACACTAACGTACTAGCAAGCCCCGTATCATTTTGACCGTCTGTCTTGGACAGCAATCACAGACGAGACGCCGTACAACTTGACGCACACTGACCCTAGTTGACCAGTGCCATACCTAGCATAGCCCCTGAGTTCGATGTATTTTGATTGTGTGATAGTGTAGCATCTGATGCAAATGTTGTATTGTTTTATGATATGTCTATAGGACTGTTGGATCATCCAGGCGATACACTGGAACAGGATATTGGTATTACCAGCTAAGGACCCAAGGCGAGTGCATTCTCTGATAATTTTTCTAATTATTTGATAATATCTATAATTCCAGTATCTAGAAATATTACATCTGATTCTTGATACTGTGCTACACGGACTAGTATATAGATTGGATCTGCAATCATGAGATGTTACATTGATTATCGTATTGACATTATACACGATATTGATATTTAGACCCTGTGCATGATATATTGGATATTGCTCGTGTATCGTGTCGTGATTGATCCACTATACTAGTTGGGGGCAGGGGAAATATTAGTAGATTATGTGATCATACCCAACTCTACATGCATCATAGCTCACCCTACATCTCACGTCGGGTGCGGCCTGACCATTACATGCCTCATAGCTGTTATATATGATTAGCCTGACCACTACTAGCATCATAGCTAACCAAATGGTTAGCCTGACCTTACATGAATCATAGCTAATCATATGTACCCAGCCTGAACTTGTCCCAAGCCGATCACATGATAGACTGATATTCCAAACACTTAGCATAGTTACAGTTTCCTATTTTAGATCATATACTATATCACCCGTATATGATATTGTACCTCTTTCTCTTCGTTTCATATATGCACTGACTATTTTATATTGTATATATTGCCTGTCTCTTTACATTTCCTGTCTCTTTATTTTGCCATTGCATTTATTCACTGTTTTCTCTCAGTATATAGCATTATCTGTTTATTATTTTATAGCCCTTATTAATTAAATGGAAATATTATTTGATATGTACTTTGCTCCTTCCTGAATGGAAAATATTTTCCAGACTATGCCTAGAGGACTGGTGTCCGACATTTATGGACCACAAGGTGAGTAGCTGCAGTCTTGGACTTGGTAGTTCAGTTGTGATTCCGGAAGGTTTAGCCGGAATCACTAGTTATCTAGTTAGTTCTTTTAGCAGATTATTTTTGGTACCGGATTTGTCTCCGGCATACTTGTTGAGACTTGGATTATATTGTTGAGTTAGATTATTCTATTTAGACTTGTGTTGCATTTTATCTTATCTCTTCGATATCTCATCGTACTGTAGTTATGTGATTGAGTATGTTGTTCATATTGTTTTTGTGATTATCCGTGTCTCCATATAGAGTTGGATATCCATGTGAGATTGATTAGATAGTATCATGACCTAGACAGCGTTCTACCGCCGATGCTGCAGCGTAGGCTGGACGTACCCACGCTCTCGTGCCCCTATACCGGGTGTGGGTCGTAATAATTCATATCACTTTGTGCACCTTACCGTTGCTTCGATATCTGGAGCGCTACACCAGCATTTGCTTCTAAACAAATTTTGCACACTTTTCCTAAACGTGCCAGCCTTCCATTCTGACCTTTGTGTAACTCATAAATACCCTCCCTTGTGCATCATTTTAGTTGCACAATATTCATTGCAAATGTCCGTTCTTAAATCCAAATAAATCCAACTTTACATCCTTGTCCGTTCCAAACAAAATTGGAGACACAACCTCAGCCCATTTTGTACAATCCAAATTATGATAATATTCTATTATGAGTCTACTATGTCTATGACACATGTGTCCTACCCAATTTTAACCCTATGTATTTCCAATTAATTAAAGAGCACCACTTACACTAATTTTATTTAAATTGGTGTAAGGACCCAACCTCACCTAAAACTAGACCCAACTCCAACCCAAACCCCCACTCGCACCCTCAAGGTTCATACTAAAACCACACACCATTTTATCCCACTACATCATACCAAACATGGTGTTTTGCCTCATCAAATCCCAAATTCTATTAATTATACAATTTCCTAAATTGTTAAGGGACTTTTATGCAAATATGCAATAAGGTGTCCACCCCTCAATGGACCCAACACATGAAGAAACCCTTCCCCTCTCTTTGACCGGTCCACCCATAATTTCTTCCCCATTTGTTGTACTTATACAACTTTATCCCCTTACATCTTCACCCTCCAATTCAAACCCCCATCACCAAAGCCATCTCCACCATCCATTCCTTCATGTAGAGGGTTCCCTCAACCCTAGAAAAATATCCAGCCGGCCCTAATCCCAAAGAGAGCCCCCTCTCTCTTCTACATATACAACTCTCTCTCTCCTTAAACCACAGCCCACCAAACCCTAAACGAAACCCTAGCTACACCACCCTTCACCGGTCACCCCTTCTTCCCCGACCATCTACTGCACAGCCCCGTCACCATCCACGGCACCCCCATGACCTTCCTCCACAGCCTGACCCCCTCAACCTCGACCCCGACCTCGGCCAACCGCAGCCACAGCGCCACAGCTCCGCTAGCCACCTCCTCCTTCATCACCATCACCATCATCAACCCGGCCGCCTCCCCCCTTCACCCGACCACCTCCTGCACAGCCCAGCCACCTCATCCACAACCATCTCCTCCACCTGCCCCTCGATCTCAGTCACCCTGCCTCCTTCCTCCACCGCCAACCGCCTCTGCCTCCTCCCTTCACCTTAGCATCATCACCATCACCAACCCGTACTACCAACACAACCTGACTCCCTTCTTCCCCGTTTATCTCAACCCGCCACCCTCATCACCATCTCCACCGCCACCAGCATCACCATCTCCACCGCCAATATCATCACCATCTCCACCGCCACCGTCGTCACCATCACTACCGACATCATTGGCCGACCACCATCAACAACACCATCGTCATCATCACAGTACCCTTCCACCCGACTCCCCTTCCTCTCACCTCCGCTCCCCTCCTCCACCCTAGCTACCGTCCTCCCACGTCCATCCTCCACCGCCAGCAACCCGCCACCACTACCGCCGCCGCTGCCGTTGCAAGGTGCTACTTTGCTGTGAGTTGCTGCCGGAGCTGCTGTTGCTGCGTGTTGAGCACGCTGGAGTTCTGCCCTCCCTAGCCAGAGGCAGGCCGCAGACACTCCCCCCCCCCCGACCACGATCGACTAGGTATACACACTTCCCTCTTGATGTATTGTCGAATGGACACGTGGAATGTTAACCCTTGTGTATAGGTGTACATGCGTTCGAATAAAATTTGTGTTAGAATTTACCATATAGAAAAATATGGTTATTTAAGGGGTTATACTTGTGCTGACCTAGGTGTTTAGAAGACGACTTGTGCACATTTCCTTGTAATTAGAACTGGTATTTTGTGTAATATATTAATTTGCTATTTGTCACGACCCGCACCCAAAAAATCGGGCATGAGTCGTGGGTACGTCCAGCCTACGCCGCAGCATCGGCGGTAGAACGCTGTCTAGGTCAACTAACTAAATAATAATCTCACACAAAAATCGGGCATGACCTCTCCAAAAGGAGGGCAACCACACAAACAATATATATAATCTGCCGAGATCTCAACTCCAAACGGAGGAGCAATATCATAAAGATAACCACAATATACTCAATCACGAATCTAAGCACGATAAGATAACACAGAGATCTAACAACTATAAAGTCTAACCACCAACTACTACTACAACAACCACAACATCAATAATAATAATAATACAACAATACATCATCCAAAATAATATACAAACAAGGTCTCAATCCAAAACCGGAGACAAATCCGGTGCTAAAAGCTAATAAAAACAACAACAAGATCCTAGTGATCCCGGCTACCAACCCGGAAATCACCTCTAAACTAGAGGGTCCCTGTCTGCACCATCGACAGGCTCAGGTCCATAAAACGTCGGACACCAATCCTCCGGATACTCTGAAAAATATGTCCAGTCAGGACTGGAGCAAGTACATCTCTAACAGCAGTTCCATTTAAATGATAAAAACTATAAAACAGTTATAGCAAGTAGCAAGTAGGGTGAAGCAAGTATGAAACAAGAAATATAAATCACTGGTGCATAAAGGTAAAGATGCAAGAATATCAGGAACAAGATAGTAGTAACTGTAAGATACAAGAATCTAAGCTAAGATCAAGTCCGTGCACATGAACGTGTAGTGAGTCCAGCATGAAAAACATGTAGTGAGTCAAGTCCAGAAACATGTAAGTGAGACAAGTCAAGAAATGCATGAGAGTCCAGACTATAAAGAATGAACTCGGTGTCTTTGAAATACTTGTTTCGACATGTAAACGGCTAGGGGTAAGTACGGCTCACCGCGCACTGGGTGCGCGGCTGCTATCATTCCAGATTAGACCAGAGGGAGTGATTCCTGATGATGCCAGATAGGAATGTTTACATGTCTACTCGAGTATTTCCCCGCCCCGACTAATACAAGTGGATCCAAGACCCGACACGCAAATCAAGATGAGTCCAGCCTGAACATGAATGATGCCTGTAGTGATGCCTGTAGGTGATGCCAGTAGTGATTCCAGAATAGAGGCCAGAAACATGAAATGTACGTGTCGCAAGTAAATGAATCCAGAAATATCAATCAGTGTCCCGTGTTGTGCCAGAATAATCAGATGATACTATACTAGAAGCTGAATCATAATAATCATCAAATAATGAAAACTATCAGAGAATGTACTCGCCTGACGTCCTGAGCAACTGGCGATCCGAACCGGTGTCGCAAGGACCTAATGCGAAAAGCAAGGTTAAACAGGGTTCTAATGAGTTAAACAGATATAAAATAACTAAAAATAGGCTTTCTAGGGTCGTTCTAGGTCAAACGGGTCAAACCGGTGAAATCTGGGTGAAAAAGTCAACTCTAGGTCCAAAAAGTCAACTCTGGGTCAAAACTAGGTCAACAGTTGACTTTGGCGGTCAACCGAGTCAACTACGGTCAAGTCTGGGTCAAACTAGGGTGCTCCTGAAATTCTAGATCAAACCGAGCTCATTAAGCTACTAAACTCACAAACTCGCCTAATCGAGATACCGGGATACCCTCGGTATCCGATACCTCGCCCTAGGCCACGCACCCCGCCTAAACCCGCTAAAACCTATGCTAGCACACGTAATTATATACATATAAACATATAAAAATCACTCCAATACTATTCCTAGGCTATTGCTCAAAAACCCCGCTCGAAACCCTATACCTTGGTTATCTTGAGGTATTGAAATACCTCGGTATCTCAAGGTATTGAGGTTTCGCTCTAAAACCCTCTAACTAGCTATCTAGCTATTGATTATGCACCTAGTTATTAATCTAGGCTAGGTAATATATATATCTATCATATTTATATATATCTAAGTAGGTATCTACCTATATATATAGATATCCACACAAATATACATATATACCCTTTACCTTACCTACACACATATATATACATCTAACTATAATATATATATCTAGCTCTAGGTATATATATATATATATATATATATATATAGGTATCTACCAAATACCTACCTATCTATCAATCCATAGATAGATTTATCTATCTATGTATCTACTAACTACCTATCTATCTTATTTACCTAACTATCAAACCCAATATCTAACTAATAACTTAACTATCTATCTATGTAATTATCTATATGTCTATCTATTTAACTAACTATCTAATCTACCTAGTACTCTATCTATCTATAGATATAGGTATCTATCTCTTTACCTAGCTATCTATTCATCTATCAATCCATAAATATATCTATCTAATAGATAAACATAAATCTATCTAAATGTCTAACTATCTACCTATCTCTCTAACTATCTATGCATCTATCTATCCATCTACCTATTGATCTAATATCTATCTTGCTACCTATTTATCTATTAAATCATAGATACCTATCTATCTATAACTCTCACACTAAGCTACCCCGCTCCCCGCCGCGAATGCCAAGCTGCTGCTGCTGCTCAAACCTGCTGCTGCTGCTGCTGCACTGCTGCGCTGCAGCGATCTGCTGCCGCGGCGCGCGCCGCGGCGCCTGCACGTGCTGCCGCAGGCTGCTGCTGCTGCCTCAGGCTGCTGCTGCTGCCTCAGGCTGCTGCGCTCGAGCGAACTGCTGCCGCGGCGTGCTGCCGCTGCTGCCGCGGCGTGCTGCGCCTGCAGCTGATGCTGCTGCTGCCGCTCGAGCGAGCTGCTGCCGCGGCGTGCTGCCGCTCGAGCGAGCTGCTGCCGCGGCGCTGCCGCTGCTGAAATCTGCTGTTGCTGCTGCTTTTTGCTGCTAAAGCTGCTGCACACTTCTGCTGTTCTCAGTTTCAGCCCCTCCCTCTCATCTCACACACACACACACGACCACATACCCATATACATATATATATATATATACATACATATATACATATATATATAACTCTATAGCTATATATACACACTAACTTATATACATATATACACACTAACACACCTACTAACATATATATATACACACACATATTAACACATATTAACACATACACACTCATATACACAAACACATATCTATATATATATACAAACACACATATATCTATATACATATATACACTAATATCTATGTATATATATATACACCTATACACACTCACACACTAACATATATACTAATATCTATATATCCTCACTCACACACACTCACTCACACTAGCACACACCCTCACACACACACTCTCACACACACTAGCACACACATAAACACTCATACATATATATACAAATATATATACATATATATAAACTCATATGTATATACCTATAAACACTCACTCACACTCACACACACTCACCTACACACTCACACAAGCACTCACTCACACACTCACCTACACACTCACACAAGCACTCACTCACACACTCACCTACACATAACCACACATATATATATAAATATATATATAAAAACACACACACAATATATATATACACATATATATAAACAAACACAACACAACGCACACCACGCCCACAACGCCCACCAACGCACGCCCAACGACCCCGACACGCCCAAACACCCAAAAATATATAAAATATAACTCGAAACCTCTAGCACACACTCCCCGATACTAACCCAACGCGCGCACAAAGCCGAAACGAGGAAACCAAGTCGAAATGGCCGTTCGGTCATTTCGACGAACACGTGGTGCGCGGCTCGGAAAACCTCCTGAAACGCACACCAAACGAACTCGGAATCGGCCCAAAATTTACCCACGCGCTCTACACGATGTCTAGATCCTAGAAAATGCGCTCCCGCGTCGATTCTAGGCCCGTGGCGGAAACGCACACGCACTTAGAATCGGCGACGACGAAAAGCCCCAATTTCGCCCGAAACGCCCGTTTCTCCGCGACGCGGCTTCCCGTGTCCAAACGGAGACACGCTCTCACCCTCACGACACCCGACAACGTCTACCTAGGTCCATCTAACCTAGGGCATCACCCAAAATTGGGCCAATCTCGGATTTCACCCGAAATTGACACAAAACCTAGTGTTAAAGTCTCTAAACTCACCCAAACTAGTTCCAACTTCCTCCTACGGGTAGGGTTAGGGTCTAGGAAGGTTCTACAACACTAATTACACTACACAAAAATAATTAGGAAGGGGAAAGTTAGGTTTTACCTCTTGGGAGTTGGAATCCCAAGGCCAAAGTCCCAAATTCCCTCCAAATCCTCCAATCCAAGCTTCCAAGCTCCCAATCCAAGCTCCAACACAAAATCTAGGCTCTACCCACCTAGGTTAGGGAAAGATCTAGGGTTAGGGTTAACACAAGTAGAAGAAATGGAAGAAAGAAGAAGAAAAATGGAAGAAGAGACTTACTTTGGAGAAGAAGGAAGAAGGAAGAAGAAGTGGAGAAGAAGAAATGAAGAAGAAGGAGTGGAAGAAGTGGAAGGAAGAGGAGGGGGGCTGCTCCTCTGGATGCTCACGGGTGGGTGTGGAATATAGGGCCGGCCAAGTTAATAAAGGGGGGTTTCCTAAGTTGCAAATTCCCAAAACGCCCCTACTCACTCGGTTTGGGTTCCGGGTTCCAAATGCGTTCAAACTAGTTCCAAATCTCTCCAACTAACTTCCTAAAAATAAAATAAATATTCTAAGCCCTAAAATAATTCTCACAAGGGTGTGGGCTGGGTCGGACATGGGTCCACTAGGGTCTGACATGGGTCCAGGCTAGCCAAAATCCTAAAACATACAATAAAAATATAATAAAAAAATAATGCAATCACTAATTAAATATAAATACAATTAATTATAAATAATACACAATTAACCAAATTAAAAATAAAAAAAAATACCCGGCTCTGGAAATGGGGTGGTGACAAGCCTATCCTCCTTAGAAAATTTCGTCCTCGAAATTTAAAGTCAATCACACTCCTCTAGGTCAAACCCCCAACAATCAAAGTCAAAAAAAAAAAAAAATTCTACCTATACAACACACAAGATCAGGGTCCTACTGGTCGTGTTATTACAGTCTTAATCAGGGTCACTAAACTATCTATCACAGCACAAAACGTCTAACAGGTACTAATGAAGCACACCACAGGAATGGAAAAGGACAGGAAGAAGAAACAAGAGACAGACCTGCTAACCCGACATCCGTAGCATCGGCCTCCTCGACCGTCAACGCATAAGCCCTGCCCTGCTGGGGTGTATCCCTCTGCTGGTGCGGGGCCTGATGCTGTGCCACAGATGGCCTAGCTCCAACTCTCTGATCCTGTGCTCCACCCAATGGAGGTGCAGTGGGGCAATCTCGCATATGGTGAGCAGCAGATCCACAGAACAAACACATCTTCAGCCTCCTCCTACAAACATCCCAAGTGTGTCCTGCCTTCCTGCAGTAGGCACAAGTGGGCGCTCTCTGATCCTGACCCTGCTGCGCTGCCTTCTGTACATAGGGACGCTTAGCTGGTACCGCACTACCACTGGCACTGCCTGAATCATCCCTGCCTCTCTTGGACTTGAGCTCCAAGTCATCCTCTGCTCTCTGAGCATCTCCTACTATCTGCTCAAAAGTCGCCTCGCGGTCGCTCCTGGTCAAAGACTTGACCGCCATAACCAAGCCCTTGCGAAACTTCCTCGCCTTGGCTGCCTCACTCAAGCCATCTACAAATCTGCCCAGACGGCAGAACTCCGCTGCGTACTCGTCCACTGTCATGCTCCCTTGGACGAGTGCCTCAAACTGGCTCTCCAAAGCACTGAGCGCCACATCTGGGAAGAACTTTTCCTTAAAAAGCCTCTTGAAAGCCTCCCAAGTAAGCCCTGGCGCTGCGATCCTCGTATCTGTGCGATACCATGTCAAGGCGAGGTCGAACATCTGACTGCCCGCTGCCTCTATCTGCATGCTGTCCGGAATCTGCGCTAGCCTGAAGATGCCCTCAATCTGCTCTATCCAGTCATCTGCGTACAGGATCCCTTCTGTACCACGGAACTCCTTGGGCCGCATCCTCTGAAAGTCGATAATACTGCCCGGCCTCGGATGCTGAATCTGATCTGCCTGTGGCTGAACCTGTGCCACCCTATCCACTGCCGTCATGGCCACCTGGTGGGCGTTCTCAATGCCCAACCTCATCACATCCACCTGACGGTGCTGCGCATCCATCATCTCCCTGAAGAACGCAAACAACTGCGCGGCATCTACTGGAGCAGGAAGTGGTGGAGGAACCACCGGAACGACTGGGGTAGTCCTCGGATCGACAGGTGAAGGAGGATCCCCGAGAGAAGCAGATGCTCCCTCAACCGCAGGAGTAGTGAGTGGAGCGGTAGCAGCTGCCTGAATACGAGCTGGACGAGAGGTAGCAGACCTCTCCGAGGCAACTGCTGGAACGGTACGATGGGATCGTGTCTTCGGAGGCATCCTGAACACAGATCAAAAGAAGTCAATACGGCGCAAGATACGATATTATCAAAGAAGGACAGTAATATTTCAAAAGAAGCAATTTCAGAATAATTAGATTGGAATTGTTCCTAGTCGTGATTGAGTACACACTCATCCTAGATCCTAGATCCTATAGCAGGCTCGCAGCAGTACAACTAAGTTGTTGTACCACTACGACATCGCACTAATTGCGAATCGAGACCTGCATGGGGCCGCCACCAAAAACGTGTCACGACCCGCACCCAAAAAATCGGGCATGAGTCGTGGGTACGTCCAGCCTACGCCGCAGCATCGGCGGTAGAACGCTGTCTAGGTCAACTAACTAAATAATAATCTCACACAAAAATCGGGCATGACCTCTCCAAAAGGAGGGCAACCACACAAACAATATATATAATCTGCCGAGATCTCAACTCCAAACGGAGGAGCAATATCATAAAGATAACCACAATATACTCAATCACGAATCTAAGCACGATAAGATAACACAGAGATCTAACAACTATAAAGTCTAACCACCAACTACTACTACAACAACCACAACATCAATAATAATAATAATACAACAATACATCATCCAAAATAATATACAAACAAGGTCTCAATCCAAAACCGGAGACAAATCCGGTGCTAAAAGCTAATAAAAACAACAACAAGATCCTAGTGATCCCGGCTACCAACCCGGAAATCACCTCTAAACTAGAGGGTCCCTGTCTGCACCATCGACAGGCTCAGGTCCATAAAACGTCGGACACCAATCCTCCGGATACTCTGAAAAATATGTCCAGTCAGGACTGGAGCAAGTACATCTCTAACAGCAGTTCCATTTAAATGATAAAAACTATAAAACAGTTATAGCAAGTAGCAAGTAGGGTGAAGCAAGTATGAAACAAGAAATATAAATCACTGGTGCATAAAGGTAAAGATGCAAGAATATCAGGAACAAGATAGTAGTAACTGTAAGATACAAGAATCTAAGCTAAGATCAAGTCCGTGCACATGAACGTGTAGTGAGTCCAGCATGAAAAACATGTAGTGAGTCAAGTCCAGAAACATGTAAGTGAGACAAGTCAAGAAATGCATGAGAGTCCAGACTATAAAGAATGAACTCGGTGTCTTTGAAATACTTGTTTCGACATGTAAACGGCTAGGGGTAAGTACGGCTCACCGCGCACTGGGTGCGCGGCTGCTATCATTCCAGATTAGACCAGAGGGAGTGATTCCTGATGATGCCAGATAGGAATGTTTACATGTCTACTCGAGTATTTCCCCGCCCCGACTAATACAAGTGGATCCAAGACCCGACACGCAAATCAAGATGAGTCCAGCCTGAACATGAATGATGCCTGTAGTGATGCCTGTAGGTGATGCCAGTAGTGATTCCAGAATAGAGGCCAGAAACATGAAATGTACGTGTCGCAAGTAAATGAATCCAGAAATATCAATCAGTGTCCCGTGTTGTGCCAGAATAATCAGATGATACTATACTAGAAGCTGAATCATAATAATCATCAAATAATGAAAACTATCAGAGAATGTACTCGCCTGACGTCCTGAGCAACTGGCGATCCGAACCGGTGTCGCAAGGACCTAATGCGAAAAGCAAGGTTAAACAGGGTTCTAATGAGTTAAACAGATATAAAATAACTAAAAATAGGCTTTCTAGGGTCGTTCTAGGTCAAACGGGTCAAACCGGTGAAATCTGGGTGAAAAAGTCAACTCTAGGTCCAAAAAGTCAACTCTGGGTCAAAACTAGGTCAACAGTTGACTTTGGCGGTCAACCGAGTCAACTACGGTCAAGTCTGGGTCAAACTAGGGTGCTCCTGAAATTCTAGATCAAACCGAGCTCATTAAGCTACTAAACTCACAAACTCGCCTAATCGAGATACCGGGATACCCTCGGTATCCGATACCTCGCCCTAGGCCACGCACCCCGCCTAAACTCGCTAAAACCTATGCTAGCACACGTAATTATATACATATAAACATATAAAAATCACTCCAATACTATTCCTAGGCTATTGCTCAAAAACCCCGCTCGAAACCCTATACCTTGGTTATCTTGAGGTATTGAAATACCTCGGTATCTCAAGGTATTGAGGTTTCGCTCTAAAACCCTCTAACTAGCTATCTAGCTATTGATTATGCACCTAGTTATTAATCTAGGCTAGGTAATATATATATCTATCATATTTATATATATCTAAGTAGGTATCTACCTATATATATAGATATCCACACAAATATACATATATACCCTTTACCTTACCTACACACATATATATACATCTAACTATAATATATATATCTAGCTCTAGGTATATATATATATATATATATATATATATATAGGTATCTACCAAATACCTACCTATCTATCAATCCATAGATAGATTTATCTATCTATGTATCTACTAACTACCTATCTATCTTATTTACCTAACTATCAAACCCAATATCTAACTAATAACTTAACTATCTATCTATGTAATTATCTATATGTCTATCTATTTAACTAACTATCTAATCTACCTAGTACTCTATCTATCTATAGATATAGGTATCTATCTCTTTACCTAGCTATCTATTCATCTATCAATCCATAAATATATCTATCTAATAGATAAACATAAATCTATCTAAATGTCTAACTATCTACCTATCTCTCTAACTATCTATGCATCTATCTATCCATCTACCTATTGATCTAATATCTATCTTGCTACCTATTTATCTATTAAATCATAGATACCTATCTATCTATAACTCTCACACTAAGCTACCCCGCTCCCCGCCGCGAATGCCAAGCTGCTGCTGCTGCTCAAACCTGCTGCTGCTGCTGCTGCACTGCTGCGCTGCAGCGATCTGCTGCCGCGGCGCGCGCCGCGGCGCCTGCACGTGCTGCCGCAGGCTGCTGCTGCTGCCTCAGGCTGCTGCTGCTGCCTCAGGCTGCTGCGCTCGAGCGAACTGCTGCCGCGGCGTGCTGCCGCTGCTGCCGCGGCGTGCTGCGCCTGCAGCTGATGTTGCTGCTGCCGCTCGAGCGAGCTGCTGCCGCGGCGTGCTGCCGCTCGAGCGAGCTGCTGCCGCGGCGCTGCCGCTGCTGAAATCTGCTGTTGCTGCTGCTTTTTGCTGCTAAAGCTGCTGCACACTTCTGCTGTTCTCAGTTTCAGCCCCTCCCTCTCATCTCACACACACACACACGACCACATACCCATATACATATATATATATATATACATACATATATACATATATATATAACTCTATAGCTATATATACACACTAACTTATATACATATATACACACTAACACACCTACTAACATATATATATACACACACATATTAACACATATTAACACATACACACTCATATACACAAACACATATCTATATATATATACAAACACACATATATCTATATACATATATACACTAATATCTATGTATATATATATACACCTATACACACTCACACACTAACATATATACTAATATCTATATATCCTCACTCACACACACTCACTCACACTAGCACACACCCTCACACACACACTCTCACACACACTAGCACACACATAAACACTCATACATATATATACAAATATATATACATATATATAAACTCATATGTATATACCTATAAACACTCACTCACACTCACACACACTCACCTACACACTCACACAAGCACTCACTCACACACTCACCTACACACTCACACAAGCACTCACTCACACACTCACCTACACATAACCACACATATATATATAAATATATATATAAAAACACACACACAATATATATATACACATATATATAAACAAACACAACACAACGCACACCACGCCCACAACGCCCACCAACGCACGCCCAACGACCCCGACACGCCCAAACACCCAAAAATATATAAAATATAACTCGAAACCTCTAGCACACACTCCCCGATACTAACCCAACGCGCGCACAAAGCCGAAACGAGGAAACCAAGTCGAAATGGCCGTTCGGTCATTTCGACGAACACGTGGTGCGCGGCTCGGAAAACCTCCTGAAACGCACACCAAACGAACTCGGAATCGGCCCAAATTTTACCCACGCGCTCTACACGATGTCTAGATCCTAGAAAATGCGCTCCCGCGTCGATTCTAGGCCCGTGGCGGAAACGCACACGCACTTAGAATCGGCGACGACGAAAAGCCCCAATTTTGCCCGAAACGCCCGTTTCTCCGCGACGCGGCTTCCCGTGTCCAAACGGAGACACGCTCTCACCCTCACGACACCCGACAACGTCTACCTAGGTCCATCTAACCTAGGGCATCACCCAAAATTGGGCCAATCTCGGATTTCACCCGAAATTGACACAAAACCTAGTGTTAAAGTCTCTAAACTCACCCAAACTAGTTCCAACTTCCTCCTACGGGTAGGGTTAGGGTCTAGGAAGGTTCTACAACACTAATTACACTACACAAAAATAATTAGGAAGGGGAAAGTTAGGTTTTACCTCTTGGGAGTTGGAATCCCAAGGCCAAAGTCCCAAATTCCCTCCAAATCCTCCAATCCAAGCTTCCAAGCTCCCAATCCAAGCTCCAACACAAAATCTAGGCTCTACCCACCTAGGTTAGGGAAAGATCTAGGGTTAGGGTTAACACAAGTAGAAGAAATGGAAGAAAGAAGAAGAAAAATGGAAGAAGAGACTTACCTTGGAGAAGAAGGAAGAAGGAAGAAGAAGTGGAGAAGAAGAAATGAAGAAGAAGGAGTGGAAGAAGTGGAAGGAAGAGGAGGGGGGCTGCTCCTCTGGATGCTCACGGGTGGGTGTGGAATATAGGGCCGGCCAAGTTAATAAAGGGGGGTTTCCTAAGTTGCAAATTCCCAAAACGCCCCTACTCACTCGGTTTGGGTTCCGGGTTCCAAATGCGTTCAAACTAGTTCCAAATCTCTCCAACTAACTTCCTAAAAATAAAATAAATATTCTAAGCCCTAAAATAATTCTCACAAGGGTGTGGGCTGGGTCGGACATGGGTCCACTAGGGTCTGACATGGGTCCAGGCTAGCCAAAATCCTAAAACATACAATAAAAATATAATAAAAAAATAATGCAATCACTAATTAAATATAAATACAATTAATTATAAATAATACACAATTAACCAAATTAAAAATAAAAAAAATACCCGGCTCTGGAAATGGGGTGGTGACACTATTATAGCATATTTTGGTAATTATTTTCTCGTCCTGCACAGTATTTGAGGATAGGACCCTTATGCATGTTAGCTGAGTGCATACGCGACCCTGCTAGTTGACCAGTCGTGACCCCTCCTGTGTCAGTTCCTAATTACAGTGTAGTTATAATTTTCGTGCATGGAGACCTAGATGGTTACCCACACCAGACGTGTCCTGGGAATCTTAGTAGTAGGATACCTGGTACCCATGTGTTAAAGGTGTGACTTAGCACCTACACTAATTATAGTTGTGACCGTGATTGTAACATGTGAGAAAGGATACCTTGGTGTACACCTACCCCCTTGACCCGTGACTAGTCAACCCTAGCCATCGTATTTAATTAGAATGTTTAATTGGTATCTATGTAACTCGTGACGTTGCATAAGTCGTACTTGTGTACGTAATTAGTTTAGTGTAATGTAGTGATTAATATTTATTGTTATTTATTCGCAGGCATCCAAGACGATACTACCTTGGCTGTTGGTTTCGGATATTTACTTGTGCACACCAGAGTTCCAGGCAAGTATACCTTGCCTTGTTGTACTGTTTAAATTTAGTTAGTATTAGTTGCATATTTTATTTAATATTATATAACTGTGCGTGTCCGAGAAAGACTCGGGTGCAGTCAACGAAGGCGTTAACGTTAGGACTTGTGTCCGACCTAGTGTCTAGAGGACGCACCTAAAGTTGTGGTGTTATCAATATGACTCCCCAGGACTTGACACGTATCATTGCATGTCACAGAGCGAGTTCATGTAGGGATGCGTGCTTCATACTCGACTGGCCATCGGTGTGAACAGTACGTGTGACAGAATTTAGCTTAGTTGTATATTTTCTTAGTGACTTGTATTATAGTACGAGATATCCACGTCATATTCGCGACATGTACATTGGCATTGGACGGGGAGGATGACTAGTAGGCGTATGGGACACCCAGCTTCTTTATACAGATACTGCATTCTTCGGAGCGATATAGACATATATATTTATGTAGATATCGCGTTCTTTAGAGTGTTGGATGTTACTTATGGTTTTGCGGATACCACACTCTAGAGAATGTTAAACGTTATTACTTATACAGATACTACGCTCCTCGGAGCTGGACGTTATTATATTACAGGTGCCCTTGTTATGGGGGCATATGTGGCATATTCTAGCCAGTCACGATGATTGGTGAATTACGTTAGCATATGTCTAGCCTATACTTCTCATATGCACTAAGTTGTCCTCAAATTGCATTCACTTAGGAGGATAGTTCACCCTCAAATTTTCACAATATTTACTTTATGGCATATATTTTTGTATCTTGTTACGTCCCTCTGAGGACCTGGTTCCCTTCCAGGTTATTTGTGCAGTTTGCAGGATGCTTGATCTAGTGGAGTGTGGACATCGTTGCAGGTATCTTTACATCTTCAGCTATTACAGTCATGTACTACTTTCCATTTTTTACTATGCTTTTATAGCCTAGTATTTATAGGCCTATGTTGTTCTTTCGGTCTATTTGAACGGACGTATTATTGGGCTGCAGACTAATCTTGCGTATCTTTCTTTCTTGAGATTATTTACCATGGATTGAGATTTAGTTTACTTGTTGCATGTTAGAATTTAGATTATTAATTGGATCACTTGACCATGGACAGCGTAAGTGCGCTTCGTCGGGTCCATTAAATTGGAAAGCCCTACGAAGTCGTACCAGCTAGCCATTGATACGTGTCTGGTCCCACGCATTTTGGGACTGAGGCGTGACATGGTTTTAGTGGTGGCCCATGCATGTCAGAGCATATCGTTTCGGTTACGTTACTGTACCGAACGAGCCTGTAACTTAGGATTAATGTTGAATAAGATCTCAATCCATAATTGATTTTAAAACTCCTCTTGTACTCGATTGTTGCCCTTGGACTTCATTATTGTATTCGTTCATTTACCATCGACATCGTTATTATTGTTTCTCATCTTCCTTATTTCGGAAAGATGGATGCTTGTGCACGATGATTTCCTCCAGGAGCAGATCCTCGTCAAGACGAAGAAGGCATATTTGATAGGATGTTTTTGTAGATGGTTAACCATGATAGAGAAGGTTGATAAGTTCTTTCGTGTTACTAGAGTTAGTATAGACTGTTGGCATAAGAATTAGACATAGAAGTAGAAACTTAAAACTAGACCCTACCCTTACTTAAGGTAGCCGAGGTTTGTAAGTATTAGAAGCTAGTAGTAGAAGCTAGAAAGATTGTTTGCTTCTAAGGCTCTAGAATAAATTAGGGGAGACATAGCTAGATGCTAGGAATTAGTTGTAGTCTTATGGTAGTGATACAAGGAACGACATTATGAACTTGACAAGACAGAATTTTAGACTCGCATCTAGAAGAAGATTATCGGATACTAATAAAAATAGGGTATAAAATAGCACTTAGGATAGCAAACCATAGTGGCTAATCTCTAGTTGGCTTGTGACCTACAGTACCAGACCTAGAAAATCTTCCACCCTTTAGATAATAATGATTACGACTAAGCTAAAACAGATAGGTAGATTGTTAGACATAGATTGCTAGACCCAATATTTGGATGATGAGATAACTTGAGTACTACATGTAACTTACAAATTAGATTAGATGTACTAGACTTATTTCGGTTGTCAGTGTCTATTAGGCTCGTGTTCTTACCATTGATAACTCGATTAGTTGAGCTAGTATCTGAAATAGAGCAATTAGATTGAAGGATGAGAGTATCGACAAATGTTATAGCCTTGAGTTGGATATCGTGAACTACTTATAATGGATAGCCAGTTATACACAAGATGGTACCCATGTAGTTTGGATGAAGGGTATGGATGGAGTAAATTAGAAGAAATCTTAGGTTCGAGGTAAAAAGGTAGAGTGGCAACAAGATGAGATTCGCGACAAGTACATGACCTTGAGCTTTTAAAATATAGAGAAGGACCAGAACCAGAGACAAAGACGTTGGCTCGAGGTGATGACAGACTATGAGACTGAGCTATAGTACCATCCGAGAAAGGCCAACGTAGTAGAAGACGCATTAAGCAGGAGGCCCAGGATACTTTTTGACTACCCAGCAACACCTATGGAGAGATCTAGAGCAGTTGGGTATAGAGGTTATTATGCCCGGAGCAGACGGCCAGTTGTCGAGTTTTCAGGTGCAATCAACATCAGTTGAGAGGATAAAGGCTGCCTTACCAACAGATGCCAGATTCCAGAGACTTCGACAGAGGACAGAGGCTGGAATACAGACAGGATTGCACATACACAAGGACAGGACTCTGAGATGTAGAGATCGTCTCTATGTTCGGAATGGAGAACTTCGTCAGGAGCTGATGTCGGAGGCACACATTTTAGCATACTCTATTAATCCATGAGGCACAAGATGTACAAAGATTTGAGGCAGTACTACTAGTGGCATGGAATGAAGAAGGAGATAGCCCTCTTTATGGTGAAGTGTCTGGTGTATCCGCAGGTCAAGGTTGAGCATCAGAGGTCTGCAGGTTTACTTAAATCCACTCCCGATACCTGAGTGAAAATAGGAGCACATCATTATGGACTTCGTTACGGGCTTTCCGAGGAGTCCCAGTAGTCGCAATGCGGTATGGGTTATCGTGGATCGACTCACCAAGACCGCTCACTTTTTTACCTTTCAGAGTTGGACAGTCTACAGAGGTCTTATTTCAAGGAACAAAATACAGGTTTAGATCACACGCTGACTCATTGGTCAATTGGTAGAGGATTACCACTAGATCCTTAGATTATATATTGACACGTAAGTATGGGGTGTAAATGGAAGATAGAAGCCTGATAGGAATGATAGCTAATTATTGAAGTTTACACATAAACTGCTTAGGGATAGAGAATTAGACTTTTGACTAATAGGACATGAGCTTGTTGAACCTAATCCTTAGTAGTAGGTGGTTTTATGGGAACCTATATCCTATTTGCCATAGCCAATGAATTTTAGGAATCGTATTCTTATTATTGTGTTTGTTATATTTTATTCTGGGGTATTTAGAAGGATTGAATAGATATTTATTACATAATTTCTATATATTATTATTACTATGTATTGGGTAGAGACTTATGTTGTATGTTATTACAGATACTTCTACTAGAAATTTTTTGAGTTGAGCTTCTAGACTAGATATGACTGACTAGCTAGATTAGACTTGTTGCTGCTAAGAGCGATTGTAAGAAGTTAGGATGTAGGATTTCAATCTGGATATTATAGGATGATGACATTATACCTATAAAAGAATGTTGAGATATTAACCGTCCTAGTTACAGAAGAAGGTTAGGACAGTAATTGAGGTATGGATCGAACCAACATCAGGCTCAGGAGTGTTCCCAATATGTCAATAGAGCCCAGCAGATAGTACAAAGGCCAGCTTCATCGGTCTTAGGTATATTCATAGATTGCTTGATAATTTATAGTTTATTATGTGTTTATTTTAATTTTGAGGACGAAATTCTTATAAGTTTGGTAGATTGTAAACCCCTTCGACCAAATTTAGGTCTACCTGGCTTAGATAGAGAGACTAGGGTTAGTTGAAGCCAATTAGAATTAGAACACAGTATTTTAGATTTATTGTGCAATATTCGTATCACTTTGTGCACCTTACCGTTGCTTCGATATCTGGAGCGCTACACTAGCATATGCTTCCAAACAAATTTTACACACTTTTCCTAGACATGTCAGCCTTTCATTCTGACCTTTGTGTAACTCATAAATACCCTCCCTTGTGCTTCATTTTAGTCGCACAATATTTGTTACAAACGTCTATTCTTAAATCCAAATAAATTTAACTTTGCATCCTTGTCCGTTCCAATCAAAATTGGAGACACAACCTCGGCCTATTCTGTACAACCTAAATTATAACAATATTCTATTCTGAGTCTACTACGTCCTTGACACATGTGTCCCACCCAATTTTAACCCTATGTATTTTCAATTAATCAAAGAGCACCACTAACACTAATTTTAATTAAATTATTGTAAGGACCCAACCTCACCCAAAACTAGACCCAACTCTTACCCAAACCCCTACTCACACCCTCAAGGTTCATACTAAAACCATACACCATTTTAGCCCACTATATCACACCAAATATGGTGTTTTGCATCATCAAATCCCAAATTCCATTAATTGTACAATTTTCTAAATTGTTAAGGGACTTTTATGCAAATATGCAATGAGGTGTCTATCCCTCATTGGACCCAACACATGAAGAAACCCTTCCCCTCTCTTTGACCGGTCCACCCATAATTTTTTCCCCATTTGTTGTACTTATACAACTTTATCCCATTACATCTCCACCCTCCAATTCAAACCCCCATCACCAAAGCCACCTCCACCCTTCATTCCTTCATGTAGAGGATTCCCTCAACCCTAGAAAAATACCCAGCTGGCCCTAATCCCAAGGAGAGCCCTCTCCCTCTCTCTCCTACATATACAACTCTCTCTTCTCTTAAACCATAGCCCACCAAACCCTAAACGAAACCCTAGCTACACCACCCTTCATCGGTCACCCCTTCTTCCCCGACCATCTACTGCACAGCCCCGTCACCATCCACGGAACCCCCACGACCTTAATCCACTGCTTGACCCCCTCAACCTTGACCCCGACCTCGGCCAACCGCCGCCACAGCTCCGCCAGCCACCTCCTCCTTCATCACCATCACCATCATCAACCCGACCGCCTCTCCCCTTCACCCGACCACCTCCTACACAGCCTCGCCGCCTCAGCCACGACCATCTCCTCTGCCTGCCCCTCGACCTCAGCCACCTCGCCGCCTTCCTCCACCGCCAACCGCCTCTGCCTCCTCCCTTCACCTTAGTATCATCACCATCACCATCACCAACCTGCACCACCAGCACAACCCGACTCCCTTCTTCCCCATTCATCTCAACTCGCCACCCTCATCACCATCTCCACCGCCAACATCATCACCATCTCCACCGCCACCGTCGTCACCATCACCACCGACATCAACGGTCGACCACCATCAACAACACCATCGTCATTATCACAGCACCCTTCCACCCGACTTCCCCTCCGCTCACCTCCGCTCCCCTCCTCCACCCTAGCCACCGTCCTCCCACGGCCATCCCCCACCGCCAGCAACCCGCCACCACTGTCATTTCCCCCGCCGATGCCGCTGTAAGGTGCTGCTTTGCTGCGAGTTGCTGCCGGAGCTGCTGTTGCGTATTGAGCACGCCGGAGCTTCACCCTCCCTCGCCGGAGGCAGATCGCCGATGAGCCGCAGATACCCCACCCCCCCCGGCCACGATCGACTAGGTATACACACTTCCCTCTTGATGTATTGTCGAATGGACACGTGTAATGTGAACCCTTGTGTATAGGTGTACATGCGTTCGAATAAAATTTGTGTTAGAATTTACCATATAGAAAATTATGGTTATTTAAGGGGTTATACTTGTGCTGACCTAGGTGTTTAGAAGACTGACTTGTGCACATTTCCCTGTAATTAGGACTGGTATTTTGTGTAATATATTAATTTGCTATTGTAGCATATTTTGTTAATTATTTTCTCATCGTGCACAGTATTTGAGGACAGGACCCTTGTGCATGTTAGCTGCGTGCACACGCGACCCTGCTAGTTGACCAGTCGTGATGCCCCCTTTGTCAGTTCCTAATTGCAGTGTAGTTATAATTCTCGTGCATGAAGACCTAGATGGTTGTCCACACCAGACGTGTCTTGGGAATCTTAGTAGTAGGATACCTGATACCCATGTGTTAGAGGTGTGACTTAGCACCTACACTAATTATAGTTATGACAGTGATTGTAATATGTGAGAAAGGATACCTTGGTGTATACCTACCCCCTTGACCCGTGACTAGTCAACCCTAGCCATCGTATTTAATTAGAACATTTAATTGGTATCTACGTAACTCGTGACGTTACGTAAATCGTACTTGTGTACTTAATTAGTATAGTGTAATGTAGTGATTAATATTTATTGCTATTTATTCGTAGGCATCCAAGACGATACTACCTTGGCTGTTGGTTCCGGATCAATACTTGTGCACACCAGAGTTTCAGGCAAGTATTCTTTGCCTTGTTGTACTGTTTAAATTCAGTTAGTATTAGTTACATATTTTATTTAATATTATATAACTGTGCCCGTCCGAGAAAGACTCGGGTGCAGTCAACGAAGGCGTTGACGTTAGAACTTGTGTCTGACCTAGTGTCTAGAGGACGCACCTAAAGTTGTGGGGTTATCAATATGACTCACCAGGCCTTGACACGTATCATTGCACGTCATAGAGCAAGTTCATGTAGGGACTTGTGCTTCATACTCGACTGGCCATCAGTGTGAACAGTACGTGTGACGGTACTTAGCTTAGTTGTATATTTTTTTAGTGACTTGCATTATAGTACGAGATGTCCATGTCGTATTCGCGACATATACATTGGCATTGGGCAGGGAGGACGACTAGTAGGTGTATGGGACACCCACCTCCTTTATACAGATATCGCGTTCTTCGGAGCGATACGGACGTATATATTTATGTAGATACCTCGTTCTTTAGAGTGTTGGATGTTACTTATTGTTTTGCAGATACCACACTCTAGAGAATGTTGGACGTTATTACTTATACAAATACCACGCTCCTCGGGGCTGGACGTTATTATATTGCAGAGTGACCTTGGTATGGGGGCATATGTGGCATATACTAGCCAGTCACGGCGATTGGTGAATTACGTCAGCATATGTCTAGCCTACACTTCCCATACGCACTAAGTTATCCTCAAATTGCATTCACTTAGGAGGATAGTTCACCCTCGAGTTTTTACAGTATTTACTTTATGGCATGTATTTTTGTATCTTGTTACGTCCCTCTGAGGACCTGGTTCCCTTCCAGGTTATTTGTACAGTTTGCAGGATGCTTGATCTAGTGGAGTGTGGACATCGTTGCAGGTATCTTTACATCTTCAGCTATTACAGTCATGTACTAATTTTTATTTTTGACTCTGCTTTTATAGCCTAGTATTTATAGGCCTATGTTGTTCTTTCGGTCTATTCGAATGGACGTATTATTGGGCTGCAGACTGATGATGCGTATCGTTCTTTCTTAAGATTATTTACCATGGATTAAGATTTAGTTTACTTATTGCATGTTAGAATTTAGATTATTAATTGGATCAGTTGGCTATGGACAGCGTAAGTGCGCTTCGTCGGGTCCATTAAATTAGAAATCCCTACGGAGTTGTACCAGCTGGCCATTGCCACGTGTCTGGTCCCACGTATTTTGGGACTGGGGCGTGACAGTAAGTTATGCTGGTGATTCAGACGGCGTAGGTAAAGTCACCGAACGGTGACATGTTTATTTCAGTTACTCTATATCTATTGCATGTTTTAACTTGAACTTAGGCAAGAAAGAAAGACCACAATAATAACTTGTTTACTTCATCACTTGAATACTGTGTCGAATATGGTGTGTTGGATTAGCTCGCCATCAACGGTACTTTTTAAAGTACTGACCCTCGTTGCAGCGGGTTCCCCGAGCCAAGGCAACGCGGCGAGGAGCTGAAGCTTTTCCCCAACTAGTCCACCAACTTTGGCGCGCTTGTGTTCGTGATTTTGGAGCATTTGTACAAATCTCTCGGAGCTCGTGCACACTCTTTATACAGCTCCGAGGCAAGACGATAGCTTCGTCTGAAGGTCTATTATCTTTGAAGTTTTAGTATGGGATATAATATATGGAACAGGTATCTCATTTTGCATTCATCTTGTAAACTCGCGTGGCACCCCTTACTTTTGAGTCAAGAGTTTGTAACAAAGATGTATATTATCAATATAAAGAACTTTTCTTCATCTCAATATGTGTTTGTTCGTTAGCTTCCGCACTCTGCTGTTGTGTTTCTATATATATATATATATATATATATATATATATATATATATATAGGCCTTGTGCGGGCGCGCCTTATGCTCGCATGACATTATGTCCGGGGGACGTACAACAATTCTGCATAATCGGGACGTGACAGGCACATGGTCGTCGGGGTTTTATGAACATATGAAACAATGAATTCATATACCTAATTTCATCCATTTCCAAATTCAAAATTTTATACCTAGGTTAACATATCATAATAAGTACAAGTAAGAGTTTTCAACTCAAAACTCTATGTAAGAGGCTTTTAAACAAACATCTTATGCACATATATATATATATATATAAAATCAAGACTTGTCTTGGGGACACACACACACACACACACACACACACACACACACATATATATATATATATATATATATATATATATATATATATATATATTACACAACGTGTGTGTCGTGTCAGTGTCAGTATCAGCGTGTGTCGTGTCACATATATACACATATTACACAAAGTGTCAGTGTCAATGTCAGTGTGTGTGTGTGTGTATCGTGTCTGTGTTAGTGTGTCTGTGTCGTGTCAACAAGAGGGGGATAGGGTTAGGGTTAGATTTACCTGACCGAGGGGGGTTGGGGTCACCGGGACATGGGGACAAGGGGGGTCGGCAATGGGGGACTGGAGCAGCGGCGAGGAGGAGGTCGGAGGTGGAGGACTAGAGCAGCGGCGGTGAGGAGGTCGACGGTGGAGGACTGGAGCAACGGCGGCAAGGAGGAGGGTGATCGTCGTAGGGGAGGGTGGTCGTCGGAGGGAGGGCGATCATCGGAGTAGAGGAGCAGCGACGACGGTTGGAGGGGTCGGAGCGGAGGAAGAAAAGTTTTGGAATTGGGTTTGAAAAATTAAAATTAGCGTCGGAGGTAGGGCGGTCGTCGAATTTGAACAAAATTTCACTGGTCAAATGTCCGGAGGGAGGGCATTCGTCTATGTCCAGATTCGCTAATAACGTCACTAATATGACTTATTTTGGTGGCACGGTATGTCTTATGATTAGTCACTGGTCACAGTTATATATGTGCATCTCATGATTGCGATATAGTGTGATTGAGTCATAATAAAACCATAATATTTGGATATGCTGTCCACCGGTGGATTGAGAGAGATCTAAATAAGACAAATAGAAATTGATCAGAAGTGTATGAGTTTCTCATCAAGATTTTGTTTTGTTATGTGGATTCTCTTTAGGATGGTTTTGTATGGGAATAAAGGTGTTCCGTTGGTAGGTACTTATTGTCACACATTGTACGGATATGTGATCCTATCTGAGACGAGAGAAAAGGATGAGTTCACTCATTGTATATGAGTAGGAGTATGTTGGCAGACAGAACCAAAGGCTGCCTGGTCCAGTTCAGACTGGGTCCGATTCAGCCATATGTTACCGGCTATAAGGGTCAAGTTTAAAATTCCATGTGCATACACCCATTATGATTCCTAACTTGCCTAGTGTTGTCACTTAAGAGTGCAATTATGGAACATTCTCGTTGTGTGACGTTTCATGATCGCGATCAAGAAAATAGTAGAAGGAACTGATTCAATCGAAGGTATAATTCCAAACTCATTTTTGTTCAAATTCTTGATGCCAAGATTGATCCATAATCTATACTTTCTACCATTTTTGGCATTTTTTTTGGTATATTACTTTCTTGAATTATTATATTTCTTCTATATTTTGTCTGTACTAAGGAGGATTTAAGCAAAACATGGCAGGAAAAAACTGTTAGCAATAATTAAACATTCTTTTTGTTTCTTTCAGCAAATATGCAACCAAAAAAAAAAAGAGTTCAGAGTTACCGGCCTATGGGAAAGTCGTGCTGAACGCACTGCCCTAAGAGATGAACCGAGGTCTATGTGCAGACTGTTCTCAGATGCTCCTAGTGGTAAAACCCCCAGTACTACCGGCTTCTCGTTGTCGCACACAACTTCGAGAGATGCGACCCGAACTTAGCCTTGCCCAGAACGAAATACGGAAGAGAATGGAGGTGGAACAGATGTTTGCTTTTGATTTTTAGATCAAAGGAAGAGTGAACTTTTGAAGGCTTTTTTCTCTCTCTCTAACTCATCAATTGAGAGGAGGGTGGTATAAATAGGTTACCAACCTCAACTAAAGGCTACATTGGAGCAACAAATCATGAGTCACCCTCCCATTAAGGAGCCAACATAAAAAACAAGTGGTTAGGAATAGTTCAAGAGGAAGAATGGGTTGAGAAAAAGGTGGATCAAGAGCATGTCTTTAGGAAGTTGGGTTTGCTATCTATGTGTGAGAACACACAGTCAACAATCCCCCCCAAAACCAAGTTCTGAAAATATAGGTAACAAGGAATACGAATAGAGAATTTTTGGGCAAGTATATACTATGCATAGATGAGATGGACTACAGCCTTGAATCTCACGTAGTGACTATTGTCTTTGTCTGAAGAAGTGCTTGATGGACTATGCCTTGAATCAGACTTCTTGAATCAGGTTCAGAGAATAGCACACATAGTACGCTAGAGGTTCTTGGGTCTATTGGGGCGGCGCTTTGATTGGCCATGCGCACTTTTTCTATATTCATGAGAGTTGTCTGGGGTCGCCCTGACCCATAGTCGCGGCCTTCACGACCTCTCATATAGGTAAGTCCTCAAGGGTTGGTGATAGGTATCAACCCTGCATATAATGCTTGGACTTATTAAGAGTTTTAAACTCATCCTGACCATATCACACCGGAACACTGTCACCATAGGGATAGGATATCATTGTACAATCTCGTACAGCCACTTAGGCATTAGTTTATGAGAATTTAATCTCTGAGTCAGTGTTCCATAATAGTCACAGAAGTTCAGCTAGTTTCTACCCATTGAACCGGCTTCTTGGGATCTCCAGTCAGACTCGGTTGGGTTGCCACTGCTGGTGATTTACTTATGGGCTTAACCCCATCCCCCTCGATGATTCTAGGATCAATGTCCTAGACAGACCCTTTGTCAAGTGGTCTGCAAGGTTCTTTTCTGACTTTATATAGTCAAGAACCATATATTTGCCTAGTAGGCACTTGATTGACTTGAAGCGCAGCTGCATGTGCCTGTTCATCTTAGCATTCACAGAATCATGTTTTAGTAGTTCTATAACAGATTTATTATCACAATTTATAGAAACAGCAGGAACAAGAATATGAGCAATAGGTATTTGCATAATCAGATTTCTAAGCCATTCAGCTTCTGTACAAGTAGTATCCAAAGCTATCATTTCAGAATCCATTGTACTCCTAGCTATGATAGTTTGTTTACATGAGCCCCAGGAGATTGCAGCTCCTCCTAGAGTAAACACATATCCAGTAGTGGATTTTACATCATGTGAGTCTGTAACCCAGTTTGTATCTGAATAACCTTCTATGATATCTGGGTGTCTACTATAATGAAGTCTATAATCTATAGTACCCTTAAGATATCTAAATACTCTTTCTAATGCTGACCAATGTGATTGGTTTGGGTTATTGGTATATCTACTCAGTCTTCCAATGGCAAATGAGATGTCAGGTCGGGTTCTATTCGTTATATACATAAGAGAACCTATCATCTGAGAGTATTTATGTTGTTCTACAGGTGAACCTTCATTCTTCTTGAGAATGATACTGCTGTCAAAAGGAGTAGGAGCAGGTTTCTTATCAAAGTACTGAAATTTTTTCAATATTTTCTCAATAGAGTGTACTAAGGATAGAGTATAACCCTCTTTGGATTTAGACACTTGCATTCCTAGAATCAGGTTGGCTTTACCTAGGTCTTTCATGTCAAACTTGCTAGATAAATAATCTTTAGTATTATTTATCAACTCAAGCTTTGATCCTAAAATGAGGATGTCATCTACATACAAGCATAAAATGACACAACTTTCATCAATATTTTTAGAGTATATACATTTGTCATACTCATTTGGCAAGAAACCAAATTCTAGAATCACTTTATTAAATTTGCTGTGCCATTACTTGGGAGCTTGCTTTAGGCCATAAAGTGATTTTACTAATCTGCAAACTTTCTTTTCTTGACCTTTAGCAATAAAACCTTCAGGTTGCTCCATATAGATTTCTTCCTCTAGATCTCCATTAAAAAATACTGTTTTTACATCCATTTGATGAATTAGCATATTATAAATGGATGCTAAAGCTAGAAGTGTTCTGATAGAGGCAATCCTAGCTACAGGAGAGTAGGTATCAAAGTAATCTAATCCCTTTTTCTGAGTGAAACCCTTGGCTACTAATCTAGCTTTGTATTTCTCTATAGTACCGTCAGCTCTAAGTTTTCTTTTGAAGATCCACTTACAACCTATGGGTTTACTACCTAAGGGTAGGTCTGCTAAATGCCAAGTACTATTCTCCATGATGGAGTTGTACTCATTGTTGATGGCTTCTTTCCAGAAAGGTGCATCAGGAGAAGATATTGCTTCTTCGTAAGTTGTGGGATCACCCTCTATCAAATAAGTAAAGAAACCTTCCCCTAAGTTTCTTTCAATCCTTCCTCTTTTACTTCTTCTAGGTTCTAAGTCTTGTTCAGGTTGTGAACTATATGGCTGAAAGTTGGAACTAGTAGAAGGAGCAAGAAAAGAGCTGGTGGGGTTGGAGGAAATTCTACTCTTAAAAGGAAATATATTCTCAAAGTAAACTGCATCTCTAGCTTCTATAATGGTATTGTTAGAGATTTTATTTACTTCAGAATGAGTCACTAAAAATCTATTGGCATTACTATCTGAGGCATATCCTATAAACACAGAATCTATTGTCTTAGGTCCAATTTTTCTCTTTTTAGGTTCAGGAATTCTTACTTTTGCTAGACATCCCCACACTTTGAGATAATGGACTCTAGGAGTTCTACCTTTCCATAGTTCATAGGGAGTCTTATCATTTGATTTACTAGGGATCCTATTTAGGATGTAGCAGGCTGTTAATAAGGCTTCTCCCCATAAATTATCAGGAGCACCTGAGCTGAGAAGCATGGCATTTACCATATCTAACAGAGTGCGATTCTTCCTTTCAGCAACTCCGTTGGATTGTGGTGAATAAGGAGCAGTCACCTCATGAATTATTCCGTGTTCTTCACAGAAGTTAGTCATATCGTTTGAGGTAAACTCTCCGCCACGATCAGATCTAATGATCTTGATCTTTTTCTCTAATTGGTTCTCAACTTCAGATTTATAAACCTTGAATCTATCTAGAACTTCATCTTTGGTTTTGAGAAGGTAGGTATAGCAATACTTTGAACAATCATCTATAAAAGTGACAAAGTATTTCCTACCTCCTCGGGTCAAGATTCTATTGGAATCACAAACATCACTATGAACTAGTTCTAGAATGTCAGAATTCCTTTCTACAGATTTGAAAGGTAGTCTAGTATGTTTTGCTTGAACACAAATCTCACATTTGTGTTTATTATCTACAGAAGACTTGGAATAAGATCTAAGTTCATCATCCTTTTAAGGGAACCTAGATTCACATGACCTAGTCTATCATGCCAAACATTTGAAGATTCTACATTGGAAACAACATGAGAATGATCCGACACTTTGTTTATAGTACTGAGAATAAAAAGACCATCCTTTACAAATCCTTTTCCAACAAAGGACTCATTCTTGGAAAATATAACTTTATTGGCTTCCATTACAATCTTGTATCCAGATGCTACAAGAAGGGATCCACTAACTAAGTTTTTACTAACTGACGGCACGTGAAGAACATCATGAAGAGGCAAAATTTTCCCTGATGTCATCTTTAGATCTATTCTCCATTTTCCTACAATCTGTGCCGAAGAGCCATCTCCTAGGATTATGCCTCCTCCACATGATTCCTGATAGTTTAAAAAACATGAGCGATCAACTGAAACATGAACATTAGCTCCAGAATCCAACCACCAGTCATCAGAATGGTAAAAAATATTAACTAAAGGTTGATAAGTCACAGACCTGAAGGAACTGGTAGGCCCATTCAGAATCATGTTAGCTTCTGGTTTGGATGGACCTTTCCCCTTATAAGGAGTCTTGATAGGTTCCTTCTTTCTATGGAAACAGTTGAAGGATAGATGATTTGTTCTCCCACATACCAAACAAAATTTCTGTTGATCCTGAGTCTGACTGAAATTTCTAGGTCTATGGTTTTGCTGGTGTTGATGGTTCTGATGATGAGGGTGAAAGTTCTTCTTCTTCTTGAAGAAGTTCTTCTTGTATTTGTGAGGATTATTAGACTTGGGTTTTCCTTGGGATGTTTCTACTAGGTTTACCTTAGCCTTAGACTCAGTCTTGGGATTAGACCTTAGCCTAATTTCTTCTTCTGTTCTGATTTTCTTTAAGACTTGAGCAAAGGTAAGGTCACCTTGTGTATGAATAAGCTCATTTTTAACATCAGACCAAGAAGGGGAGAGTTTATCTATCAAGCAAGCTATCTTATATTCAGTAGAAAAGGTTGAGCCTTTGGCTTGGATATGTCTCATATATTCTTGGAATTCATGGATCTGTTCATTCATTGGTTTATTATCTACCATAAAGTACCTATTAAATGAGGAAGAATTGAATTTTTTAATTCCGGCATCATCACAGCCATATTCATCTTCCAAAGCATCCCAAAGTTCTTTAGCGCTCTTATATTCAAAGAATATATCATAAAGAGAATCAGATAAAGCGCTTAGAATTCGATGGAAGCAATGAAAGTCTATTTCCTTAGGAGTTTTTTGTTTTGAGGAGCTAGAGGGTTTAGACACTCCTACGTCAGACTCAGTTTCATCAGAATTATTTGAGATGGGTGTGGACCCATCAATTGCTGAGATCAATCCTAAAGTGGTGAGCCAAAATTTTATCTGACTCTGCCACCTTTTGAAGTGAGTGCCATCAAACTTAGCTGGCTTAGCAGTCGAAATCTCGTCTTTGCCAGTCATGGTAAATAGTAAGGCGGTCTAAAGTCTGCAAGAATAGTGTTGCTACTCAATGAGGGTGCCTGAGGCTCTAAAAATACTAGTTCAGTGATCTTGCTGATCAACCTTAATAAATCTGTATTCTATCAAGTTTTGATTAACTTGGGTTAGCTGTAAGGACCGGTTCCCAGCTAGCGGTGGTCCGAAGACACTTAAATACCGTGTCGCTTAGGGCTATTTACACCCGTTTGACAGAAGGACCCTTTCAGTTTGTTCCCAAGCTTATCTCTACTTTTTAGAACTTTAGATTTAAAAGAATTTACAAGGTCAATAAACTAATTCCTTAAACTTAAAAAATATTGAATGTATCAAAAGAAAATTTAATGACACAGGAGTAAAAGTTAGGTTCTATGTTCCAACAGAATAAATAAGCTATATTAAATAGAATATACTGATCAATAATTAAAGCTGACAATGATTTATATACTCTAATTCTTAAAGCAGCAAGCAACAACAAGTGTATTGATCTAAATAATGAACAAACAGTTTTGTAGCACTATATGTTCAACATTTTTTTTTTAATTTTTCCAACAATGAACAAAGGAACTTTAGTTAACAACACTTTGTTATGTAATAGTCTTGAAATTGTTAAGTAAGCAATTAATGATATTCTAACAAAATCGTTAACAGTGTATTTAAAAAAAATTATCCGTGTATTAGTACTTTCCAACCAATTTGCTAAGTATTAGAAGTAACAACTTTAACACAGACACGTTAACAGTGTTAAAGATATTTGCTGATAGTGCTAAACTATTTAACAGTTAGGCCACGTTAACGATTCTCTTATGCAACACTAATATGACAGTATTCAAAAAGCAAGTTTATGGAAAATCAAACTTTGCTGACAAATAAAAATATTTTATAGATGCAATCTTGAGAAAGAAGATTTGGAAACCAGTATGTTCACAATAGGTCCACAACTTGTTTTACAACAGTGTGAAGATTTGTTAATACTAACAAATGCAATATAATGATAACAGCAAGTTGTAAAGAAACTCGTTGAACAAAATTATTTTGAACGACAGTAAACTAAACGACAAGTGCTTCACTAAGGTTCAACTCTTAGATTGTTAGCAATAATTAAACATTCTTTTTGTTTCTTTCAGCAAATATGCAACAACAACATAAATGAGTTCAGAGTTACCGGCCTATGGGAAAGTCGTGCTGAACGCACTGCCCTAAGAGATGATCCGAGGTCTATGTGCAGACTGTTCTCAGATGCTCCTAGTGGTAAAATTCCCAGTACTACCGGCTTCTCGTTGTCGCACACAACTTCGAGAGATGCGACCCAAACTTAGCCTTGTCCAGAACGAAACACGGAAGAGAATGGAGGTGGAACAGATGTTTGCTTTTGATTTTTGGATCAAAGGAAGAGTGAACTTTTGAAGGCTTTTTTCTATCTCTCTAACTCATCAATTGAGAGGGGGGTGGTATAAATAGGTTACCAACCTCAACTAAAGGCTAAATTAGAGCAACAAATCATGAGTCACCCTCCCATTAAGGAGCCAACATGAAAAAACAAGTGGCTAGGAATAGTTCAAGAGGAAGAATGGGTTGAGAAAAAGGTGGATCAAGAGCATGTCTTTAGGAAGTTGGGTTTGCTATCTATGTGTGAGAACACACAGTTAACAAAAACAAACAGCCAACATAGTTGAGACATCTCATTAAATAACGGCTTGATGGTAGAGGCACTACAAAATACACTCAGGTTGGTCTATTTTTTTTTTCTAAATTTTTCACTTAAAATTATATTCGGAACTAGTCCAAAAATTTATTTATGACTGTCAAAATTTTGACAGTCATTTTAATATGTTTTTGAGAATTCTTTCAATATGTTGGACTGTCAAATGACAGTCCATTGAATTACATACATTATTTAGAACTGTCAAAATTTTGACAGTCCAAACTACTGGAAGGACTGTCAAAATTTTGACTAAATATTTTTTTTACTAGTCCTGAGTGAAATTTTAAGTAAAAAAAAAATGGAACAGTCCGAAACATCTTTACAGTGTCTTTGTCAAGAACCTAAATAATCTACTGCATGCACCCAACACTCCTAAACAAAAATCGAAGATCAATCACAAGAAAAAAAAAACCACAAACAAAAGCACATTACAAAAGTCCGCAAAAAGTCCGCAAAAGAAGCCATCTCCACCTTTTGCTCAAGGATACCTCTGCGCGGACACGCATGTTGAAAATAATTTATTTATTGAATGACTATTTTAATGATGTGTCTGAAAACATTGTATTTTTTTTTATCATTTATAAAAAAAAAGTCATGTTAGTAATTTTACTTATTCATTTATTCGTACATTCAAACATTAAATCTAAGAAAGAGACAACACCGTCATTGTTTCGTCCTGCAGTATGAAGTGCTGCTACCGGAAGAGTATTATCGTTATATTCTTGGAAACTAATGTGATTAAACCGTAAGCACATGTGTGGAGTAACTATTGTCTTAAGGATATTGAACTAAATTCAAGTTAGGTCTCGATTTTAGTCTGACTCTTTTATATACATTGTTTATGTTTAAGACTTTTTTAATACAGAATGATTTATTTTAGATAACAACGCATGTTTCGTAGGACTCATGACAAAATTGGCGGAATCAAAATCATCATTCAATAATGTCTGATAAAACGAGCAAGTCCTCGCAGCACATAATGTTTACTCGATCAATAGCCTTCTCAACTTGTAAATAAAAATTAGCTGTGTTCCGGTTCATAGTCGAAAATGAAGTTTATCAAACTTGATGCATTAGTACGTATGAATCAAAAAGTTTATGGTTAATGCTACAAATTGATCACATATCAACTATATGTTGCACGGACACGAATAAATAATGTCCATATCAGTAAGGACTAATTAGTGTTTAGACCATAGATTTTTCAAGTCCTGACATGTCTAATTGAAAAAATCGGACCCTTAGCATGGGAAGGAGGGTATAATGAAAACAAAAAAACAAAATTCAGACGTCAAAAATTTTCAATTGGACATGTCAGAACATAAACTAAGATGACAAAAAATCCAGGGTCTAAACACTAATTAGCCCTGTTAGTAATGCGTCTGTTTTGTGTTTATAAAAAACTGGAGACTACATATAACTGTACCTATATAAAAATATCTTGAAGAATTAATTGTTTATTTATTTTAGATGACACTTTCCAAAAAAAAAATTTGGGCACATGTTATCTAGATCATTTTATATGTTACATCTTATATAATATTTATATTTAATTTCGGCTGTGTTATTTGCACCGCACTTTGGAGGACTCGCAAATGTTTTTAATTTTGTATTCCTCAAACTACCTTTATTCTTGGGAGCAACACAAGTTATTCATTAAAAAAAAACTCATACATCTTTTGCTTCTTCCTCTTGTCTTCCCAAAACTTCAAACCCTCTAACCTTAAACCTCTAGCATTTCTACCACCGTTGACGTACCTCCAGTCATCCATTGTCTTCAGGATTGCAAATTTTTTGGCAATACTCCTGACTATGCACTCGAATTGTCAAATTTTTGACAGTTCTTGTACATTGCTGGGACTGCTTTGGCAGTCTTCTATCATCCCAAATATTATGTTTCTGTTCTAAAGCTTTCAAACCTCCATGAATGAAATTAGAAACTTCAAGAACATTACTTTAGTTGACTTTTTACAAAGAAAACATAACAAAAATATGCATTATACATAGAATCTAAGATAAAAATAAAAATAAAAATAAAAAATCCAGAAATTTTGGGAGCCTCTAAAATTTGAATTTTGAAACTTCTTCCTCTTGGTTCTTGCCATCTCCACGGTCAATCGTTGCGAGTTTTTGGATTTAGGATCAGAAGAGAAAGAGAGTAGGAAGAGAAAGAAGGGTATATTGTCCCAAAAGAGTATAATGGAGTAAGTTGTGTTGTTCCCCAACCTACGACATTTTTGAGATGAAAGTGTGGTGCCAATAACATCGGCCTTGATTTTATGCATATTTTGGGTCAGTAACTAGGTTTCAAAATAATCATCTAGAAATGATTCAATACGCAGAAAGATTATTTCTTCTCTCTCAATTATGATTGATAAAAAAAATATGTCAAAATTATTTTTAACTATATTTTGGATCTCTTTGGAGCCCAGAGACGGATGAGCAATATATCCCAACATAAGTGTAATAGTAGTATCATGTCCAGTATGTGTCGAATAAGGATATAACTAATGAGGATATACTGACACTGATACGGTTTGTCCTCTTGAGGACTATCAGTGATCTATATAGTTGTTGCATTAAACCCGAAGTTCAGTAATTGAGATATATACACAATTGAGTACTGATTTGTGCTCTGAAATTGAAGGAATTGGAGCCCAATTACCTCTTTGTTCCAGTTAGTCCTTGATGTTATGACAATAAGAGTCAATGTTTGAAGGAGAACACTCCTGCAGAAAAATAGCGTGGTGCGTTCGACTTAAATCTATACGTGTGTTCATGTTGGCCCGGGACTGAGATTCATCAAGAACAACTAGATACGGTACAAAAATAAATGAAGACATATTCTCATATAATTTTTTTGTTCTAATAAAATAATTTTAGAAATTTAATTATCCAAAATTAACATCAACTAAGAAAATTTATTCAACTACAATATTATTCAATTGAGATAGTAATTATCATTTGTCCTATAATTATATATTTTTTAAAGTTTTCTAGAACAGTTTGGGCTGCAGGTATGTGTAAACCCCCAGAGATTTAGCTATTTTAATTTAATATAATATTTAAAATTATTATTTTTATTATTAATTTGGATTAAGTAAACAAAAGTATCCTTTAAAAATATTTTTCGTAACTTTAATATTTAGGAGCACAACATTAGCCATTATCTCCAAACAAATTTTATATGCATGATCTAGACGAGCCCACCTTAATTTATGATTATCATATTCCACTCAAACATATCTTCTTGTGCTCTATTTTTAATGTAAAATATTCGGATCAAAAACTTAATTTCTAGCACCTACAGTGCAACCGTTGACCATTCCAATTTAAATTGGAGATCCAATTTCGACCAATTCTTTCGACCTAATGTATGATCATGATCTATACTAGGTCTAAGACACACATGATACATGTATCCCACTCTATTGAACCTCTATGTGCTACCTACCCTCAATAGTCACAAATGACCAATTTTCTAGTGAATCGGACCAACCTAGTCAAACTAAACCGCAACGACCCAAACCTGACCCAACTAGAAGTAGTTGGACTTAACCTAGGTTGACTAAGCTAGGTTTGACCATCCATATTAAACATTATTTCAGTTTTGGACAGCCATGGGTTTACTAAATCATTAGGATGGAATGTGAAAGGAAATGGGTTATAACTTGTGACCTTTCCTTACCCCATTGGTAACTCCAAACCCTTTTCCTCCCCACTAGGCTGTCCATAACCCCCATCTCTTCACCTCTCCCATTAGAACCACCTGAAGAAAACTTCTTCCTAACTCTCTTCCTCACACTTTCTCTTCACAAACTATCTCCAAATTCCTTCTCTATCTCCCTCCACACCTCCATCCATCCAACCCTACCCAGGCTAAATCTTAATTCAGCAATACCCACACCAATCTGGCCCTATCTCCCTCCACAGTAAGTACCTTTCTCTCAAATTTTGTATGCTTCTTCCTCTCCCTGTCCTTATTACTTTCTATTCACAAACCTTCTATCAAAATTCATTCTAAGTTTCCCAAAAACAGCCCTCCATCAGAGGTGTCCAGGCTGAATCCGAATTCAGTGTATCCTCTTCTCAGGCCACTCCACCACCTCCATTGCCTCCAAACCACCACTACAGCACCCAAATATCCTTCTCCTACATCTCCTTAATAAGTTTTATTTATAACTAAGCACCTAAATTATCCTACAACTCCCCCAAACACTCCTTACAAAATGAATACACCCTGCTGAATCCGCCAGCAATAGCACCACTTAAATACCTTGTTGCCACCAATTCCAGCACTAAAACCCCTTCAACAACTACCCTATATTCATCCTCTATCTCTCTCCTAATCTCTCTAATCCTCAAAATACTTGGATAAATATTTTGAAGCCCCGGACAGTAGCTACGAGACGAAGTATCCAAATCTGGACAGATTTGTGCAAGCAGTGCACAACCCTCTTTTGCCTTACTATTTTACTTTGGTAAGAGCTCCAACTCCTCCTACTCAACCCTTTCTACATGTACTTCATATTCTTATTAAATTTTACTAACTTTGTATTCATATTTTTATGATATTATACCAAGAATATTTATTACTTCTCATGTCTAGACTTGAATGTTATTTATGCACTTGTTGTCCTATTCACTTTGCCATGATCTAAAACCCAAGCAACCACTTGCAAAATATAATTTTTACTCTAATTATCACTAAATTTTAGAATGTATAAATTTTGTTTAGGGTGTTATATATAAATAAATGCATGGTTGAGACATGATTAAATATTGTGCAACTAGTAGTGCATTTTGCCTAGGTTTTGTGATAGCTAGTTTTATTGTTTATAAACACTATGTTGGAATATAGAAGATATCATGCTAAGGTTGTTCACTAGTTATAATAGTGCTTGAACACATATTTCATGACAAATACAAGAAAGAAATGAGGTATATGTCATGATCTTATTATAAATTCAGATTTGACTTGTCTATGTATACTTGATATTTATAGTAGAACGAGAGTTGTATATAGTTGGATGAACGGATATACTTGAGAAATATAGTATGTGATTATTTGTTATGACCCTAACTTGACCTATTGTTAATTCTCATGTGCATGTTTTAATAGACAAAACTAACCCTAAGTTGGTTAACATAGTTTGACACTTAGTGAATACCAAGGTTGATGATATGTTGTATATGGAAATCTAGTGTGAGAACACCTAGTACCTATATGAACCTTCGTTATAACCATGTTTATGAGGCTTGATGATGTTATGTGACTAGTAGGCTTGGTGTTTACACACTTTCTTGGTCCTTGACTAGTGAACCTTAGCCAACCTACTTTGTTAGAACCCCAAATTATTTTAGACTCTAAATAATTGATGGTATTGTATAAGTGGTATCCTTGATAAAATTAGACCCTAATTGTCTAATAATTAATGACGTAGAGTAGTTATACTCTTGTGCATGCTTAGTGAACCATGTCATAGTAACTAATTTTATGATATTATATATTTAGGCTCTTGGGATCGCACGAGCGTGAATTCGAAAGCAGGTTCTTTGTATTATCAACTTGGAGTTTTAGGCAAGTGTACCTTGCCAAACATTGTAGTTCTTGTTACATATTTCCTTGTTTATTTATATTGTGGTACATGCTTAAACCTAGGACCGTGTGACTTACTTAGCGTCCGATTAATAGTCGGGTGCCAACCCCGTACGCGGAGTTGGGTACGTCATCTAGAAATGGACATTCGTGACCCTTTACATTCTAGTACTTATTTTCATCAAGTACATTATAACCCAGGACACTTGACACCATACATATGACAGAATTTTCCTGAGATATTCATGGTAATTCTGTGTAGGATGCAGGATTGACAAAGACATTATATTTATAGAGATTATATGACTGGTTGCATTAGATATGATCTCGCATGACATGGACATGAGACGTTATGGACATGAGATGTGTGGTTACATGGGGTGGGGAGAGACACATAGGCTACAGGCTGTTCTATATATATCTACTACTATTGTGAGGTTGTAGACTCTCGAGCAGAGCTAGACCCATTACTTGTTATTACTGCTACCGGCTCCCTGACACAGAGCTTGTAGCGGTCTCAGCCTGAGTACTAGTGATGCTCTCACTTGCATATCACATAGCTGGTTACATAGTTTGCCCTATTGTTATATTTTTATATACTGTATTTATTTTGGCATGCTGTTTCTTGTACCTTGTTACGTCCCTCTGAGGACCTGGTCCCTTGCCAGTTTTGCAGCATAGACCATTTTGAAGCCTGCCTGGAGTTGCTGATGTGTGTTGCTTTGTCTTGCAGAAATTGGTGCCAGGTACTTATATCTTTTCTTCCGGAGTCATGGTTATTATTCATATTATTTATTCATCTGCTGATAGAGCCTAGTTTTATAGACTCATATTCCTTTCTCGAGTCTATTAGAGCTTATGTGTTACTGGCGGCCGACTTTAGCACATGTAGCTCATTCTTGTATATTCTGATCAATGTGGATTGAGACATAGATATTTATATTTACTTGATTATATAGATAGTGACCATTTTAATACAGCTTATACGTATTCGAGTCGGACCGGAGTCTGGTCGAATGCGTAGCTGGCATGTTACGTATTCCTAGTCCTACTTATTTTGGGACTGGGGCATGACATATTTTTGTAGTGGCCCATGCAGGTCTTGATTAAATCATTTCGGTTACTTTTCAATACCGAGCGAGCCTGTAATCATGATTAACTATATTAATATCTTAATCCATAACTGATTTAAAAATTTTTTAGCATTTGATTATCGCCCTTGGACTTCATAATTGTACTTTTTTATTTCCCTCGGCATCCTTAATATTGTTTATCATCTCTCCTTATTTCAGAGAGATGAATGTTCGTGCATGGTGTTTCCTCCAAAAGCAGATCCTTGTCAAGGCGGAAGAAGATATGCTAGATATAAATTTTTGAGAAGATGGTTACCGTTAATAGGATAGGTAGATAGGTTATTCCTATATGCTAGAGCTAGTATAGATTGTTAGCATGAGAATTAAATATAGTATTAGAGGCTTAGAACTAATAAAATCTTACCCTTGCTTAAGGTAGCCGTAATTTGGAAGTATTAGAAGTTAGCAAGATAGTTTAGAATACTTTATGGAATACATAGCTATATGTTAGGGATCAAATGTGGCTCATGATGGTGATACAAGAAATTATATTATGACCTTAAGAAATTGAAACCTTACGTAACAGGCCATAGTGGTTAAATCTCTAGTTGTCTTGTGACTTTTAGTATCAAAATTAGATCTTATGACCCCTTAAATTATTGATTACTATAGGTCTGGACTAAATAGATATGTAGATTGCTAGACCTAATGTTTGAGTAATTAGATAACTCAAGTACTAAAGTATAGCTTTCGAAATCAAATTAGATGTATTTGATTAACTGGGTTGTTAGTATTAATTGAACAAGTGAGTACCACCCATTGACAAGCTAGTATCTGTGATAGAGAAAATAGGTTGAAGTATGAGAGTTTTATGTTATAGTCTTGAGTTAGATATAGTGAATTGCCTATAATAGATGATAAGCTATAACAAGATGGTAACCATATAGTTTCGATGAAGGGTATACATGGAATGAACAAGAAGAAAATCTCATGTTCAAGGTGAAAAAAGTAGAATGGTAACAAGAAGAGTCACGAGAAGTACATGATCTTGAGCATTTTAAATTAAGAGAAAGATTTAGGAAGGACTGAAGATTTATCACTCGACAGTTGCTTAGAAGATCTATACTACGAAGCAGAAAGTACTGGGTTATGATTGACGAAGTTTATAATTGAAAACAAGATTAACATACTAAAAAGATACGAAGGTGAGTAGGAAACAAATGATAAGGAAAAGATATTATGGTCGCATAATCCAAAGAGAAGGGATTGTGGTATGGACTTCAGGAATAATAATTTTAGCATTTATAAATTATATTGCTTTTAGAATTTTGAGAATTTAGTGCGAGTAAAAAAAAAAATTGTTGATCAGTCTCGAAGTGATACGAATTTTAACGAATTAAACACAGTTTCAGAATCACATACTGACTTGTTAGTCATTCTGTAGAGGATTATCACAAGACCCTTAGATTATAGATTTACATATGGTAGAAAAGTGTAAATGGAAGATAGAAGTCTTATATGAATGATAGCTGAATATTGTGAATTTACACATAAACTTATTAGGGTCAGGGATTTAGATTTTTGACTAATAGGGTATGATCTTGCTGGACCTATCCTCAGTAGTAGGTGATGAGAACCTATTTTTAATTTACCATAGCCGATGGAATTTTGGATTTTAGAAATCTTATTCTTTTTATTGTATTGATTATATTTTTATCTAGGGTATTTAGAATGATTGAATAGATATTTATTACATAATTTTTATATATATATTTTGTACTACGTATTTGAATAGGGGCTTATCTCGTATTTTATTATATGTATTTCTCTTAAAAATTGTTGAGTTAAGATTCTAGACTATGTATGACTGACTGACTGACTAGATTAGACTTATTGCTGCTAAGAGCAATCATAAGAAGTTAGGTTAGAGTATTTTATTGGGGATACTATAGGTTGATGACGTTGTACCAAGGAAAGAATAAAAATATAATAGCAGTCTTAGCTGTAGAATAAATGATTTAGATACAACATAGGTAGTCTTGAATATTTTGTGCTTGTAAGATTTTAGTGCCTAACCCATGCACTCCTTTAAGAGTTAAGGTATGGCATTATTTTCCTGGTAAATATTGAAAGATTCAAACTGAGTTTGTGTTGCGGCATCCTTGTGAAACCTAGGCCTATAGGTGGTGAATTTTTCTAGATGACGATTAGCATGATAACAATAATGAAATAGTACATGGTGGTGAAAATATATTTTGAGGACCAACAGCCTTAGACGATTAAATTGTATGTATATGAAAGTTTAAGGTTTTTAGAATGAGTATGAGTAAGTACCAAGATATATTTATATTTTAGAGATATGATGAGTTGTAGTTGGAGAGATAGATTTTGAATTTCGAGGACAAAATTTTTCTAAGGTGGATATATTGTAAACCCCCAGAGATTTAGCTATTTTAATTTAATATAATATTTAAAATTTTTATTTTTATTATTAATTTGGATTAAGTAAACAAAAGTATCATTTAAAAATATTTTTCGTAACTTTAATTTTTAGGAGCACAACATTAGCCATTATCTCCAAACAAATTTTATATGCATGATCTAGACGAGCCCACCTTAATTTATGATTATCATATTCCACTCAAACATATCTTCTTGTGCTCTATTTTTAATTTAAAACATTCAGGTCAAAAACTTACTTTCTAGCACCTACAGTGCAACCGTTGACCATTCCAATTTAAATTCGAGATCCAATTTCGACCAATTCTTTCGACCTAATGTATGATCATGATCTATACTAGGTCTAAGACACACATGATACATGTATCCCACTCTATTGAACCTCTATGTGCTACCTACCCTCAATAGTCACAAATGACCAATTTTTTAGTGAATCGGACCAACCTAGTCAAACTAAACCGCAACGACCCAAACCTGACCCAACTAGAAGTAGTTGGACTTAACCTAGGTTGACTAAGCTAGGTTTGACCATCCATATTAAACATCATTTCAGTTTTGGACAGCCATGGATTTACTAAATCATTAGGATGGAATGTGAAAGGAAAGGGGTTATAACTTGTGACATTTCCTTACCCCATTGGTAACTCCAAACCCTTTCCCTCCCCACTAGGCTGTCCATAACCCCCATCTCTTCACCTCTCCCATTAGAACCACCTGAAGAAAACTTCTTCTTAACTCTCTTCCTCACACTTTCTCTTCACAAACTATCTCCAAATTCCTTCTCTATCTCCCTCCACACCTCCATCCATCCAACCCTACCCAGGCTGAATCTTAATTCAGCAATACCCACACCAATCCGGCCCTATCTCCCATCACAGTAAGTATCTTTCTCTTAAATTTCGTATGCTTCTTCCTCTCCCTGTCCTTATTACTTTCTATTCACAAACCTTCTATCAAAATTCATTCTAAGTTTCTCAAAAATAGCCCTCCATCAGAGGTGTCCAGGCTGAATCCGAATTCAGTGTATCATCTTCTCAGGCCACTTCACCACCTCCATAGCCTCCAAACCACCACTACAGCACCCAAATATCCTTCTCCTACATCTTCTTAACAAGTTTCATTTATAACTAAGCACCTAAATCATCCTACAACTCCCCCAAACACCCCTTACAAAATGAAGACACCCTGCTGAATCCGCCAGCAATAGCACCACTTAAATACCTTGTTGCCACCAATTTCAGCACTAAAACCCCTTCAACAACTACCCTATCTTCATCCTCTATCTCTCTCCTAATCTCTCTAATCCTCAAAATACTTGGATAAATGTTTTGAATCCCCGGACAGTAGCTACGAGACGAAGTGTCCAAATCTGGACAGATTTGTGCAAGCAGTGCACAACCCTCTTTTGCCTTACTATTTCACTTTGGTAAGAGCTCCAACTCCTCCTACTCAACCCTTTCTACATGTACTTCATATCCTTATTAAATTTTACTAACTTTGTATTCATATTTTTATGATATTATACCAAGAATATTTATTACTTCTCATGTCTAGACTTGAATGTTATTTATGCACTTGTTGTCCTATTCACTTTGCCATGATCTAAAACCCAAGCAACCACTTGCAAAATATAATTTTTACTCTAATTATCACTAAATTTCAGAATGTATAAATTTTGTTTAGGGTATTATATATAAATAAAGGCATGGTTGAGACATGATTAAATATTGTGCAACTAGTAGTGCATTTTACCTAGGTTTTGTGATAGCTAGTTTTATTGTTTATAAACACTATATTGGAATATAGAAAATGTCATGCTAAGGTTGTTCACTAGTTATAATAGTGCTTGCACACATGTTTCATGACAAATACAAGAAAAAAATGAGGTATATGCCATGATCTTATTATAAATTCAGATTTGACTTGTCTATGTATACTTGATATTTTATAGTAGAACGAGAGTTGTATATAGTTGGATGAACGGATATACTTGAGAAATATAGTATGTGATTGTTTGTGATGACCCTAACTTGACCTATTGTTAATGCTCATGTGCATGTTTTAATAGACAAAACTAACCCTAAGTTGGTTAACATAGTTTGACACTTAGTGAATACCAAGGTTGATAATATGTTGTATATGAAAATCTAGTGTGAGAACACCTAGTACCTATATGAACCTTCGTTATAACCATGTTTATGAGGCTTGATGATGTTATGTGACTAGTAGGCTTGGTGTTTACACACTTTCTTGGTCCTTTACTAGTAAACCTTAGCCAACCTACTTTGTTAGAACCCCAAATTATTTTAGACTCTAAATAATTGATGGCATTGTATAAGTGGTATCCTTGATTAAATTAGACCCTAATTGTCTAATAATTAATGACGTAGAGTAGTTGTACTGTTGTGCATGCTTAGTGAACCATGTCATAGTAACTAATTTTATGATATTATATATTTAGGCTCTTGGGATCGCACGAGCGTGAATTCGAGAGCAGGTTCTTTGTATTATCAACTTGGAGTTCTAGGCAAGTGTACCTTGCCAAACATTGCAGTTCTTGTTACATTTTTCCTTGTTTATTTATATTGTGGTACATGCTTAAACCTAGGGCCGTGTGACTTACTTAGCGTCCGATTAATAGTCGGGTGCCAACCCCGTACGCGGAGTTGGGTACGTCATCTAGAAATGGACATTCGTGACCTTTTACATTCTAGTACTTGTTTTCATCAAGTACATTATAACCCAGGACACTTGGCACCATACATATGACAGAATCTTTCTGAGATATTCACGGTGATTCTGTCTAGGATGCAGGATTGACATAGACATTATATTTATAGAGATTATATGACTGGTTGCATTAGATATGATCTCGCGTGACATGGACATGAGACGTGTGGTTACATGGGGTGGGAAGAGACACACAGGCTACAGGCTATTCTATATATATCTACTACTATTGTGAGGTTGTAGACTCTCGAGCAGAGCTAGACCCATTACTTGTTATTACTGCTACCGGCTCTCCGACACAGAGCTTGTAGCTGTCTCAGCCTGAGTACTAGTGATGCTCTCACTTGCATATCACATAGCTGGTTATATAGTTTGCCCTATTATTATATTTTTATATACTGTATTTATTTTGGCATGCTGTTTCTTGTACCTTGTTACGTCCCTCTGAGGACCTGGTCCCTTGCCAGTTTTGCAGCATAGACCGTTGTGACGCCTGCCTGGAGTTGCTGATGTATGTTGCTTTGTCTTGCAGGAATTGGTGCCAGGTACTTATATATTTTCTTCCGGAGTCATGGTTATTATTCATATTATTTATTCATCTGCTGATATAGCCTAGTTTTATAGACTCATATTCCTTTCTCGAGTCTATTCGAGCTTATGTGTTACTGGCGGCCGACTTTAGCACATGTAGCTCATTCTTGTATATTCTGATCAATGTGGATTGAGACATAGATATTTATATTTACTTGATTATATAGATAGTGACCATTTTAATACAGCTTATACGTATTCGAGTCGGACCGGAGTCTGGTCGAATGCGTAGCTGGCATGTTACGTATTCCTAGTCCTACTTATTTTGGGACTGGGGCGTGACAGTATGTGATCCTACCTGAGACGAGAAAATTATGAGTTTGTTAGTAAAAATAATTCTAACTCTGTAATTTAGAATCTGAAAATAAAATATAAATAATGTAATCTAACTGAGACCGAGGCTTGAATATGGTTCAATATCCTTAAGACAATATTCGCCGCACACAGATATTTACTGTTTAATGGCGTTAGTCTTCCAGGATACAACAGTACTCCTCCTCCGGTAGTAGCACTTCACACCGTAGGAACTGACGAGGCAAAGATGGTAGTATCTCTCTCTCTCTCTCTCTCTCTCTCTCTCTCTCTCTCTCTCTCTTAAATGTATGAGTGTGTGAATGAATGAATTAAACACTAACAAGACTCTCCTTTTATAAATATTGAAGAGACACAAATAATGAATAGACACAATATTTGGAATGGACACACATATTCCAGTAGAAACACCTATTCCAATATTCATTCAATTTTTTCAATAATTCCCACATGATTGAATATTTGATTATGCATAATGCAAACAAAATACAGACTCAATTCAGACGCAGTACAGACAGAGAAAGAGATCATTTGAAAAGTTATTATATCAGGATATGTAGCTTTTGCCCTTGAACGTTCCCTTATGAATATTTATTGAGTTTACTAATCATCTAGTGAACATGATGTCTTGAACTGTTCAGCTATTGTTGTAAACTTGAATCAATACATATCACACAACTCATTTTCAACCAAAACTACTTTTATTTATTTGTTTATTTTGGCCCTGAACATATGCCTAGTTTCATGAGTGTTCTTAGAGAATTCAGCCTTATAATTCTCATATAAGCAGCCCCACTTCCACACTCACATAGGTGACTTTCTAACAAGAGTATCTTGCTATACTCCACGTGAATTTTAAGTCATAGGAATCATTAAAACCAAAGCTTACCCTAGTATTCTTTGCAGGCGATACTATTCTCTGTCATCCTAGAGAATGGTAAGAGTAATTCATTACCCGTCGGTGTCATTTCAGAATTTTACATAAGTAGGTTGTCCATTTGTACCTAGATCTTGGGATCTACTGTCAAGTAGGTTGGGTTTTCCTTTATAGAATTTCTTTTATCATAGGCTTTAAGCCCATTCCCCTCGATGACTTATAAACTTGCTCTCTTGTCAAAACTTTAGTTAGTGGATCCGCAAGATTTTTTTTTGATTTTGCATATTCAATCGTGATTATGCCATTAGAGAGAATTTGTCTAACGGTATTATGACGTCTCCTAATATGTCTTAATTTACCGTTATAAATATTACTATGTGCCCTAATGATAGCAGATTGACTATCACAATGTATACAAATTGTTGGTACAGATTTTGTCCATATTGGAATATTCTCCAAGAAATTTTGAAGCCACTCTGGTTCTTCACTTGTTTTATCCAAAGCTATGAATTCAGATTCCATAATTGATCTGGCTATGCACGTTTGATTTGAGGACTTCCATGATATTGCGGCACCTCCAAGTGTAAAGACATATCTGCTTGTGGATTTGAGTCTTTAGTATCAGATATCCAATTTGCATCACTGTATCTTTTGAGTACAGCTGGGTATTTAGTATAACGCAATCCATAATTTTTGGTATATCTTAGATATCTGAGTACTCTAACGATTACCTTCCAGTGATTTTCTTATGGATTAATCGTATATTTACTCAGTTTGTTAACTGATTGAGCTATGTCTGGTCGCGTACAATTTGTGATATACATCAGGCTTCCAATTATACGAGAATATTCTACTTATGAAATACTTTCTCTGGTATTCTTCATTAAATAAAGATTTAGACCTACTGGAGTTTTTGCAATGTTATTTTCGTTTTGATTATATTTCTCTAAGATCTTCTCAATGTAATGAGATTGAGATAATATCAGTCCATCTGGCGTTTTAGAAATCTTAATTCCTAATATAACATCTACAACTCCCAGATCTTTCATATCAATTTTTTCGATTAAGATATTCTTTGTGTCCTGGATCATGTTATGGTTACTGCCTATTATTAGCATATCATCCTCATATTGGCATATAATGACATATTCAGTTTGTGTATTTTTAGAATATACACATTTTTCACACTTATTAATTTTAAATTCATTTGACATCATTACATTGTCAAACTTTTGGTGTCATTGTTTAGGTGCTCGTTTAAGTCCATATAGAGATTTAACTAGTTTGCACACATTTCTTTCATTACCTGCTACTATGAATCCTTCTGGTTGATTCAGGTAGATTTCTTCTTCTAAGTCACCATTTAGAAATACAGTCTTTATATCCATTTGATATATTTCAAGATTGTGCAATGTTGTGATTGCAATTAACATCCGAATTGATGTTATTCTAGTTACTGGTGAATATGTATCAAAATAATCAATTCCTTATTTTTTATTATATCCTTTGACAACTAGTCTTGCTTTATATTTATCAATAGTTCAATCAACTTTCATCTTCCTCTTGAATATCCATTTGCAGCCTAATGGCTTACATCCCGGAGGAAGATCAACCAATTTCCATGTATGATTTTGCATAATGGACACAATTTCATAATTTATAGATTCTTTCCAAAGTGGTGCCTCTAGTGTAGACATTGCTTCTTTGAATATTTGAGGCTCATTTTTTAACATAAAGCTTGGAAATTCAGGTCCAAATGACTTCTCTGTTCTAGACATGTTACTGCGTCTAGGCTCATCTTCCTTATCTGCAAATTTATCATCTACATCATTTTGACCATTAATATCGCCATGATTTCTTTTTAGTGTTTTTCTTTCATGTATTCTCTTACATAGAAAGATATTCTCAAAGAATAAGGAATTCCTGGATTCAATAATTGTATTATTATGTATCTCTAGAATGTCTGACTTATCTACGAGAAACCGATAAGCAGAACTGTTTTCAACATATCTTATAAATATGTCGTCGAATGTCTTAGGACCTATCTTGACCTTTTTAGGCAATGTAATTGCCACTTTTGCAAGGCATCCCCATACTTTGAGGTATTTATAGGAAGGCTTCCTTCCTTTCCATAATTCATATAGAGTCATATCATTTTTCTTGTAGGGTACCTTATTTAAAATATAATTAGCTGTAAGTACAGCTTCTTCCCACAAGTTATCTGGCAAACCTGAACTCAATAATAAAGAATTTATCATTTCTTTAATAGTCTAATTTTTTCGTTCAACAATTTTATTATATTGTTGTAAATATGGTGCAATGGTTTGGTGGATAATACCATGTTCTGCATAAAATTCTGCAAAAGGTGCTTCATATTCACCACCTCTATCACTCTTAAGAACTTTAATCTTTCGATTAAGTTGATTTTCTACTTCATATTTATATTGCTTGAACATATTTATTGCCTCATCTTTTCATTTCATAAGATAGACATAGCAATATCGAGTATTATCATTGATGAATGTGATAAAGTACTTCTTCCCATTTCTAGTTTGTATGTCTTTTAGATCGCATAGATATGTATGGATTAAATCCAACGGTTTTGTATCTCTTTCAACTATATTTTGAAAGGAGTACGGGTTAATTTTACTTTTGCACATATTTCACACTTATGATTTGAATCTATTGCAGATCTGGAAATTAAGTCCATGTTCATTAGTTTCCTGATTGAATCATAATTAGCATGACCTAATCTACCATGTCAATATGAGAGGACTCAACAATATAAGAATAATTTATCACCTTATTAGGCATAACGGTCATTACATATTCATTTTGAAGAGACCCTCCTTGAGGTAACCCCTCCCCACATAAATCTCACTCTTAGTGAGTACAAATTTGTCAGATTCAAATACTAACTTAAACCCATACTTTCTTAACATAGATCCGAAAATCATATTCTTCCGAAAATCAAGTACGTGCAGAACATTATTAAGCTTCAACTTATTTCCCGACGTCATATTCAGAATGTTCGTCCCTTGTCCTTCAACCTTTGATGATGAAGAGTTTTCCATGAAGAGTTGTTCGCCTTGGCCGATGCTTTGGTAGGGGCTGAACATAGCCTTTTCAGCACAGATGTGATGGGTAGCTCCAGTGTCAACCCACCACTCCCTTGGGTTACTTTCTACCATGTTCACTTCAGAGACAATAGCCGCCAGAACCAGGTGTCACACCCCAGTACCAAAATACGAAGACGGACATGGCCAGCTCCCCCGTACAAGGTATAGAATATCGTACGACGGTCACGGTTGTAACTAGACAAGGGGGTTCATACTACAAGCAAGTCGTTTAGGGTCGCACAACACATCTATTATCTCAATCAGTCAAGTAAGGATAGTAAACATAGAACATATATGACAAGGAAGTAAGGCGTCCCAAACGCCCTGCCAAAATATTCTGGAGCCTGGTTGTACAAAATAAGAAAGCTGGTAGAGTAGCAAAATTACATGACCATGATCAGCTGCAATCTGATTAATTACAATCATATAAGAAACTAAATGTCCAGATTTACGGCTAACAAGTGCCAGTGGCTAAATGCCCAAAAGAGTAAAATATGCGATAACCAGCAGGGAAGAAGAAATCCACTCATTTTTCTCAGCGGCCATCCGTCTGGTGCGTGCCATTATTCTGGGAGAAGTACACTTGATCCTCGGGTGCTGGCTCTAACCTTGGCCATAAAAAACCAATGGGGTTAGACCCCAAATAGCAAGTACCTCAAAGGAAGCACAAATGAAGAAATAAAACCAGGTTATGAAATAGATACATATATATAGTTTGTCTCATAGTTTCGGTTCATAGCCTATCGTGACACAATAATCTAACCCTACAACTAAACAATGACAAGGGTTAGACCATCTCACCATGATATTCCATGTCCCTAAAACTATTTGACAGCAGATACAATACACAAACAAGCTCCGTTACATAATTGGCCAATCACTTATATGGCTTGCTAAGTGAAATTTGGGTTATCCCAGAGGTATTATGCATAAAATATGAATCCTCAGATCGAACCATGTTCTAGCAGGGGCTAGTCGAGCCATGAATCGTCGCATAGCACATAGTAGTATGCACCGGTCCCTCGTAAGGCCATTGTGCTAAGATCACATAGAACACATAGTACAATATAAAAGTCGGATATTGTCATCCACTAATGAGGATTTAAACAATATCCATGGAGGCCAGCCTTCACTTCCCATATAATGATTGAGGGTGGCTAGTTAAGCACGATCTCGAAATTTCGTTCCTCCCAATGCTCTACATATTTTAGTTGCCTAATTAACCTTAAGGTTAGCTAGAATCACATGGCATGGTCATATGTTACTCCCCTTATATGTCATACCGTAGTACGGGTACGCTAGGTACGAATCTGCTTTATCACATTTGCAGTTCAATTTGGATTCACCCCAGTGTGATGCAACAGTCAAACAAATCCTAGCTACGCCTGGTTATTGACCAACTATCATGTCCATGCTGGAGGAATTGTACCATATCACATGTCGGTTAGCACGTGGGCACACCTCGGTGTGAAACATGTAACATAATCACGTAGAAGTACTTAGCATGTAGGAACACATAGCATATAGTAAGTGTATCAGCACGGATACCAATAAAGTTACCAATCACTGGTAAATCATATGGGTTCTAGCACATAGACATGTCTAACACATTGTCACTTAGCTCACATATATTAACATTCATTCAAATTACACATGGAATCACAAAAACTCAATAAAGCATCCAAACCAAGCAAAATAGTAAAAGGTGTACATAGGCCGCATGAGGATCAGGGACGCATAGAGCCAGTACCACATAGGACAAGTGCCGCATATGAAGTCAGCCGCATATAGGTCGGTGCCGCATGGGAAGTCGACCATATATGGGTCGGTGCCGCATGGAAAGTCGACCGCATAACAGGATAAAGTCCACTCCTTGGGACAAGTGTTGAGTGACGTGCATTTAATATGTGTCAATGAAATGACTGAAGTGATGGATGTGACCATCCATAAAGTGTGCCAGAAAGAAAAGACAAACTCATAAAAATGTGCAAGAGCGAAACAGGGTTATGCGTCCACAAGAGAAGAGGCGCATAGTCGCTGTCGCATGCTATGCTTGCCGTATAGATTTTTCTTGGACTTATCGTTCAGCGAACAAAACACAAGGAGTTCTGTCACTTAGCTCCATAATACTTTGTGTAATGGTCACTCATGCTTCCAACAAAATGGACGCATGCTGGTCGGCTATGCGGCAAAGTGTCCAGCCGCATAAGGATCATGTCAAATGGAAGTCTCGGCCGCATATTGCGCTGGCCGTATGAAAACTTCGTCTTCTCCAGACAGCAAGTTCAGCCATGACGAAAAAGCTCCAAAATTCAAAAATTATGTTATCCATAAAAACTTTATTTTAACTCCAGATCAAGTGAACCAAAAGCCAAAACGCCTGACATGGAATGTTTTATCAACTACAAAAATTGATTTTCTAAAATACCATATTTTAGCATATCAAAACCAAGAAAAACTTTGGAACTCATGAAAAACCTTAACAAAAATGTAGATCTACACGAATATATCCATCAAAACCGAAAACTCCAAGTATTAAAAGTGTTTAGAATCATAATGTACACATAATAGACTAATAAAATGCAAGTAAAGAGAAAGAACTAGAATCAAAGGATTTTTCCATGTCATGCAAGGTGTACTTGCCTAGAAATGAAAAGAGGATAAAAATGAGATAAATAAGGGAAGAGAGAGAAATAAGTTAGCTTATATAGCTAGGATTTGAGGTTTAGACCATGGGTTTAACTCATGACCAATCCAACCCAACAATTAAACTATGAGTCTAATTGAACCAAAGAATGAGTCTAGCCTCCATGACATGCAACCTAATTAACATGAAAAAAATAAATAACATAGGCAAGAAAAGAATACGTTTCAAATACGTATATCGGAAACGGGGAGTGACACCAGGTCTTCAACACCCTTGGTCAATCGCTCATCTTCAGTCATATGAGCCTAGTGAGGACGCCCCTTGATCTTGTTGCTGATGTTGTTGTTGTAGTTGCGGCTACGACAATCCGCAGCTTTATGTCCCATCTTCCTGCATATGTGGCATTTTTTTTGAACTTTTTGTAGTTTTCTTGACCGGAGCCTTCAAACTGTTTGCGATTTTCCCCTTTTGTCATGTTTCCAAGACATTTGTACTGGCTTCTATAGAAGATATTTTATCAGTGCTCATGTTGTTCTCTTCTATTTTAAGCCTGACAATTAGATCCGCCAGAGGCATATCCTTACGTTTATATTTCATATAGTTCTTATAATCTTTCCAGAGAAGTGAAAGTTTTTCAATTACAGATACTACCTAAAACGGTTCACATAAGGCAATACCTTCGACAACCAGTTCATGAATTATACATTACAAATCTTTAACTTGACTTGCCACAGTTCTGGAGTCAACCATTCGGTAGTCTAGAAATTTGCCTACTACAAATTTCTTAGACTCTGCATCCTCTGCTTTGTATTTCTTGTCTAGGACATCACAGACCTCTTTTACAGTCTTTAGTGGATTGTAAACACTCCATAAATAATTTTTCAGTCCACTTAATATATGGTTCCTGCACAAGAAGTCTGCATATTTCCATTTTTTAACATTTGCAATAACAACGTTGTCAGTTTCACCTTCTTGCAGAACGGGGGCTGTTTCGTTTAGAATCTTTGTCGGATTCAATGTTGTAAGATAAAACAGCATCTTTTGTTGTCAGCGTTTGAAGTCGGTTCCATTGAACTTTTTCGGTTTTTCTTCTTGTCCAATATGGACAAGAGCGGAAGTGATCATCACAGTATTCTCAACATCAGTCATTTTGTCTGTTACAAAACAGTAGTACTGACCGGTAAATAATATCAGAATGGAAATTTTTTTTGGTCTATATTCTATTTATATAGAACAAAACATACGTGAATTCAAAACAGAAACAATTATTGAAATTAGGATACCGTATATCAGGACATTAACAACACTGTACAGAACCAGAGGACTTCCAACCAGGTTACTCTGAATCAAGTACACTTTAGTATGGTATGTAATATAGTAGTCTAATCTGACCAAAAACCAATTGTACTACTATCTTGATTTCCTGAACCAAGTATAATATGTTATCGAGAAAAACCAGACTATTATCGTAATCTGAGATAATATGTTATTAAAAAAATCAAAACTATATATTATACTACTCTGTGACTCTCTGAACCAATATACTAGTATAGTACTATAACGAAATCCATTCTCAGAATCGAATACAGAGTAGTGTAGTTAATTAAAAAAATATATACTTAAACCTTTAAACAACTTTGAACCAAATACAGAGTAGGGAAAACTTACAAACGCAATACAAACCAGAAAACTTGAAACAACTTTTCTCGATTCTGAATACAGAGTAATGAAAAGTTACCCAAAAAAAATATATTGTCTTAAAATAATTTCAATTCTATAATTTAGAATCTCAAAATAAAATGTAAATAATCGAATATAATCGAGATTGAGACTTGAACTCGGTTCAATGTCCTTAAGACAATATTCGTTCCGTACAGGTGCTTACGGTTTAATGACGTTAGTCTCTCAGGATACAACGGTACTTCTCCTTTGGTAGCAGCACTTCACATCGTAGGAACTGACGAAGCAAAGATGGTAGTCTCTCTCTCTCACTTGAATGTGTGAATGAATGAATTAAACACTAACAAGACTCTCATTTTATAAATATTGAAGAGGCAAATAATGAATAGACACAATGTTTGTGTTGGAGTGGGTGGGATTTTCAACCTATGTGAAAAATATCCCAGAGTAGAATTGAGTATTTCTACATATAATAGGAATACCTCAATTTATTTGGATTGTATATTCCTAAATATAATAGGAATATCTCAATGGATTTGGATTGGATATTCCTACATATAATAGGAATATGTCAATGGATTTGGATTTGGTTATGGATTTGGATTGGATATTCCTATCTATAATAGAAATACTAGTTGTGGGTTTGAGGCTATATATAGGTGTTTCCTGGTCCTAAAATATATCTCACTATCTCTAGAAAAAAATATAGCAACAAGGAGAGAAAATGAGGCAAGAGTGTCATTGCAACATTGAAGAGGAGAAAGAATGATTGGAGGCCGTTTCAAAGAAGGAGATCAGTTTCGGGTATTTCTCGTTGTCTTTCTTATTCGTGGTTATAATCTATTTTTGTTCCAAAAGAGTTGTGGTGATCCATTTGGATCGATGAGAAGTTTGTAAGGAGTCAGTGTATTTCTTATTACATTAGTGGAGGCTTTTTAGGATTGGACTCCGATCGTCCCGTAGTTTTTTCCGCAAGGATTTTCCACGTCAAAAATCTATGTGTCTGCGATTTGTGTTTGGTATTTTTGGTTTGTGCGTTTGCTCAGTTCTCTCGCAGGTACTCTCTGGTTTGGGAAACAGTTTCCGTACTTTCGTTCCGAACAGTTTGGAAGGGACACACATATTCTAATAGACACACATATTCCAATATTCATTCAATTTTTCCAACAGAGTTCACCCACTGTGTATGAGTGGAAGTATGTTAGCATTGGACCAAACCAAACCGGTCTGGTCCAATCAAGATTGGGTCCGGTTTGGCCACACGTGACCTGCGGCAAATCTTATTTTGAACAACGGTAATTGTCACCACCCCAGGAAGAAGTTTTCATTTGTGTATTTTTCTTTCTTCTTGCATTTATTCTATCTCATTATAATAACTGCAATTGCAAAGGAAAAAAACGTACATTAGTTTCTATAAGATTTTATTATTGTTAGTTTTAGTTTCAGAAGTCGGTTTGTATTCTTCTCTATTTTGATGTCTTTTCAGTCAGTTTGTACTTACAAGTTTCGATTCCTGAGAAAGTCTGTATTATGATTACATAAAACTAGTAAAGACAGTAATCGATTCGTAATCTTAGCTTGTTGCAAGCTCTGTGTCCATCTTTGTATCCTACGGAAAGAAGAGTTTGTTACTATGGATGTCTTCTAACTTGGTTTTGGTTCCAATGCTTCAATTGACCAAATGCTTCAATTTGATCACAATTTGCATAATTGGTCCAAATGAGAGTTTCATGGAAGGTTTTCATGTTTGTGAAAAAATAAAAAAAATCTTTCTTTCTGTTGCCATTAATTGGAGTATTTTAAAAAGTTGTTTAGATGGCATTGAAGGTTTTCAAATGTTGTTAAGTGGATCTTACGGTACTTGAGTGGTATAGACCACTACTTGAATGGGCGACGAACTTGTTGAGTGAGCATCCTTGTCCGGCTATATTTTCAAAATAATGCTAAGTTTACTACCAAATGCTTACAACCCTCTCCTCACTGCTATGTGGGTTACATTCGGTCCCACCTCTTCCTCCAATGAACGGCTGTCACGTGATATTCCTGTCACGTGACGGCCATCCGGACAGCCATCGAGTCCCACCTCTTCCCTCTCCTCCAATGGACGGCCGTCACGTGACCGCCACGTGACGGTTGTAAGAGAGTTGTAGGCATTTGGTTGTAGTCATAGCATAGCCCATATTTTCATGCTAGCAGGTGGAGTTACCTCCTAGCGGAGCAAGAAATATGTTGTATCTCTCTCTCTGTACTATATAGAAGTAGAGTATGTGACAACGTTTGCAACAATGTGGGAAGCAGTATGGTTGAAGAGGTTCTTTCAACACCTATATGTGGTGCTACATGCTGGAGATGTTATAACCATCTTTAGTGACAACATGCCGGCGATTACATACACGAAGGATCCCAAGTATGCATGTTGCGACCGTAGTCAAGAGGGAGGAATGGATCCCTACTTCCTTGTTATGTGAGCTATGAAGCTTGACTGAGCTTGTTATAAACTGAGGTGCATATGCAAGTACACTTTAAAACACCGATCTATACGGTAAAGCTCCATAGTCAATGACTGTTATTTTAACACGCTTTCTTGTACAATGAAATTAATATCGTACATCAAAAGAAGTGTTATTGGAAAAGCTAGTTGATAACGAGAACAACTACAGTGGGTAGGAGGAAGATCATAAAGCATGTCTTATGATTACTCGCTGGTCAAACTTATGCGCATATGATGATTGCGACAAAGTGTGATTGAGTCATGATGACACCATAATATTTCGATATGTTGTCCACCAATATATTGAGAGAGATTTAAATAATAAAATGTGAATTGATCGGAGTGCATGAGTTTCTCATCTAGATTTTGTTTTGTTGTGGATTCTGCTTAGCCTGAGATTTGGTTTTAGATGTTCCACTTATAAGTACTTACTTCGCACGCTGCACAGATATGTGATTCTACCCGAGACAAGAGAAAATGATGAGTTCACCGACTGCGTATGAGTGGAAGTATGTTGGCACTGGACCAAACCAAACCAAACCAAACCGGCCTGGTCCAATCCAGACTGGGTCTGATTTGTCCATACGTGACCTGCTCTACATATATAGGCCAGTTTCAAAATTCTATATGTTGATACACCCATTATGATTCCTAACTTGCCTATATAAAGGTGTTGTCGCGTGGAACATCCTCGTTGTGTAACAATTTCACAAAATAAACAACGTAGTTGTCACAAAATAATCTGCTGCATGCACCCAACATTGCTCATTAAAATTGAAGATAAATCAGAAAAAGTTCCAAACAATTTCGTAGTTCTCATGAAACGCATGTTTTGTTGGACTGATAACAAAATTGGTAGAACTGATTTTTTTTTCTTTTTCCACAGAAAAACACATTAATCATCATTCAATAATGTCTGATAGAGAGATCAAGTCATCGCAGCACGTCGTGTTTACTCGATCGATAGCCTTCTCGACCTGTAAATAAAAATTTGTAGTGACACGAATCAAAAAGATTATGCAGTAATGCTACAAATTGATCACATATCACCTATTTTGCATCGACACCGGATAAATGGTGTCCATATCACTAACGTGTCCGTGTTCATACAATACAGGAGACTACATATAGCTGTACCCATATAATAATATCTTGAAGAATTAATTGTTTCTTTATTTTATATGACACGTTTCAAAACAAAGTTTTTATGACACATGTTAACAAGACTTTTTATATATTACATCTTATTAATATTAATATTTAGTTTTGTAGCACCACACTTTGGGAGTCAGCAAATGTTTTTAACTTTTTATAATTCCTCAAACTACTCTTAGTATTTTCCTTGGGGGGCAAAACAAGTTATTCATTAAATTTAAAAACTCATTTATCTTTTGCTTCTTCCTCTTGTTTCTTCTTTCTTCCCGAGCGCCCAACCAAAACCTCAAACCATCCAACTTTACACGCTACATTAATTCTACCACCGTCTCTCCGATGAGTCTTCTGCAGCCTGAAGACAAATTCCATTATCTTCAGGACTGCAAAAGTTTTGGCAGTACTCATGGCTATGCACTAGGATTGTTGAAATTTTGACAGCCCTCGTACATTGATGGGACTGTCAACATTTTGGCACTCTTCTATTGTCCCAAACATTATGTTTATGTTCTAAAGCTTCAAACCTCCACGAATGGAGTTCAAAACTTCAGGAATACTACTTTAGTTGACTTTTTACAAAGAAAACATAACAAAATATGCATTAAACATGGAATCTATGAATCTAAGATAAAAATAAAAAATTGAGAAATTGAGAAATTGAAGGGATTGGGGCCTTACCTCTTTGTTCCAGTTAGTCCTTGCTGTTATGACAATAAGAGTCAGTGTTTGAAGGAGAACACCTAGGATCAAACCCCACCATATCCCCTAACAAAGAAGAAGCAGAAGAAGAAGAAGAAATATAAGTGACACTGTGTTCAAATACCAATCATGTTCCAAATTCACATACTAAGAGATCTAGGACTTACTGCTGCCCCTAAACTTGTCTTGAAGCCAAGAACACAACCAACAGGAAGGCCGATTATGTAGTAAGCGCCGACATTAACGTACGCAACTATTGCTTGCCATCCGCTCCCGATGGCCACTCCTGCAAAAAAGCGTGGTACGTTCGACTTAAATCTATACGTATCGCATGATCGTGTGGCAGGATCAAGGACGGAGCCAGAATTTTAGTTTATTCCGGACTGGACTTGAAACATCTTGAAGGATATCAAACACAACCTCAAATCTTGGATATTGACATCAAGTAAATTACGCTAACCCTCTGGACAAAGAATTGATTCAGCAAGATGATGCTAATATTTCTGCAGCAGGAATTATAGTATAGATCTAACCTGAGAGGATTGGCTGGATCCCATTGAGGAATATGGAGATTGCAAGCAAAGGGGTGAGGTTGGAGACCGCAGTGATGACCACTTCGCTGCTGGTGTAGAGCTTGCTCAAGGGGACTCGGAGTATCATGACCAGCGAGCTCACGATGACACTGAGAAGTATGCAGGTGGTCGTCACCACGATGACCGCGAACTTTGCTACTCTCGGATGTGCTGCGCCGAGCTCGTTGCTGATGCGAACGCTGCACGGATCGAGCTTCGTTAGTAGTGTGGAGATCGAATGCACGAATACGAGGAAGTAGAGCCTAATTATATATGAGACTTCCTGTTAACATTACTATATAGTACCTGGCGGCATTGCTCAATCCTAGCATGATCTGGAAGTCCCAGTTCCAGTAATTGATACTGCAACGAGTGACATATATGTATTGATTAAATGAGATGGAAGTTAGGAATGTCCCAAGGAAAGTATTACCATTAATTATGCTATAAGCTTGATTAGGTGGGTTGGCTATAGCTTATCAAACTTGCCTATGCTTTATGTTTTGAGAAGCTATCGCCTTTTATATCGTAGTTTGCAGTATCGGCCGATGCCGATACGATTTGGCATGTCCCAATTCGATACAGGCCGATACCTACCGAAATTGGACGTTTCTTTTCCGGTCAATTCGGCAAAGAAAATTAAACGAAAAATACCAATCAATAAGGTTGTAAGAGCATGTAAAAGAAGAAAATGTATCTATCAACAAAGGGTTGTAAACCAACCGACAAGGGTGACTAATATTTCATGCAATTTCAAAACTACTAAGAAACAACACAGGAAATACTTAAAATTATGTCTAAATGTCTAAAATATTCTCTCTAAATTTACTAATAGCTATTTGCTTTCCGATATCAAAAAATCCGATACTATAATCCGAAACCGTTGATACTGTCGATACCGGCGTTCCCGATAATCATAGGAATGGTGCGAACCTTGTGGTTACAGGCAGCAGATCATCGATAACTATACTCATTAACAGCTTATGAGAGCAACTTATAAGAACAACTTTTGATAAGCTTGATGATCATATATTACCATATCGACATCGCATCTAGTGAGATCTCTGGATTGGGAAGGAATCCTGATAGGAGCACAAACCCTTGGACATACCAGATCTCCAAGCTGATCAAACAATCATTAAAGAACATGAGAAACGTACACTTGAAAAATTATTTCAGAACAGCGACTAATTAACCTTCGCGACTGAAATAGAGTAGAACAGGCGACGGACTAGTGACAGATTAGCGACTGAGTTGCGAGAATTGAAAGACAGGAGCCCCTATTATATATGGCGAGTGAGCTTGAAACTTACACTAACATAACACAGGATGCCATTGTGAGCTTGAAATATGGCCAGAGCCCCCTGAAGGCCCTGACAGTGAAGCCCGTCCATGTCTCCCTGCAGGAAGGGCTGAGGAGAATGTAGGACCACGTTATGGCCAGGAGGACCCACCAGGAGAAGCTGAGCGTGAGCGCGGCCCCCAGCAGCCCGTAGTCGAGAACGAAGACGACGACCCAGGAGAGGAGCACGTGGAACACGAACACCCCCACGGCAATGTAGGCCATGGGGTTGACTATGTTCTGCGCCTGCAGGAACCTCTGCATCGGGCAGTAGAGGGAGAAGGCCAGGAGCTGCGGGATGAGGCCGCGGGCGTACGTCTGGCCCACTGCCGACACCGCGTCCGACTGGCCTATCAGCCGGAGGAACGGGCCCGAGAACCAGTAGAGGAAGGAGATCATGAACGCGCCGATGAGCTGGAGGATGAGGGCCCTCTGGCAGAAGATCCCCATCGACTCGTATCGCTTGGCGCCGTAGGCTTGGCCGCAGACCGTCTGCACTGCGCTGGCCATTCCGAGCTGCAATGCAACAGAAGAAGAAGCACCGCAAGTTTTGATCACATACATATATATACGGTCTGATTTAGCTATGAAAATTCTATTGGGCACGCGCGTGTGCACAGTGCGGCGCAAGGGCGCAGCCGAGGAGAGCAGAGCCACCGCCATCTCCCTCCCTTGTCCTCCTCCTCAGCCCCTTCCACCCCTAACTGCTCCGTCCTCCCGGCCCACGTGTGCACTGCAGTGCACCCGCGCGTGCCAAACAACAGGATTAAATTAACTAGACCTTACTTGAACTTACAGTTTAACTAACATTAAAGTTTGAAAAGAAAGGGTTAATTAAAAATAAGATAAAATTGCCAATATTTAATTAATTAGCTTTTAAAGACATAATTTTGTTAATATTAATCAATAGCATTTAATAATTATAATTGTTAGTGCGTTAATTAGTATTTATTATAATTCTAATGCCTCTCTTATTTTTTACTTTCTTGTTGAATTAAACATATTTTGCTATCTGGAGGGGACAAAAAATGCATGAATTTTTATACACTTTCCGCTAAGTAAAAATCTAACTACTCCCCTCATACACAGTGTTTGGGAACGGAAGTATATTTTTTTTTTTCTTCCTTGTTTTGGATGAACAAAAAGTAAGAAAAAAAAAATTTTAATTAATTTTGTTTGTTTGGTTGGTTGGTTGGTTGGTTGTGGATAGAGATATAATTACGATTTAGTTTTTGTTATTCTCAAATCATAATTTATACATAACTTTTTTAGGAATAGTTGGTTAAATTCTCCCAAAATTATTTCTTCTCTCTCCATTTTTCCTCTCACGATTGAGAGAAAAATATTTTAGTGTGACCCACAAAGATTTTTCCAATAAATTCTTCTCCACCATTTTTTCGCCCTCATTCTAAAATTCCATCACTTTTGATTTTTATTTTTCTCAACTTTTTTCTCCCTCTCATTTTTTCCCTTTTCAAACAGTGGGTTGGACTCCACTCCACACCAAAAAATAAAATAAATAAAATAAATAAAAAAAAGTCATATGTTATTTCTTTATTTATTTATTTTTTCATATGAGTTAGCCTACTATGGTAATCATATCCTACCCCAATTTGATTTTCAAAAACACTTAATGGTTTTCTCCCTTTGGCCCCCCGTCCGGCCCCCGCCCATGTGGCAAGCCCACACCCCCGCACCCCAGACTAACTTGGGGGACTAACTCCTGAAATCCCCCCCACCCCCCATCCCCTCCAATCAAATCCGACCAAGTCATCGGAGGCCATGGCCCCCGGTGGCCATAAAGCTTCCACCCTCGCAAACATATCGTAACATTAATGGGGACGTTTGGTTCAAAATTTGGAGACTTGAGAATGAGTTTTAGATTCCTTGTCCGTATATCTATGATTGAAAATTACGAGAGAATAAAAGTGGTTTCATATTCTCTATTTTTATTGTTGTGGGAAAGTAATTTTCAAGACCCCTCTTGCGAGGAATAATTTTGCTTTCGAGTATGAATATTGTTTGAATATTTTATTTGAACACTAACACGTTCATTTTACTTTGAAAATTTTTAACTTCTATCACAAACGTGGATACAGAAACATTGAATTAAAAAATGAATTGACAGGAATACAAGCAAAACATTGATCCAAAAGAGAGAGAGAGAGAGAGAGAGAGAGAGAGAGATATTACCATAATGCCATAAGCGAGACCCTGGATGCCGATGTTGGATATGGAGGCGCCGGCGAGATCGAGAGAGCCGAGATGGCCGACGAACATCTGACTGACCAGGCTCATCATGAAGTTGAAGAGCGTGATCACTATCGAAGCCCACGACAGCCTCCACAGGTTCTTCGACTCCCACACGGACAGCCGAGCCAGCAACCTGTACCCCACCGGCTCCCGCTCCAGCAGCTCCTCCGATCTCCGAGAGCTCTCGTCGATCGCTAGCAGCGGCCCCCACGCCCCTTCTACAGCACTCTCACCCATCTCTCTCTCTCTCTCTCAATATTTCTTTCACTACTACTTCTCACTTCCATTCAACTCTTATATAACGTAGGACTAATCTACCATTCCAGACAGCAATGGGATTTAATTGGTAGCAAGAAAGGAAGGTGAATGTGGGGGGGAGACTGGACTACAAAGTAAGACGAATTTATATCGGCTGCTTATGGAATGGAATCAAGACTTGTTAGCTGTTGTCTAGTAGTTAGTTTCTACAGTTCATTTCTCATTCATCACCAATGTTTTCAAAACCGGACCGACCGACCCATGATTGAACCAAATCATATAAGATATTCACATTTACTTATTGGTTTAGTTTGGTTTGATTTGGTTTGTTTAGTTCTTATTATGTACGGTTTGGTTTGGTTTGGTTTTACAAACTATAAGATCTCTCAAAACCAAACCAACTACCAAATAGTCTAAATCTCACATGATAAACTTTTTTGAGTTTTTTTTTTTTTTTTCATTAAACCAAAATGGCCGGTTCAATTGTGAACCGGTTCGGCCGGTTCACCGGTTAAATCCCGGTTCAGAAAAGAAAAGGAAAAAACCGTCGGTTCTTTAAAAAATCAGGTCCAGATCAGACCGGACCAATTTTTTGGTCCGACCCGGTTCAACCGTCGGTCCGGTCCAGTTTTGACAACACTGTTGATCACCACTAGTTACTTTCACGCACGTCGCGCTTTAAAAAAGATCTACGATATTATTGAAATATAGAAATGTAAATTATGTTATAATATTTTAAATATAATTTGAGTGTATTTTAGTTATGATTTATTATAAAAAAAAATTAAATTTTTTTCAGTATGTGCTTATTTAGATAATGGCATTTAGTTAGTTTAAATATAATTTAAATTTTAAAATAATTTAGGATTTGTATATGTTCAGGTAGTATGAGGATTTTAGGTTTTTAATTTTTCTTTTCAAACTATGTGAGAAAACAGCTACGGCTACGGCTTAATTTGTAACCAGTTCTAAGTTGCATTATAATATTAGAGAAGATATTAGCGGAGCCAGAATTTAAATCTTTGTGAGACCGTACTACTACATACACAAATCTTTAAAGTTATGTTAATTAAACTTCAGTAACAAAAAAATTATAGTAAAACTCAAACAATAATTAGCAAAATAAAATAAAAAAGAAGAGGTAAAGTCAATATTTTTAAAGTTTGACAAAAAAGTAAAAAAAAAAAAATTATACTTAAAAGATAAAATATTCAAAATATGTAAAATATTTAGGAGAGATAAAAAAGTCTAGAGTGCTACCACTCAAGTTAACTTACTATTTGTATATTGGGAGAACAAACTATTATATATGCAGAAATTTTACATATAGTAATCGATAATTTAAAAAAAAAAAAAAAAAGACCCTCCTCTTACACCCTTAATAAATTTGCCAATGGATTTGTTTCTGCCATCAATATTTCTGTAACTTAACTTTGCTAGCAACCATGGTCCATAGATCGACTGAGACCAGAAAGAGCTTGAATTGGAGGATACTATACTAGTTATTAGAATGGAGACAACAACATTATTAGGTGAAACTGGTTGTTGGTGCAGCAGAATTGCAAAAGAAAAAAAAAACGTGAGTAAGCTCAGCCATGCCTTCTTGTGAGACATTTTGCTTTTATTTATGTAACATGGAGTCATGGACCACCTCGTCCACCCTCTAGACGGCCCTGCTTTAAATCAACCTATTCTTGAAAACAAATGGTTGAGCCGTCTTCCTACTAAGGTCATTACTATGACGTACAATTTAAATAAGTGTAGAACTTGTTTGGAACTTCCACTTACAAGAACTGATTGGACTAATATGTAACCTTGATACCTGATTGAAGGTTTTGTCTACACCCATTTATATATAGTAAGCTTTACTAATCAAAATGGTAATAACAAAGCTTGACCATAGATCAATAGATCAAGAAATACATTTAGAGAGATATTACCACGAGACTATTCGTCATTAAATTCGAAAGTTCTAAAAAGAACTTGATTTAACTAACAAACGAAAGAAAGTACAAAGAGGTCCATCTAAGTACAACATATTTGATTCTGGAGTGTGGCGATGGACAAAGAGTGTTATGGCGTCTCCTTTACTCCGTGGATAATCCGATGCAGGGTGAGGAAGCTTACGTTCTCTTTTTGCTCGTCTCGGTAAACTCTCTCTCTGTATTGGCCGGGGGTGATATGATTTCTCTCTGAAGCAGAAAAAAAAAAGTCAGTCTTTAGAAAGTTCAAGTTGCTCCTATTTATAGTCATCGTGTTGATGGATTATGGGTGTAGCATATACCTCTGTTTGGTGGCCGCATAAGGCCCCTTCAAGAGAATACGGTTGCAACTGTCGTCGTATGCCATGGACGAATTAGCACGTGGTCTTGGTTGAGATTTGCTATTGAAGAGATCTCGGGATTGTTTTCAACTCATTGTATGTGTGACTTGGTCAGCTGGACACGTGATTAGCACCAAGTGTGCGAAGATGTCTGAAGTTGTAACGGAAAAATCTTGTGAGCTGGAGACCGCATAACAACTTGGCCATATGATGGCGAGGCCGCATACGTGCTCTCGTTTGAGCCTTGGTCGAATGGACACTCTGGTCGCATGATTGCTTTTTGGTCCAATGGATACTTAAGCCGCATGGCGACGAGGTCGCCTACGTAGGACACGTGGCATGTCATGTCTGTCGAAGCAATTAATGCACTGATGTGACTTGTTATCTTTTTCTGAGCCACCGTCTTCACGAGTCTCGAAGCGTCTCAGAGTGATGAGTGATGTGTCAGAGCTTCTGACAGACATCGGAATCTGTGTCGGAAAATTTTATGCGGCCTCCCTGCTCCGTGGTCGTTCAGGCCGCATATAGTATACTATGCGGCTTCTCTGCGACTTGGTTGATCATGCCGCATGTGGCTCTTCTGCGGCTTGACTGTTCAGACCGCATGTGGCTTCTCTGCGGCTTGATTGTCCAGGCTGCATGTAGCTTCTCTCCGACTTGTTGAGGGGACATGACCTTTATGCGGCCCGCATAATTTTTTCATACTTCTACAGAGACCAACTAATTTACTTATTATTTTTTTAAATATATTTTATAATTCTAAATGTTACTTTTTTCTTTTGTCTCTAAATGATCTTGGTTTTGTTTGCCTTATTTGCATGTTAGAAAAAATCGACAGTAGCTAGTTATTTTTTTTTTTTTTATTTGTTAATTTTTTTAGAAGATTTCTAAATGATAAAATTAATATCCGGAAAAAAAAAATTTATTTAAAAAAATTAAATATTTTTTATTTATCCGTTTGAGAGATCTCACTTTCAAATTCCTCTTTTAAATTCCTAGAGTTCTTGGGCCGACCCTGATTTGCAATAATGAACCTCATTTGTTGCCCAAGCTAATTTCCAGCCTATAGTGGATCACTTTAAATACCTGTTGATTACAGGAGCCAGCATGCATTTTCAAATGAAATTATGAACAAAAAAAAAATTTGATGAGTCGCAAATAGTTGGGATACGAATCCAATGGGATGAGCTAGGGTGGATACTATTGAAATTGTTTATAAAAAATTGTTGTCATAAAATGCTTTCGAAAGTTGCTGTCATAATTTATAAGTTGATAAATGCCGAATGAGTTATTTGGTAAAATATGTTTCCAAACTCTAAAATTATTGAAAGATGATCCACATTATGTTGGGATACGAAGACGCGTAAAGAGAAAGTCTGCTCAGTATCGAACTTTAGAATTTAAGGTCTGAGTCGAATTCTAAAATTTGTACACTCAAAACTTAATGTTCATATTTTTTTTTCATCTACGGTGATACAATATTATTATCAACACAATTAAAAAAATAAAATAATAAATATAATATAATATTCAAAATAATATATTTCATAATGAAATGGTAAAAAAACTAAAGATGTTTCAAACAAAGAAAAAATAAATAAGAAAAAAGAAAATAATGTATGAGAAAACAAGTGCACCAAAAAAATTTCTTTAGTTTGACTGACTAACTCTTTTTTAGATGAGTATTGTAGACTTTTGTTCAAAACTGAACTTACATATATTAAATAATAGAAAGAATTTGATGTCATCAAAAATTTTATGTCTAAGACAGCTGCCACATGAACCTCATATCTTGGGGTGAGAATTCGATTTATTCGGTTTAAACCTAACCGAAATAGTCAAAATCGAATAAACCGAAATTCTAAAAATCCAAAACTCAAACCGAACTGAAATTAGCCAAAACCAAAACCAAAACCAAAACCAAAACCGAACCGAACCAAACCGAATAAGTTATTCGGTTTATTCGGTCTGTTCAGTTGGACTATTGTTGTTGTTTAATAGATCGGACCCAATGTTGAAATCGTGGTTAAATTATAATTTTATACACATATTTGTTATATTTCAAAATTGTGTCCAAAGTTGTGCGTCAAAACATATACATAAAATTATTGTTTTCAAAATATACACATTTTTAATCACAAAATATGCATAGAATTATGATAATTACATTATTGCTTGAATCTTATTCGATTTTCGATTTTAGAGCGAAATCGAAACCCAAAACTTTAACCAAAATCGAATAATTTTTTTTAGTATTTTCAAAACCAAAATCGAACTGAATTTTTTTTCAAACCGAACCGAATCGCTTATTCGATTCGATTTTCTGTCCAAAGTTGAATAATGCTCACGCCTACTCATATCAAATTCGGATTTGCCTGCTGCACAAGAACCAAATAAAATCACACTCAATATATTGGTGGCTTTCTTGGGATTCAAAGACGAACATCCACACAAAATGAACTACAAACTTGTTACACGAGAGCCAAGTAAGATTACGCACAATATATGTAGTTACTTCGTCCATTCGGACAAATCTAAACTTTATATACACTACTAAAATACTGGAGCAACGACGAACATCAGCAACGAATTCAGAAGAGTCATTAGTAGCAGGATCGGGACGTCTGGAGTGTTGAATTGTCTTAGTCAAAATTAATTTTGGTTGTGCTTCACTTATATTAAAAATATATAGGATTAAGTTGGATTTGAATTGTCAGTCCTAAAAAAAAAAACTAAATAGCCTGGAATAATGACCCATAGAAGACGGTTGCTCTAAGTCCAAAATCTTGTCGGATACCATGATTACTAGCAATAACTTCTAGCGTGTCCAACCTTCTTGTCTTGTAATGTGTTTTATGGGCTCTGATTCATATGTGACAATAGGATTGGAGATGCTCTTAGGCTTCGTTTGATATGAGGGACGAAAAAGTGAAAGAAAAAAGAAGAAGAGAATGATATATTTTTCTTCCATATGGAAATGAAATATCATTTTATTCCTTTGTGTTTGGTAGGAAGGATGAAAAAAAAGAAGAGATTCACTTTCTTTTGTCTTGTATAGAAGGAAGAAGTTGAAGGAAGGAAAGTAAAAAAATATATGTTTCATCAATTTTATTCTCAACTAAAAACACTTATTTACTATTTGAATTCATGAATAATTTTTAAATAACAAAATTAATATAGGAGTATACTTGTTTATTAATATAACCAAAATTTTTTTTTTCACTTTTGGAAGAATTGAATTTTCTAGGTTAGAAAAAAAAAGTAATTCCTTCACTCTATTTTTTTCAATTTTTTTATACCAAATAAAAAAAAAAAAAAATTTCTATTTTTTTCTCTCACTTGTTTTCTACCAAACACATCCTTAGAAACGCGACCAGACACGAAAAAAACATGCAATAATGATCCGTATTTTTCTTAATCCTCGTGCACTAAGTCTAAAAGCTAGTAGTTTGTTTTTCAAGCCAATTTACTAGTGATTTTTTTTTATTGTCCCCTTAGAACTTGTGTTAGAATCTTTCTTAAATTTTGACAAATTCCAACGGCACTCAAATAGTTATTTAGTGCGGTCTATCATTTTAGGATAATCCAAATTTTTATAATTTTTACTTAGAACATTCTAAAATTTACTCAGAACAGTCAAATCCTTCCCAAAACTCTTCATTCTAAATTTCTACTCTCTTCAAATTTTCAAGCCCCCAAACCATAACCAGAATCCTAACTCCAACCCCAACAGTCGGAGGAGGAGAAGGAGGCGACGGCGGGAGATGGGAGAGAAGACGGAGGCGCGCGCGCATGGGCGGTTGTTGTTGTTGTTGTTGTTGTTGTTGTTGTCGTTGTTGCTGTTGTCGCCTCCGTGCGTGTGCGCGCGCCTCCGCACCCCGCGAGTGTTTCTCCCGCATCCCGCACCTCCGCCCCGCACAGCCCTCGCACCCCGCGAGCGTCCGTCCCGCACCTCCGTCCCATGCTGCCCCCGCTCGCCTCCGCACCATGTCCTTGATGTTGCTGTTGCTTCTTCTTCTTCTTCTTTTCCTTCTTATTAGAACTGTAAACAAAATTGACAGTTACAGTCCTAATTATTTAGGACTGTCACAATATTGACAGTCCTTCCAATTGGAAGGACTGTCACAATATTATTTTGACAGTCCTTCCAATTGAAAAAACTGTCAATTTTTTTTTTACAAACTGTAACAATGTTGACAGTCCTTTCAATCCAATTGGAAGAACTGTCAACATTGTGACAGTCCTGGAAAAAAAAATTGGCTGAAAAATAGAAATCATTGGCTCTTATATGAGAATTTGGACTGCCCTCAAGTAAAAATATTGGATGACAAACTTGTAAATAAACTAATTTTTTTTTTGAATTATCCTAAGTAATTTATGTAATGTCTTTAGAATTTGTTCAAATTTTCTTGAGAGTATGCAAAAGAAGAAGTCTTTTAAGGTCTAAGGTAAGCTAACAAATTCGGAACATTCATTTCCACAAAATCCTACACAATATATGTGATTGCCATCCGAAACCTATATACAGTCGGTTTACCAATGTGGCTTCTGGTTCAAATCCACCTACGCTCGGCATGGCTGGCTCCAGTCTAGGGCCTCCTCCCCCAAGGGGGTCTCTATTTCTTTATGGAGCAGCAGCTCAGGACCAAAAAAAACTATGGACTTAGAGAAAACTCATGGTTACCCAGAGAAAAATTAAATAAAATTTTGGAAAAAATTTAAAATTTAAAATTGCTTAATTTATTAGATATTAATAATAATTTATGTGTATTCAATGACTAATTATATTGCATTTTAAATTTACTGAATTTGGCTGAAATCAGCCTGATCGACTTTCATCGCTATGTTGTCTTAACAAGACCTCCGTCACCCATCCACAACGTTGCATACTTCTCAAACTTTCTCGAGTCGAAGTTGGATACCCAATATATATATATATATATATATATATATATATGCGTTGTTGTCAAAATTTGAATGTAGCGGGATCAAAATCGATTAATAAATTTTTAATTCAAAAAAATATAAAATTATAAAGAACAAAATTGCAGAAATTAGTCAGAAAATTATATTTTCTACGACTAACTTTGGCCTATCCTAGTTTTCATATTGTAGCTACTCATTTGATTCGAAGAGATTTTGTTAGTAGAAATTTAGAATTTATGGTCATATAATATTCCACAGACCAAATATCACTTTAGAACACCCACAATAGATGGAGCTGAAAGACTAAATTTACAATAAAATAATAAATCTATAATGGATTGGATCACTATAAAAATGATAGAAAATGATCTAGTAACATAAAATGACCTTTGGTGACAAATGTCAAAAAATTATAGTTTCCAAAAATAATGTTAAATATATAATCTAAAAATTGGGACTCCAAATTGAACCTTAATGTTCTTCAAAATGAGTTTTCTACATTCTGAATGTAGAAATTCTCAAGTTCAAACTATAGGTCTTACGGTTGGACGAGATCATCATGAGCCTTCAATTAAACTTTACTATTTTATAAAATAATCTCTTACATTCTAAATTAATCTAGAATTTAGAAATGAAAATGAATCTTCTTAGCGATGCTCTTAGGATTAAGTTATATTCCAAAAAAAAAATTGTCAGGAAGCATATATTATGTTGCCTATACTAGCATTTGATCCCAATGTCCTGACTTCTCGTACAAAGCACACTTAGAATTTTGTATATACATGTGCCTATTGACAATTGATTTAATGTAGAAGTGCACTAGGCATATTTCTTGTTCATCTTGGAGCAACTTGTCTTATTTGTGTTGCTCACTGGCTGCTTTGTTAACCATAAAAAGAAAATAACATATATACTGGATATGAGTCATATATATATATATATATATATATATATATATATTGTTCATATTTCTACTTGAGTCACGTACATGTGGACCAATAGGAATAGAGTGTATTAATGCACATTGACGCACATGGAATATGAAAGTCTATTCCTATTGGTCCACATGTGCATGACTCATGTAGGAATATGAGCACTATGGCTCATATCTCATTTACCCTATATTTATGTGCACTGGCTGACTTCAGACCGATAGCATATTGCAATTACTTGTACAAATTGATCACGCACCTTATGTGCAGGAGAATGGAGAATATTATGCAGGAGTTGGTGTCGCCTAATCAAGCTACTTTCATCAAAGGTAGAGCCATCTCGGACAATAATCTGCTAGCCCATGAGATGGTACGGGAGTTCAATCGGTCGGGGGGAATGAAGGCGTGCATCAAGCTTGATCTTCGTAAGGCGTACGACACAGTGAACAAGAAGTTCTTATGTTATATCATGCTGGCTATGTGATTCGATAAGATCTGGGTTGCCCAGATTTGGGAGTGTGTCTCAACTCCCACATTCTCGGTTCTTATACAAGGGCAACCTTATGGCTTCATCCGAAGCAACCGGGGTCTTCGACACGGGGACCCGCTCTCTCCGTACTTATTCACTTTGATGATGGAGTACTTCACATGCCTCATGGATTCTGCCTTGTTCAAAAGGAAGATCAGTCCGTTGCAGAGAAAGGTACTCCCGCATATCTCTCACATTATCTATGCTGATGATACGTTGGTGTTTTTTAATCCTAAGACAGATACTTTATTGGAGTTAGCCCGTATCATGGAGGTGTTTGGGGAACATAGTGGTCTTCATTTGAATCGTGACAAAAGTAAAGCGTAGTTCAATGCTAGCTGCACGAATAAAGAAGAACGAGCGATGATCCTCGGGGTGGAAAAATGAGAGTTGCCGGTTAAATATCTCGGGATACCTCTATCTACAAACTATGCACGAGACACTGACTATCAGTCACTGATTGAATATGGGCAAAGGCGAGTGGAGGGGTGGCAGGCCCAGTACTTATCATTTGGAGGCCGGATCGAGTTAATACAGTCTATTATTAGTGCCATAGCGCTTTACTGGTTGCAGGCAGGGGTGGAGGCACACTTAACTTGTGCAAAAAGAAATAGCAAACTTTTTATATATATGTTAGTATAGGCTTATAGCCCACCCAATACTTTATAAAGCTCATCCATTATACCAATCAACATATGTGAAGAGTGAATCATTTGAGTCCAGAGACCTCAGACCCCGACTCTCTCACTCTCTGTCTCATAGTCTAGGGTTTATTATACAATGACCCGCGACCGATGACCGAAGATCCGCGAGGCCACGACCCACGACCGAGATGCTCCGGGTGCTCCCCTTCTCCGCACTCCAGCCCAACCGGCGACCGGCGACCAGGACGCTACAGCCCCTCGCCCCCCTCCCGCTCTCGGCTCTTCTAGTCTCCCTCTTCATCTCCTCTGGTAAAACCCTATCATCATCACCATCCTCCTTTGAATTAATTTTTTGTAAAATCCTAACCCATAAATATTTGGTATTTGGTTTGATTTTAATTCACTATTTAATAGGCCTTTGGAATATAATGGAAAATCAAGGAAACATGAGAAAGAAAAACATTTTTTCATTCTTTAAACCAAGGGGTGAAACATAAGGAAGTGAAAGTCTTCCCCTCCTTCGAATGTTAATGTTTCAACCCCAAGGGTTGATCATAGGGATGAGGTTATAGGTGAATTAAATTCTCTTGAATGAATATGAATATGATTCCTAGTAATGAATTGAATCATTTTAACTATATGTCTAGGCTTTTTTATGTTCTAAGAAAAATATTTTAAGTGTGTTGTTCTTTACATAAGCTGTTTGGTTATTTCTATAATTTTAATCTTCTATATGAAATCAAGTCTTTATAGTTATCTTCTTGGAGCCTATTGCAAATGGACCTGATAGATTTATATGTACTATATTCTAAAAATTGATCTTATATATCTTTCCAGGTTGCTTGGTTGTTCAAGTAAGCTGCTCAGTTGTCACCTGAAAATGCAAATGTTCATACCTTACTTGGTGCCTAACAACTTGGAGTGCAAGAGTACTTTTTTCTCAAGGTTTTGGCTTTTATTTTCAGATTCTTGTTCCTAGTATTCTTTTTTGAAATACATAGTATATCTTTGGAATAGATGGAAGCAATTATATTTGGTGAAAAATTATCAATTAGTAAACATTACCAAAATTTAGGCATAAATTTACAAAAAAAATTATGTCCAATCATCGAATTTACAAAGAAAAGTCTGTCGAATTTTTGACATAAAATTTTAGAATCTTATAGTAACTATTAGCTAGGCCACCATATTCCAAAATTCTGGCTCCGCCCCTGGTTGCAGGCTATAATGCTCCCAATGGCTACCATTCATAAGATTGAAAAAATTTGTGCGAACTTTATTTGGAGGACCGGGTGGCATACATGCGATTGGGTGGGAGATCTTATGACGACCCAGAGAAGAAAGCTTGTATGGGCAGATTACTTACACTGGAACGACTCGAGCGTTTCCGCGTTGCTACAGGAAGTCAGGGGTGCACTCTGTGTAATCATGGTGTGGAGACATTGAGTCATTTATTCTTTAATTGCCCTACTTCATGCATGGTCCTTGTGGCAATATCAATGTAACCGGCCGGCTTCAGGTGAACAGTGGAGGTGACCGCAGCGCATTGGGAAGATTATGGAAGATATTAGTAGTGCTCGTGGAAGAGGAACAGATTGGTTCACGGAGGCTCGGATCAGGCTGGCCTCTACTATTTGGCATGTCTGGAGAGAGCACAACAAACGAATCTTTGAAGGCACGATCACCCCAAGAGTTGGAATTACTCATCAAATATTGACTCATACATGCCTATGGTTTACTTAATTTCTATTGATTCACATATGAATGACTCATACATGCCTATGGTTTATATCTCGTTTATCATATATCTCCAATCTTATAATGCGGCTTGGAACCGGCTCAAAATTGAGCCGTCCAAACCGTAAGTAAATACTCAACCAATTTATTTATTTAAAAAAAATTACGGAGATAAATAAAAATTGAAACCAGCTTCCCTTTTATCCATCCGAGTCCTAACAAAATACTCGACCAATTTAATTAAAAAAAAAAAAAAACTTACAGAAGATTACAAAAATCTAAAATCGTAAGTAAATGCTCAACCAATTTAATTTTTTTTAAACTTAGGAGAGAGACATAATTTTTTTTATAAATATCAGAGATATATACATATCATATTATAATTAAAATAAATTAAATCTATAATAAATCATAATATAAATATCTCTCTCTCTCTCTCTCTCTATATATATATATATATATATATATATATATATATATATATATATAATTTAATTTAAATATTTAAACTATTTTACAATAATATTAAAAAATTTATTTTAGGTGTAACACACGTGTATTGACTAGTATATATATAGTGCTCTAGAACCACATGGATAATTTTATATACCTATCTTACATATGTTTGATTGAGATTGAATAGTTGGGATTAAAAAGTGATGGAGTCTCCACCTTTAAATTTCAACCACTCAATCCAATCAATGATACACATGATGGTTCCATAATATAAAATTATTCGGGTGGTTTTAAAGTATATATATATATATATATATATATATATATATATATATATATATATATATATATATATATCGATGAGGAGGGATCTACATCCCCGATTGTTTGCATTCTAAGTATCTCATGTTTACAACAGTTAGATCTTGTTTGTTTATATGTATATATATTCTCGCTAATTTTGCAATTATGCAAATGCAAAATATAGTGTAATCTGTCTTATTTAATCAAGTCCTCGAGAGTAGAATCAGATATGGTAGAGCTTTGAGTACTTGAGCCTGTCGGTAACATTGAAGAACCTGAGCACACTCCTCCATTGCTCCCATCTCTTGAGCCTGTGCACCACCACCGTCGCCGGAATAAGCTCGTGCGAGCACCACCGCCCGTTGGTGCCCGGGTAGTCGTACATCGCCGGCTTCTCCGTCGCCCGGTTGCCGCCCTTCTTCCCCATCGCCAGCCACCTCCCCACCATCCTGTCCTCCGGTCCTACCGAGTTGTTCCTCGGGATCGCCGAGGTCGATATCCACTGGACCAGGTCCCAGGACAGCACGTACCCCATCCCGGACATGTACCCGACGAACGGGTTCTTGCTCGTGCAAGGGATCACGAACCCGTAATACAAATCGTTACGTTCTAGCGGTTGGAGGGAGGCGGCTAAGGGCTCGAGCCTCACGAACGAGTCGTCGTCCGCCTTCATGATGTAGTCGTACCGGCGTGGAAGGATGGTCGGGAGGGAGGAGAAGTAGGTGTAGGTCTTGCCCGAGTTCATGTTCTCGGTGCAGTTGAGTATGATAATGTCATCGAACCTATACTCACAAAACCAGAACCAGAATCCAATAATGAGAAAGACCGAACTTAAAACACATTTTTCAAATCTATACTACTATAAAACCAGAAAAGTTCACTTTTACCTTAAAGTTATTCTTTCTATTTCGTATATATACTAATCAAATTATCCATTAAAGTTAATATAGACAATAAACTGATTACGAGAGTTGTCCTATAATAATATAAAATATTAAATTTAGAATAACTGAGATAGCTGTATTTTATTCTTTCGAAGTAATCTTAATAAATATTTGAATAATTACAACAATTGTCTTTTAGTCTTTCTAATAATAATATATAAAATTTATGTTCAAGTTCATGTTCTCGGTGCAGTTGAGTACGATAACTGTCATCGAATCTGTACTAACAATTGAATCAGAATTCAATGATGAGGAAGATTAATGTTAAAAGTAATGGCACAGAGTATCGGGCACCTTAGGATTTCCAATGCGACCAGTACTCTCTGCTCATCTTTGGTGAGTTTGCAGAATACAAACTTTACGTCGATGTCGGCTATCGGGGAAGATTGTGTCCCGTAGACGAGGCGCAGGAAGTGGCGGTGGCTGTGGAGGTCAGCACGAGTGAGGATTCCGATGAGAATGCTGAATTCTTGATGTTGCGACGAGGGGGGCGGCGCCGCCCCTGCGATGGCGGTGTTGGCGCGGTTTAGGCGGACGTGGGAGAGATGGAGGAGGAAGAGGAGAGCAAAGGAAGGGAGGGTCACAAGGACCAGCCAGAACCTCCTCATAGTTACAAAGTTTCAAGTGGGTTAGTGTGGAAGTTTTTGAGAAAACATGCAAGTGTCATTTGGGTCACATGGTTATAATGTTGGTGGGGGAAAAAAAGCAAGTAACTGAAGTTACCATGGAAGTCATGCTTCTCTTTTGCTGCCCATGGAGCTCATGCTACTGAATGTGCCAAACTCATAGATGTCATGCATTTTGTGATGGAGAAATTTTGGAACGGAGAGATGTTTTGATTTGATGATTTTCTATGTTTCAGAAAAGGAAAATGCTAAACTAACCACGGATTTTGTCCGCGGGCTCTAGCCTCCTGCTAGCTTGGGCTCACCATCGGACTCTCGACCGGTGGGAGTCAGTAACTGATTAGATACATTGACCTTCTATTATAAATTATAAAAATATTCGCAGATCATTTTTAATCAAATTTAAGTTGAATCCAGTGGACCAATGTCCATATTGCATCCTAGATTGTAATTGCTTTCCAGCGGCCCATATTGCATTCTACTTTATAATTGTTTCTAGCCATCAACATCATTCTACTTTGTAATTTACCAACTAGACATCCATTTCAACGTAAAGTTGATCCAATAATAGTGTATTGCTAATTGCGACCCAGATCAACTTAAAGTTTATCGAAAGACAAATAGTTGATGTAAATTTATTCCATAGACCACATATAGAGTTTCTGATGGAGTCCAAAAACATCACCAACCGTCGCGAATGTTTGTCATTAGTGGAAAACCTACAAAAATATTTCATGCAAAAATATACTTAAATTTATTTAGAGCTAAAATAAACTAAGTTAAAATATAAATATAGTATCATAAAAAAAATATAAAATATAAAATAATGTGGCTAGAAAATGTTTGAATCCATGACCTCTTTGATTAAAAAAATTCTTTAAGCAAAATGAGTCGATGGATTATCTTGAATACAAAAGAAAAGGTTAAATATATCATAGATTAAAGAGTACAAATAGTAGTAGTATATATAAGTAAACCAAAAATTTAGAAGGACGGTCGTTCCCTCTCGACCTAGGGTGGATCTGTACTGGTTGTCACGTGTTTTTTATTTGGTGTCATGCACGTTGAGCTAGTTGATGGTGTCCTCAAACACAGTATGATGGTGGGCAAAAAACTGGTCGACTTATAAGTGGGTTTCTAGGTTCGAGTTTTGTCGTCTAGAAGAACATTGAGTTTTCTCTGTTATTTAGCACTGTATGAGATAGTCATATTCATGTATATACTCTATCTTTAGTTTCATATCAAAAACTGGCTAGAAATGCTAGCACACATTCTCCTGTACTCCATAAATGAATCAATTCAATTATCAGTGGAGTCAACTTCTCAACCTAGTAACAGAGCAAGGCTAACCTAACACTTCTACCTTTCTCAAAAACCTAGCCTCCACAACCCCCTCCCCCTCCCTCGAAAAAAAATTCCTTGCCTCCACCATTTCGTAGCCACAACAGCCTTCATTTCTTCTATAGTCGTCTCTTCCAATATGTCTAAACTTTAAATTTTACCCTAATCCTAATCCTAACCTTAGCCACCGCTAGCTCTCAATCTCCATCTCCCCATTGTCTCCAACAACACTTGACAATGATGATGAAGCTTTCTGGACCATATCTTTTCCTCTCCTCTGTCCCAGATTCCTAGACATATATTAACAAGATCCATTCTCGATCCTTTATTCTCGAGGATGATTCTCGATACGTTATCGACAACCATCGCTCGATGACAACCAGATTTTGTCGATTACCGATTTGATTCTATGTATACAATATAGCATCCTTGTCCCTTTTAGTGACTAGACATATTTGGTTTGTAACCTTTACTTCTCTCATCTCAAACCTCTCCTCCAACGAGATCTCCTTCAACGCTAAATCTAGTGACAAGACTCTCAAATAAATCCTCTCTCTCTCTCTCTCTTTCTCTCTCTCTCTCTCCGGTGTTGGCCTATGCTCGGATTATGATCTCATTTCTGGTGACAATGTAGAATTCCGTTCTCATCCTCGACTTCAGCTTTAGTTTCAATATTGATGCAAATATTCTCTTGGATATTTCAGATCTATTGGTTCTTTGACACATAATCTAGTACCTCTATACTTTCCTTACAAAGATGTTGACTACTCTATCTTCTTATGATTTATGATAGATCTGAACTGTATATAGAGTCCAACATATTCTACATTGGTCTTTCAATTTTACACAATACCTCGTATCTCGATTACTCTATTAATATCTCCCATACTTGTTTCGTGATCTCAATATCATATAATTTTAAGGAAATGACATGCATTGGTAGAGGAAGCAATATTATAAATTTTCTGATACGAAAAGCTATGTCACTGACACGAACTCTTTCATTTTTGTACCACACATCCAATGCGCATGTGTAAACTTTTTGCACACATGGCCGGACGTTGTTTGCTTTGAATGATTTAAGGATATATCTAGGTTTTATGATAGGTCTAATATATCCATGTGCGTGCTCCTCTCATTAGTCACGATCGATCTTCTATTCGACGTGTATCCTTATCGCACCGATCTATTACACAAACAGAAATGATCTTGATATGATAACTGAGTGTGTGTCGTACACATGTTATAATAAGCAAAAAAGTAACATATATGATTTTGATAAAAATTAATCTAATTAATCTCTTAATGTAAACTATATTTAGATTATAGGGTTTATCGACATACCTCAAAGACACTTTATCGCACAATTGTCTAATGTCAAATGGTAATCAACACGAACATGTCGACAACAAGATGATCCAACCAACGTAACACCTTCATCAATACAATAATCACGAACTTACATTATGTCACTTAAGTACTCTTTAAAAAAGTCGCAACAAAACACAACTCTTAGTATTCTCGAGGTTGTCCTTACTACAATTGTTGCAGTCATACATGTATGCTGCCAATGTGCTAGTATGAAGCTTTTTGGATGAAAAATCAACTCAGGATTTGAGGAGGAAGAATAGGGGATTAGGGTTTTTATTTGTTGGAGCTCTTGCATGAAAGTAGAAAATAAGACTTATAATTTTTATGAGCCCTAGGGCATGTTTGTATAGGCCTTTGTTAAGGGTAGTTTGGTAAATACTCTATTATTCTAATTTGGATATGATTAGGACTACTTATTCCATGTTAATCCTAGATGTGATTTAAATCTTTCTAGAAGATTCTAGACTCTTCTTGTGAGACTCGTCTCGTTGTTCTAGTATTCATACCCGGTATACGCATATTATACATGTATAGCTTGCTTAATGTTTAATTTCTTACATCTTGCTTTATGCCATTCATGCATTGTTTAGGTTATTTTTGTAAGTTTTTCTTAGTTTCATGCTTTGGACCATTAGTCCCTTGGTTTTCTTGGTGGGCGGCTGTGATGAACCTGGGTGAGAGGATGGATTATGATCCAATGGCCTACAATCAATCACTTGGCTATATAAGCAATCACATTCTCTTTCTTTTACTTTTCTTTTCTTTCCTTTCATTTTTCTTTCCTTCTTCATTTCTTCCCCAGCAGAGAGCAGCAGCCGAGCTTGGCTTTGGCCGTGGGTGACCTTGGTAGTGTTGGTATTAGGCTAGAACTTGACCATAGGAAAGTACATCTTGCCAACCGAAGGAACAACCTTGGATCTTGCTTTGATTCTTAGTATAGCTTATTTTTATCATTTGATCGATTTTATTTTTGGGTAGCCATTAGAACTTGTCTCATTGATGATTTGGTTTTCCTTGAATTGGATTGCTCTTGGAGCCTGAGAATAGCAAGTCGGAGAATGCAAAGTTGGCCTGAGAATGTATACAAAAAATACACATGAAACCCTTATCGCATAAGCGAGTTTCAGTGAGCACACTTGTGTGTGTTTCATAAATTTTTTAGAAAGTGCGTCAAGATATGTTAAGTACTTCGGGCACACTTCTCTACTCCTATGTATATTTTTTACTAAGGCAATTCTCTCAAAAGTATGCCAATCCCACTTGGCGCACTTTTGAATGGGTCTGCAAGTCATCAAGAATGTATGCCACTGCTTAAAAAGTCAAGTTAGCGCACTTTGCAGATATTGCAGAGTTTGCGCACTTTGGTGAACTTTTCTTACCGGCGCACTTTGTCCCTTCTGGAGAATGGCTTACTTTTCTGTGTGGCACACTATGTGGTATTCTCCAAAGATGTCACACTTTGTAGCCTTTCGAATTACTTAATGACTAAGCAAATACTTCTGACCATTCTCGAGAATTGTGTTCTCGACTGCAGGGTCGTCTCGACTGTTGTGCCATATCTTGGAACTTGTGTTTTATCTTTTAGTAGACCTTCCTACGTTTGTTTGTGCACCAAACCTCACTACTGGCACACTTGGTAAAAATACGTAAAGTTCATAGCATGGATACTTTCATTTGTGCGCCAATGATAGATATATACGCCAAGCTCCTGTCTCGCACACTTCTATTATTGTGCGCCACGATCCTAGAAGTACGCTTTAGTATGATTGTGCGCCATCTTTGCTCGGAGCACTTTTGTACCAAAATGCGCCAGAACTGCCTAAATTAATGATTTATGCGCCAATACCCGTTTTGGCCATTTGTGCGCCAATAATAATTTTTGACCCATTGTGTGAGGATGTTATTTTCTTGCCTGATTTTATGCGCCAACCCTGAATTATTAATTTATGCACATGTATGCCAGTATTCTCTTTAACATGCTTAACTCTTGATAATTTTCTAGTTCTCTTTTATCTCATTATTTTAGTTAATCTTGATTATTTCCTGAGTATGACATTCTTGATATTGATCATGATTTACTGACATGATCTAGTGATTGTACATTATAAATAAACTCCTGATAATCCTGATCATTTACTGAAAATCCTGATCTTGTACTGATAATCTTGATAATCCTGATCACGTACTGATAATACCGATCCTTTACTGATAACCTTGATAATCCTGATCATGTATTGATAACCCTGATAATCTTGATCCTGTACTGATAATTCTGATACTGTACTGATAACCCTGATACTCCTGATAGTGGCTCGACGTAGTGCACCATCCTGATAATCCTGATAGTGGCTCAACGTAGCGCACTCATGACTTGAGAATAACTGTAACCATCCCGATCAAGGCTATTAGTAGCACCTGTATTGCATGACATGAATCCCCATAGTTAATTTTGATTGTACTCGTCAAGTTATTGTCTTAACTTGCATCATATCTAAGGCAGATTCCTGAGCACAATGGTTGAGAATCCTTGATAATTGTCCAGGCTAATAACTAGAATAATAATCTAGAAAGCATTTAGAGAGATTTTTTTGCTACATGCAATCCCGGTATCCCAGTGATACCTGATGGATTTACTGCTCTCCATCGTGAGGGACACACTTCCAGTACACCGACGAGTGTTGCATTACCAAAAAAGATAAAAAATAATTATAAAAAATGATTATACCTGATAAATCTATACTATGTACATGTTCGTCTGGATAATCCGGATAGTCTGCAGGGCATGTAGCTGTAAGAAATCTCAAACTGCATGTGTTAGTAACTAGGACTGTGATAACCATAGTTAGCTAATGATAGCAAGGCGTAGCACATAATTGATCGTGATCACTTAATTTTTATTCTAGTCTAGTCTTGTCCTGATTTTATTAATAACTGATCAAAAAATGGTAACCAGAGTACTGATTTCAGATATCATTGTTTAATTATTCCATAACTGCTTAACTGCTATCTTATCCGTTGTACTTATTTAACTGTTCCTTATGCTATTGTTTACTGATTTGTCTGCATGCTGGTTTAGTTCATAAGTTTGGCTCCCTTGTGGTACTTGCTGTTTTGGGGTCTGACCCTACCGATTTTGTATAGCCAGATTTTGGAGCAGGACCGCAGGATCTCCCATATTGTCCGCCTCAAGATGGTGAACACGAGGAGCACCCGAGGACATGAGTGGGTTTCTTCTTCCTCACCTACTTGATCTTGTACATTATTCTTTTGAGGCTTTTAGCTACCGAGCACGTATTTAGCTCGTATTTTGGGACTTGACATTCTAGCCTGCGGGTCTACATGTAAAGCATATTCTAGAATATAGCTAGAGCTGATCATGTAATATTGTACTCTTGCTAGTTCTTCATTTTGGTACTAGCTTCATGATCCTCTAGGTATGTATAGTTTGTGACGTCTTACTATTATATGTTGGTGATCATACAACTTATAAACTTGTTGCTTGGTTGAGATTGAGACACCTATGATTCTTGACCCAGGATTGCCTGATGGATTGTAGAGTAAGCCCTCACATGTCTAGACAACCATGACCGTATCTCGGAATGTAGAGTACTCTGGTATACATAGCTGTCTTTATCTGCCCCCGCTCTCCAGTATTCTGGTTCTGAGGCATGACACTTCTAGAACTCTATATTTTTAATCTAATTCTGAATTATGGTTGCTCATTCGGATTTAACCAAGTCATCATCTAACCAGGTTGTGTACTAGCACAAGTTGAATCGTTGAACCAAATCAATCAGTCATGGGCCAATCACTATTGGATCTAACTAGAACTTGGGGATGTCATATAAAACAAACCAAATCTTGTGTGTGACCCATTAGGCTCACCACCAAGATGACCTTGATCGAATCAAAACTAAATCAATACGCATCGAGCACCAATGTAATGGTATGTTTGTTGTATCCCGGTTGGAGTCATGTTTTGACTCCATATGTGTCTAATTCCCGCACTACTTTTATGGAAACCTTTCTATTCTAACCTAGATTGACATCTAAAAGTGTGTCAAGACCACCATATGGTATGAGGATCTTAGTGACATCCATTCAAGGACCTTTCTATGTTTAATTATCATGCAATTCAGTCTTTTTGCTATACTACGTCCAGACTAGACTTACGACACGATATTATGTCAAGTTGTATTTTAGTCTTAGTAATTATGTGTCTCGATCACGCCTATTAACGCTCATGTGTACCAAGTATGACTCCTCACTCACATATCACCTTGCGTAAGGATTTTTTGAGCGTAACACATCATACTACATAGGATATTACAATATCCTTATCATATGTTAGGAGTGACAAGTTCCTTGTTGGTCATGTACTATCTCAATGAGTTATTCGCCACACCCAATCTATGACCATCACAACCCTTGGGTTCGCTAAAGATAAATAATCAAAATTTTGGTACACACTCAAAAGATGTCAACCTCGAGTTTAAAGGCCATTTTTACTATTGAGATGAAGGATATCCCCATTAAAATTAACATACTTAATCCATTAGAAAATCCATGTTGGTGTCATTCAGTGAACTTGTTCAACTAACTAAGCACTCATAGTCTTTCTATGGTGTCAACTACATTAGTAACTTATAAGACTTGTAGATCACAATGGCCTATCCGATTTCACCAAATCTTAGTGATCATATGGCATGACTATATATTCAGAGCAAAGATTAACGTATTTGTATCTCACCCAAATCATCTCATGATAGCACGAGATCTGTTGCTCCTACTCTTGAGACTTTATCAAATTATCGACAATAATACAAACATAATCTAAATGTAATCAATAACATGCCATAAAACTAATAATCACAATATTTGTAACATTAAATAATATTTGTACAATTGAAACATCTTTCAAATTGATCACTAAGGCATATTACTATCAATCTCCCACTTGCACTACAACCAATTTCATGTATCTCATACCAATGTTAGCAATCCATTTTTTCAAACACCTTTTGTGTTAGAGACTTTGTGAAGGGGTATGCTATATTTTCATCTGTCATAACTTATTATATTGTTATGTCCTTGCAACCAATGATCGCGTGAATCAAATGGTAGCATCATAATAATATGTGCTTAGACTTCTGATGAGACCGGGCTCATTAGCTTGTGTTATAGCTCCATTGTTGTCACAATACGACGTGAATTTTATTCTAGGTACTACCCCAAGTTCAATTATAAACTTCATCCAAACAGGTTGCTTTGCGGCCTCGAATGCAACAATGTATTTGACTTTTGTAGTAGAGTCAACGGTAGTTTCCTATTTAGAATTCTTCCAGCTCACCGCTCCACTATTAAAGGTAAACAAAAATGCTAAATCAGACCTGCTATCATCTTTATCGGACTGAAAACTAGAATCTGACTAGTTTAATTAGGATTGTCCATAAATCGAAAAAATATCCTTAGTTTGTCTCAAATACTTAAGAATATTTTTTTATTGTTGTCTAATGATCCTTACTTGGATCAGCCTGATATATGCTCGTGACACCATGAACATATATGAAATCGGACCTTGTACATAACATTCCATACATTATGGAACAAATTGTCGCACTTACGAAATCTCATTCATGTGTGCTCTTCATTTCTATGTCTTTGGCGACATCGCCTTAGAGAGAATAATATCCTGGCACATTGGTAAGAATCTTTTCTTAGATTCATTCATTGTAAACCTCTTTAACTCCTTGTCTATGTGAGCTGAAGTCCTAATATTCTCTTTGATCTATCTCTATAGATTTTATCCTAAGAATATAGGAAGTCTTTCCCAAATCTTTTATGGAAAAGTTCTCGAATAGCCAAGTTTTGACTAAGTGCAACATACTTATAACAATTCCAATAATTAGTATGTTTTCACGTGTAATATGCGATTTTTTTTTATCCCACTAACCTTCTTATACACACATGGTTTATCCTCATTCTTAATAAAGTTAAACTTTTTGGTTGTCTCATCAAAACGAATCTTCTAACTCTTTGAAGTTTGCTTTAACCTATAAATAAATTTTTACAACTTGTATACTTTGTGGGCGCTCCCATCAACCTTAAAACCCTCTAGCTCCGTCATATAGGCATACTTTTCTAGATTTTTGTTAAGAAAAGATGTCTTAACATTTATTCTATATATAGTATGTTGCAATTGAAAGCAAAATTCGAATAGATGTAAGCATGGCTACCTTGCGAGAAAGTTTCGTCATAGCCAACTGTTCGCTATTAAAGTAAGTTTGGAAAACTTTTGTTCAACATCAAATAAAAAGAGTACAAAAAAATCCCAGACAAAAAATTAAAGTAAAATATTTTTTTATCTGGGAATATGAAGATGGAGATCGAGTACTGCAGCGACTCCTTTACTCCGTTGACGGTCCGACGAGGGAATAAGGATGCTCTCTTCTCCTTTCTCCCTCTTGAGCTTGTGTGCACGTACGTAGCTCTCCTGGAGGGATCTAGTCTCTGAAGCAGAAAAGCCAGCCCTTGGTACGTCTAAGTTTCTCATATTTATAGCCATCATGCTGATGGACCATAGGTGCCGCATGTGCTTCTGTTTAGTGGCCGCATGGGGCTCCTTCAACAGAATATGGTTACAACTGTAGCCGCATACTATGGACAGGATGCCACGTGTATATCCTTAACATGATTTAGTTCCAACCGTGCGAGCGAGTCCAGGCCGAGCTGCCATGTAGACGTTTGTTGCGATTTGATGTTGCTGAAGATCTGGGCGGTTTTCGTCTCTTGTTTGTGTGACTTCGTCAGCTTGACACGTGGACCCCACTCAGTTGGAGAGAATTACTTCAAAATTAAAACATATTTTTGTGCTATTTATTGTATTTTATTGGTTCTCGAGGAAGCTCATAAATTCTCAAAATTAAAACTTTACTACTGGACTGGTATACCTACGGTATACTACAGTATACCGTAGGAATACTGCCGTCAGATATTTGTTTTACTTTTCAAAATATTTTTGAGATATTTTCGAGAATTTCTCTATAAATAGTACTTGAGTTTCATTTCATTTCTTTCTTTCTCTTTCTCTCTCTTCTCTTCATCCTTTTTCTCTCGAGCTCGGAGCTTAGTCTTGAGACCTGGAGTGTGGTTTCTGAACCCCTTCGTGGTGGTGGACTAGAAGGTTTAGACTGGGAGCTCACTTTAGGCAAGTACACCTTGTCGATTTCGTGAACTTCTTTTACTTTCTGTCATTTTACTTTCATGTAGCTTTGGTGGTTACTTTTTAGCTAGACATCCTTTACTATTGTTGCTCTTATCATGATTTCTAGTCTAGTGACCGTTTCAATTTTGATTTCTGGTAGAATCTTGTTCCGTCCCTTTTTGGTAACTCGGTAACGGATACGGTACCGAATTTGTGTCCGTGAGATTTAGTCCATATTGTTATACGACACTTACCCTAGACTTGAATTCTTGTTAGACTTGGTTCTGGTAATATTTGGGGTTTGATTTGGGTCCTGGAATTTAGACTTGACTTTAACCATGTTTATCCTTAGAAACCTGCATACCGACGGTATACTACAATATACCGACGGTATACCAATTTGGACCGACTTGAATTTCTAGTTATTTTATGTGAACTCTATCGGCATACCGACGGTGTACTACAGTGTACCAACGGTATACCGATCCTTGTCGATATTGTTAACCGACTTCAAGATATTTGTCTTGGCCGGCATACTGACGGTATACTACAGTATACAGACGGTATACCGATTTATGGAACTTTATTTTCCAGAACCTTTCTTGCCTACTTGGAACGACATACCTAAGGTATACTACATTATTGTCACTACCATATTTTAGGAAAAAGGGTATTTTAGTAATTTTCTATTTAAATACATATTGTGCATGGTAAATAATTTTTGTTGTATTATTTAATTTTTGTTAGATATTATTTAATTATTTTGGACTTATTTTAGTGGACCCAACTAGTTTAGTTTGGACCCATGGACCAACATGAATTAAATAGTTAGACTTGGCCCATTTAGAAAGCCCATGGTTAAGGAGATGGATTAAATTAATTAAGTGATTAGACTAGAAGCTTCCTTCCTTAATTATTTCTTCATGAGAGGCCCCAAGGGGTACATTGGATATTTTACAATTGCTTGGGGAGGGGGGCATGGCCGGCCTATATTAGGAGGGAGGAATTTCTCTCTCCTCTCATTCTCATTTCCAATCTAGATCTAGAATTTTCCACTACCAAATTTCCTCCATTCTCATTCCAATTCTCCACCAAATTCATTCCAAATTTTTCCCAATTCATCATTAAAAAGTTGAGAAGCAAGGATCTAGAAGGAGGAAGCAAGGATCTAGAAAGAGGAGCAAGGATCTACAATTTGGAAGCAAGTTTATCTCAATTGGAGGTTTCATTGGGAATCCATCTCCCAATAGGTATAATTCAGTTTTTCCCATTTAAATAGCTTCTAAATCTGAGATTTAATCATGTAAAATCAACCTATATATATGTACTACCCATAGGACTTTGTTTTGTGTTCATAGGAGACCCATGGAGAAAGGTATGGTGCTTTTTGTGTCAATTTTGTTGGAATTCCGAATTTATATTTTGTTGTGTGTGTCAATTGATCCTATAGATCAATTGGGCATGTGTTTTTGTGTTTGGGGCTTGTATCGTGTCCATATTTGGTACATGTGGTTCGTATCCCAACTATTTGGTGATACGTGTTATTTTGGGGATTTTCCCTCCGACACGGGGCTTTGAACATGTCGTATTTTGACACGGACACATAGATCTACTTTTGACACTTTGATTTATTCATAAATATTATTTGTGACTTGTTTGTGTCCTTTGGGGTACAATTGGTTGTGTGTTGGACTCGTGTCGCATGCGTATCCTAGATCTAGTGGAATACGGTGGGATACTCTCCAATTTGGTGTGTTTGTGTGTAGATCTAATTAATTATGCTTTAAATTCTTCATTTATAATTAGTAAATATATAGAGATATTATATATTCATTTTAGTGTATTTATTATGATGTTGTAGCATAGATCTATATTTTTATGTATTTTAATATGATGTATAAATATATGTATGTAGCTTTCTTGCATGCAATTATATATGTACTTATGTTAAATATATATATATATTATACATAAATGTTTTATAAAATATATTTATGTGTTTAAATGTGTAATTATATTATTTATAATTATTATATAATTATTTGTATATTAATGAATGTGTTTTTATGTGTGCTTCTAGCCATGTAAAATACGTACATTAATATGTGCATTGTGTTTTATAACTAATAGTATTTAATTGTATATATATAAGTATATATATTTATCTAATTGTTTTATATATATTTATATATATATATATTGATTTATATATAGATTTATATATATATATTTATATATATATTTCTGTGTTTTAGTGACAGTAGGTTTGTGACAGTGAAACTGTCGCTAATTAGACGGGTCAGCAGCAGCCGCTGTAGCAGTGGCGGCGGGTATTAATGACAGAGCCGCCACTGTCATTAATACCCATGCAGTGGGCGGGATTCGCAGCAGCAGCGACGGATTTTTTAGCGACAGCTGAGAACTGTCACCAATAGGTGACAGCAGTGCAGTTTGCACAGCGGCTTTTGACGACGGTGGTTTCAATGACAGTAGGAACTGTCACTGAAAGCCTATTTTATTTAAATTTGTATTTTAACTCACTGTTTTCAGTAACGTTTTGGCAGATTTAAATTATATATTATATTTTATATTTGTATATATATATATGTATATATATAAGTATTTTGTGAGGTATAATACTAATACTAATATATTATTTTATTTAGTTTGTATATACATTATTTAGAGTGTATAATATTGTGTTATTAGTATACTTTGTGTGGGTATCTTTTGGGATCTAATTTTGATTCCTAAATTGTTGTATTTTATTTCCATATTATTTTATATAGAGGTCTTGTGAGGTTGACCTTGGTTTGACCATGTTTGACTTTAGAGTTGACCATAGTTGACTTTTGACTTAGAATTTATTTATTGACCTAGGAGTTGACTAATTTGACTTGTTCTCTTTCCGGGACCTTGTATTAATGTGGTATTCCATATCTAGGTCTTCGAGGTACCGAGTCAGACATCTGTGAGACTGTTCATTGGACTTCAGGCGAGTACATTCTCTGATAGTTTCTCATTTATGATATCCTCTATGTTCGTTGTATCTAGTGTAGATTTACATGTTTCTCTCGACACTATGGTTATACGGATTGGTATATCCGGATCTCGTCATGAGATGTTATTCCTTGGTATATGGTGTATATGGTACAAGTATTGTTTCATTGGTTATCTTGTACATGTACAGACACCAATTTTCGGGAGGAGTCGCTCTCTTCTTGGGGAATCTAGTGCCATAGCATACCGTGGTTGGATCTATTATACCAGTTGGGGGTGGGAAGTATTAGTATAGATATGTGATCAAATCCCTATTGAATAAAGTACTGGTAAGCGAATAGTGTTGATCATGCACCGCACGTATGATTAGTCAGGCCGCATTGCATCTTGCCCAAGTCGATCACATGTTAAGCTAGTACTCACACACTTAGTCATTAGTATTATTGTTTCATTGGCATATTGTTCATTATTGTATTTCCTTCCAGTATTTCCTTATTGTCTATATATTTCTATTATGCATCTTGTTTATCCACAGCTATTTACTGTTACATAGTTTTTATCATTAATTGAGAACTGCTGTTAGGGTTGTACTCTGCTCCTTTCCTGACTGGATATATTTTTCCAGATGACACTGAGGAGTACCCTACCTATTATGGACCCCAGGATGTTGTGGGTTTAGATTCTGAGACCCTGGCTCAAGAGGGACTTATCCCAACTGAGACAGTTGACCCTGGAGTTGTAGCTTTGTAGTATTGTAGTATTCTTTTGTACTGGATTTGTCTCCAGCTTATTTTGTTGCTCTTCAGACTCATTGATGTATTATTTTAAACTCATGAGTTGTATGGTGACTATTCTATTCCTATCTGATTCGTGTTCCTTCTATCTTAGTTCTGTGATTGAGTATACTATCATTATTGGTGGTTCATTATATTAGATAGATTATCTAGACAGCATTCTACCGCCAATTCTGCGGCGTAGGCTGGGCGTTGTTTCCGACTAGTACCCTTACCCCGGGTGTGGGTCGTGACACGTTTTTGGTGGTGGCCCATGCAGGTCTAGGTTCACAAGTATGTGATGTCGTGGTAGTGCGACAACTTAGTTGTACTACTGCGAGCCTGCGATAGGATATAGGATATAGGCTGAGATACTCAATCACATCTAGGAAAATTCTTTTGATTCAACTATTCTCCTTTGACATTGATACTTGATCTCTTAAACTGTCCTTTCCTTGATGTCGTACATCTTGTGCCATATTGATTCTTTCTTTCGCTTTGTCTCAGGATGCCGCCTAAGACTAGATCACAGCAGGGAAGAGCAGCTTCTGAGAGGTCTGCGATATCCCGAGGGCCTACACCAGTCACTTCTCCAGTGATTGGAGTGTCAGCTGCTTTCGGAGGTCCACCACCTACTCAGAGGACTGTGCCAGCTGTATCTGAGGGGCTTCCACCTCCACCTCCTGTGCCAGCAGAGGCGTCACAGATGTTTACACTATTTCGTGAGATGCTCGAGGCACATAGGGCTCAGTCAGAGGCACATCAGAGGCAGACCGACGTTCTACGGCAGGGCATCGAGAGTGCTCATCAGCTTGCTCGTGCTGTAGTTGAGAGAGGAGTTCCGATCCAGCAACAGGTTGTTCCTCAAGTTGCTCAGCTTCGGCCAGGCAATATTCAGGACTTCAAGAAACTGGAGCCTAGGGTTTTCAAAGGGACGGAGGGCATCGTCTATGCTGATGATTGGCTCGAGGACATTGAGCGTCTTATGAGGGTGTCCCGTCTTTCTGAAGATCTGAAGGTTGAGGCGGTAGGACTTCAACTGTTCGACGTCGCTCGCACTTGGTTCAGGAATGAGCCAGTACTGGTTGACGTAGGACAATCTTGGGAGGTATTCAAGGACCTTTTCAAGAAGAAGTTTTTCGCTCGGATAGACAGGCTTGACTTGGGGAGACAATTTGAGAGTCTCATTCAGGGGAGCATGTCTGTGGAGGAATACGCTGCAGAGTTCGGTAGGTTGAGCCGATTTGCAGAGTACTTGGTGAGGGAGCCGGAGGTTCGAGCTATTCATTTCTGTGAGGGTCTAAACTGGGAAGTGAAGATTCTTATTCCGTCTTTTTATGAGACATACTCTGAGATACTTGCGGAGGCACGCAAGGTTGAGCGGGATCTGGGTTTGAAGACCAAGAGAGACCGTAATTCTTTTCTGGGGGCCAACGGCAGTGCAGTATCTGCCAAACGTCTTCATTTCCACTCCAGACCTTTCCAGCAGCCACAGCAGAACCAGACTCCAGCTAGAGCGCCTTTTCACCAGGCACCTCAGTAGCAGAGACAGTTACAGCAAGCTCCATGCAACTTCTGCAAGAAGCCCGGCAATATCTGGGAAGTTTGCAGGAGGAGGCTAGGAGTTTGTTTGTATTGTGGTACTGAAGGGCATCAATCGAGGGAGTGTCCTCGTCGTGCAGTTCAAGGAGCAGCTCCAGCTCCGAGGACACAGACGGGACCACCTGCAGCACAACCGAGGGGACCGCTTCCGACACAGCAGCAGCGTTTTGTCCAGCATCAACAACAGGGAGGTGCTCGGCAGGGACGAGCGTTTGCTATGACCGTCGAAGAGGAGGAACCCACAGGAGATGTCATTGCAGGTTCTATTCTTCTTGATTCCATTCCAGCTTTAGCTTTGTTTGATAGTGGTGCTTCCCATAGTTTTGTATCTGTTTCTTTTGCTCTAAAGCATGGTTTGGTAGCTGAGTCTTTGCTTAGGACTTGCAAGATCATGACCGGGGAAGGCATTATCCTGGTTAATGATATTTGCAAGGATCGGAGAGTTACTCTGGGAGGCCGGGAGTTGAGTGCGTGTCTATTTGTAATGCCACTTCCGAGCTACGACATTATACTCGGGATGGATTGGTTGAGTAGGCACCGTGCTAGCATAGATTGTAGAGGAGGTAGAGTTTTGTTTGGTCCGCCAGGAGAGCCAGAGTTTGAGTTTGCTAGAGGAGCTGCAGAGCAGGGAGAAAGCATTATTTATGGAGCTATAGTGGAAGACAAGGAGTTGCCGCATCCGTTGATAGCAGAATTCTTGGATGTGTTTCCTGAGGAATTGCCAGGATTGCCACCAGATCGAGATGTTGAATTTTCTATAGACTTGGTGCCAGGTGCAGAAGCAATTTCGCAGCATGTCTATAGAGTAAACAAACAGCGAGCTGGTCGAATTAAAGAAGCAGGTGGACGAATTGCAGGATAAGGGGTTTATCAGATCGAGTTCTTCACCATGGGGAGCCCCGGTATTGTTTGTACCGAAGAAGGATGGATCGGTGTGCATGTGCATTGATTACAGGGCTTTGAATAATCTCACTATCAAGAATAAGTATCCTTTGCCACGGATTGATGATCTGTTTGATCAGTTGAGTGGTGCGAAGGTATTTTCTATGATAGATTTGAGATCAGGCTACCATCAAGTGAAGGTGAAGCCGGAGGACATACCGAAGACTGCTTTTAGAACTCGGTATGGTCAGTACGAGTTTATGGTGATGTCGTTTGGGTTGACTAATGCAACGGCGGTATTTATGAACTTGATGAACAAGGTGTTCCACCAGTACCTTGACAAGTTCGTGGTGGTGTTCATCGACGACATACTCATATACTCGAGGACACCGGAGGAGCATGAGGAGCATTTGAGGATTGTGTTGGATGTGCTGAGGAAGGAGAAGCTGTATGGGAAGTTGTCCAAGTGTGAGTTTTTCCTGGACAAGGTAGAATTCTTGGGGCATGTTGTGACTGGTGATGGTATTTCAGTGGATCCGAAGAAGATTTCAGCAGTAGAATCTTGGAAGAATTCGAGTTCGATAGCAGAGATCAGGAGTTTCTTGGGATTGGCAGACTATTACAGGAAGTTTGTGCAAGATTTTTTGAGGATTGCCGAGCCGATGACCAGACTCACAAGGAAGGATGTAGAGTCTGTTTGGACGGAGGATTGCCAAGTTACTTTTGAGGAGTTAAAGAAGAGGTTGACGTCTGCTCCTATTTTGACGTTGCCATCAGGGTCCGGAGGTTTCACTATTTATAGTGATGCATCGGAAAAGTGTAAGCCCCTGATTCTTTCAAAAATATTAAAATTGGGATTTTCGCAATTTTCTGGAATTTTCTGTAATAAAAATCAGGGTTCCTAATTATTAAATGATTTTTAATTGATATTAAACAATATTAAAATATTATAAAAATAATATTTTTGGGTGTAAAATGGAAAACTGGACATAGGGTAATTTTTCTGGAAATTTTTGGACCTCAGACCTATTTTTAAATGCCTAAAAACTATTAATTACTTATCTATTTAATTATTTATTTATTATTAATTAATTATCTATTTATTTTATTATTTTTTTTTTTTTTTTTGGCCCATGAACCCAGCCCGCGGCCCAACTCCGAGCCCGGCCCAATACCGTAGCGGGTCGGGTCGGGTCCGTTTGAGCCCGACCCGCCCGGATCCGCAACCCGGCTGCCCAGCCAGCCCCACGGCCCGATTCCCCCGCGTGGCCCTCGTCCCCCGCCGCATCCGGCGGCCCGCCCCCGCGTCGTCGCCTCCGCCATTTCCGGCGCCACGTTCCCCCGTCCTCCGCTTTATACGGCTGACCCACGCCCCCTCCGCCTTATAAAGCCCCCCCCCCGAGTCCCCTCCGGCCAGATCCGCCACCCCCCTCTCCTCTCCTTCTCCGGCCGAGCCGCCCAAACCCGAGCTCCTCCGCCACCCTCTTCTCCGGCGCCACCCTCGCCCAGCGCCGTGCCCAGCCCCGCTCCGCCTAGACCCCGCCGTCCTCCTCTCCTCCAGCTCTGCCCTACCTCGACCACCGACAGCAGCGGCCATCCCCGACTCCAGCAGCAGCGAGCAGCCGCTGCCGGCCGTCCCCGCACGCCGCCGCTTCTCCGGCGAGCCGCCCTCGGCCTCCCAGCGCGCCGCCGGCCAACGCCCAGCCCTCCTCCGGCCGGCGTCCCCTCGCCGGAGATCCACAGTAGAAAACCCTAGCCCTATTTCTCTCCCCCGTGTCCGACACAGGACACGAGTCCTGTGTCGTGTCGGACACGATTTTGCCTGGGTTTTCAGGTCCCCTTCAGGTGCGTATAACTTTTTGCTCGTAGCTCTGTTTTCGATTCCGCAAATTGCGTTGTGAAGCCTGTATGACCCTCTCGGTGTCCGGACAAACTGTTCGGGATATCGCGTCCTGTGGTGATCGCACACCGCGATCCAAAAACAGGAAAAACCAGACCCTGTTTCACCCCCGGAACTGAGTACGCCCCGCCAAACGGGACGACTTGGTCGCGTACGGTCTTCATAGATACGTGCGCACCGTCGATACGGACGTGTGAGATTTCACGGAAGCTGATTCGGGTGTGCGTGCACACCGAAATCAACGCGTATCCGCGGACATCGTCCCGTATCCGGCTTTTCTGCAATTCATCCTAACTTTGTGCACACACGTCGGATCGAGACGAAACTTGCGCCATCGGACTCGTAGCGATACGCTGGTCCTGTGGGTCAAGTTTGGTTCGATTCTGAGAACGTTGACGAAATCGCGTGTCGTGGGCCCTATAGGCCCCGCTCAACGGGCGATTTTGTGTTCGGCTCATCGGAATCCAATTCTGGAAGTTCCGTTGGGTTCGTATCAGCGTTCCTGACCTGTCAACACTAAGTTTGGTAAATTTGGAGACCTTTGACCCGGACACGCTTTTCGGTGCAAAGCGGGCCCACCGGCGGACCCCGTTTTGACCCGAAACTGCCGTTTTTGCTCTTGTCTCCAAATTGGACCCAAGGAGAGGCGTTTCTAGCTAATTGACATCTTCTGAGAGTGATGGTAATGTCTATTTCAGCCTTTGGACTCATCTCTGGATTTTTCCCCAAGAACCATATTAATCAGATCCAAACAACAGGCAAGTACCTGCACTTCAAGTTAATCTTTATATATTGTCATAATTAATTCCCTGCCATACATGTACCCTTGATGTTTACACCTAGTGTTAGAAATGTTGAATTTTATGTCTTGAATATTGGTAGTTCCTGTCTTGTTTTTAATGTCGGGTGGGAGAATACTAAGGAGGCATGTAGTTTACCCTTTCCCCTGGATTGTCTAATAGCTGTTGGTACACGATTGTCCATCAGGCGGATCTCGATTATATTGTCTAATAGCCGTTTATGACGGCCGGATTAGCCTTATAAACCCCTACATGCCAACTATGTATTCTAAAAACAAACACAAGTTCACACAGATAGTTCTGGTCATGTTATATTTCTTGCTGGCTATTGTAGTTTCATTTCCTGTTTCATTTATTTCTGTTTCTTATATTCCTGTTTACAGCTAACTCTGAGATAATAATGTTCTGCTAATGCTGTTTCTCAACATGATATCCAATATTTAATTGTCATAAAATATTTAGTTTAATCTTGTTGTGCACTGTGTACTTTGCTCCTTTCCTGACTGGATCTGTTGTTTAGGCGATGATGAGAACCTTGCCCCCACCTATTATGGTCCCTATGAGGCAGCAGGTGATACAGTTGCAGAGCCAGTTCCCGCACAGGAAGCTACTCCTGCTGAGTAGTTAGCAGTAGTTATCTTACTTTTGCTCTTTATCTTAGCAATCGGGTTTGTCTCCGATTTCATTCTGATTCCTGTACTAAAATATTTGAATCTGTTGTCACATTTATTTCAGTTGCAATCTTAAGTTTTATTTCTCATTATTATCTTGCCTATGTTATTTGTGAATGAGCTAGTTAGTAATTATGGATTGACCAAGACAGCGTACTACCGCCGATTCTGCGTCGTAGGCTGGACGTACCCACGCACTCGTGCCCGAATTTCCGGGTGCGGGTCGTGACACATTTTTGTGGTGGCCCATGCAGGTCAAACGACTAAATTGTTCGGTTTCAACTTAGGGACCGAACAGGCCTGCAATAAGATTGAGGATTCTAGGAAAAGCTCATTCACAGTATAGGGTCCTTATTTCAATTCTTAATATCATTTCTGTCAATTTTTCCTATCGCCCTTGATTTCCAAGTAATCTATTCTGAACTCCCTATCCCTTCATCTTTCAGAATGGTCCAGACAAGGAACACAGTAGGAGGCACATCGAAACTAGCTGAGCAGAATGTGTCCGAGACTCTTGCACTCCCGCCGCCTCCATCTGTTCCGGCAGGTACTCTAGACGGGGCACAGCTACTCGGAGTATTCCAGGGACTAGTGGAATCCCAGAAAGAACAGACTGCACTTCTGCGGACCAGCCTCTCAGAAGCTATTAAGTCCCAGGAGTCGCCACTCAAGAGGCCAGGGAGTGCCAAAGACTTCAAAGACCTCAGACCCTTGGAATTCTACGGAACTGAGGGCATTCTCTATGCCGATGAGTGGATAGAGAACGTCGAGAGACTCCTGAAGACTGCTCGGGTTTCTGATGATCTTAAAGTGGAGTCTGCAAGCCTGCAACTGTTCGATATAGCTCGGACCTGGTTTAGAGACGAACCTCAACTATCTGCTCCTGACCTCACCTGGGAGGACTTCAAGAGACTGTTCAAGGAAAAATTCTACCCTGAAGTGGCTCGGGAAGCTCTCGAAAGTCAATTCGAGAGACTGGAATAAGGTAACCTATCTGTAGACGAGTATACTGCTGAATTTAGCAGGTTAAGCCACTTTGCGGAGTACATGGTTCGTACCCCGGAGGACAGAGCCCGTAGATTCAAGAAGGGGCTATCTCCGGATATTCGCCTTGCTGTCACCACCAGCCGAGCTCGCACCTACGAGGAAATCTTGAGCGTGGCACAAGGCGTTGAGAGAGACATGGGGCATAAGCTAAAGCGAGAAAGAGATACCGGAAATACGGGACCCAACAAACGCCCTTTTCAACAACAACAGCAGAGGGCCCCGCAATAAGCTCAGCGTCCTCTCCCTCGAGCTCCAGCACCCCAACACCAGGCCCAGGGACAGAACCAACAAGTTGCTGCTTGTAACTATTGTCATAGACCAGGCCATACTTGGCAAGTTTGCAGAAAGAGGCTAGGTGTTTGTCTACTTTGTGGCTCAGCAGCACATCAAGTGAGGGACTGTCCCGCTGCTCAAGGACGCGGACAGGCTTACGTGATGACCGTGGAGAACACGCAAACTCTGGAAGCAGCCAATGCGCGTAAGTGATTCGTAGATACCTTTTTCTAGTATTATTTTCGTGCCTATTGGTTCGTGACCTCAGCCCCAACCTAGTAATTTTTGAACTTGCTAAATAGCCTAGTATGCTTTTAATTTTGATAACTGTAGAGTTTTTAGAAGCTTTTGCTATTATGCTTATTTTGTGTCTTGAGAACTTCAATAAATTTTGTACCTCTTTTCATCATCATCTAGCGCACTTAATTTTGCTGAACTCGACTGATGCTGCTATTTTATAGCCTAGTTTTGCAAGCTTACTCTTTATCGGGCTTGTTCATGACACCTGTATTATTGAGGCCTGATCAACCCCACTAATACAAGTGTCTACTCAGAATCAGTGTACTACGGTCTGATCAACCTTAGTGCATTTTGATTCGTACTTCGTACGACTACTTTATGTGGATTGGGATATATAGTTGACTAGCATACTTGCCCCTATATACGCCCAAGCATATCGTATCAGTTACATAACTGTACTAATACGAGCATACGAACAATGATTACCAGAATAGAATCTCAAATCCATAACCGCCTGACAATTCTCATTAGAATTCTTTAAACGCCTTGATCCCTATACCTCTGTTCTACCACCTCGCCCTTAAACTCTTTATTATTGATCCTCGTCTTTCCTTATTTCGGAAAGACAAAAACCTGTGGTTAGTATAAGTTGATTTGTAGTACTAGACATACCCCTCAGACCGGTCGAGTTGATGATAACCCTTTATGACTAAGACAAGACCCTAGGTGCTGTATTTTGTGTTGCAGACTTAAGATTCAATACCATGATTTATTAAGTTGAGACCTAGCTTTACTAGTTGTACAGTCTTAGAGGATATGGGTAGAATTCTAAGTTGGGTAGCAACCACAATGTCCACCTAAGAGAAACCCGTTAGACTGTAATCAAGTGAGTTGGACAGAGAGAACCCTGCCATAATTTAAATTTCGAGGACGAAATTTTATAAGTTGGGTAGATTGTAAGCCCCTGATTCTTTCAAAAATATTAAAATTGGAATTTTCGCAATTTTCTGGAATTTTCTGGAAATTTTCTGTAATAAAAATCAGGGTTCCTAATTATTAAATGATTTTTAATTGATATTAAACAACATTAAAATATTATGAAAATAATATTTTTGGGTGTAAAATGGAAAACTGGACTTAGGGTAATTTTTCTGAAATTTTTTGGACCTCAGACCTATTTTTAAATGCCTAAAAACTATTAATTACTTATCTATTTAATTATTTATTTATTATTAATTAATTATCTATTTATTTTATTATTTAATTTTTTTTTTTTTTTTTTTGGCCCATGAACCCAGCCCGCGGTCCAACTCCGAGCCCGGCCCAATACCGTAGCGGGTCGGGTCGGGTCCGTTTGAGCCCGACCCGCCCGGATCCGCAACCCGGCTGCCCGCCAGCCCCACGGCCCGATTCCCCCGCGTGGCCCTCGTCCCCCGCCGCATCCGGCGGCCCGCCCCCGCGTCGTCGCCTCCGCCATTTCCGGCGCCACGTTCCCCCGTCCTCCGCCTTATACGGCTGACCCACGCCCCCTCTGCCTTATAAAGCCCCCCCCGAGTCCCCTCCGGCCAGATCCGCCACCCCCCTTTCTCTCCTTCTCCGGCCGAGCCGCCCAACCCCGAGCTCCTGCGCCACCCTCTTCTCCGGCGCCACCCTCGCCCAGCGCCGTGCCCAGCCCCGCTCCGCCTAGACCCCGCCGTCCTCCTCTCCTCCAGCTCCGCCCCACCTCGACCACCGACAGCAGCGGCCGTCCCCGACTCCAGCAGCAGCGAGCAGCCGCTGCCGGCCGTCCCCGCACGCCGCCGCTTCTCCGGCGAGCCGCCCTCGGCCTCCTAGCGCGCCGCCGGCCAACGCCCAGCCCTCCTCCGGCCGGCGTCCCCTCGCCGGAGATCCACAGTAGAAAACCCTAGCCCTATTTCTCTCCCCCGTGTCCGACACAGGACACGAGTCCTGTGTCGTGTCGGACACGATTTTGCCTGGATTTTCAGGTCCCCTTCAGGTGCGTATAACTTTTTGCTCGTAGCTCTGTTTTCGATTCCGCAAATTGCGTTGTGAAGCCTGTATGACCCTCTCGGTGTCCGGATAAACTGTTCGGGACATCGCGTCCTGTGGTGATCGCACACCGCGATCCAAAAACAGGAAAAACCAGACCCTGTTTCACCCCCGGAACTGAGTATGCCCCGCCAAACGGGACGACTTGGTCGCGTGCGGTCTTCACAGATACGTGCGCACCGTCGATACGGACGTGTGAGATTTTACGGAAGCTGATTCGGGTGTGCATGCACACCGGAATCAACGCGTATCCGCGGACATCGCCCCGTATCCGGCTTTTCTGCAATTCACCCTAACTTCGTGCACATATGTCGGATCGAGACGAAACTTGCGCCATCGGACTCGTAGCGATACGCTGGTCCTGTGGGTCAAGTTTGGTTCGATTCTGAGAACGTTGACGAAATCGCGTGTCGTGGGCCCTACAGGCCCCGCTCAACGGGCGATTTTGTGTTCGGCTCATCGGAATCCAATTCTGGAAGTTCCGTTGGGTTCGTATCAGCGTTCCTGACCTGTCAACACTAAGTTTGGTGAATTTGGAGACCTTTGACCCGGACACGCTTTTCGGTGCAAAACGGGCCCACCGGCGGACCCCGTTTTGACCCGAAACTGCCGTTTTTGCCCTTGTCTCCAAATTGGACCCAAGGACAGGCGTTTCTAGCTAATTGACATCTTCTGAGAGTGATGGTAATGTCTATTTCAGCCTTTGGACTCATCTCTGGATTTTTCCCCAAGAACCATATTAATCAGATCCAAACAACAGGCAAGTACCTGTACTTCAAGTTAATCTTTATATATTATGATAATTAATTCCTTGCCATACATGTACCCTTGATGTTTACACCTAGTGTTAGAAATGTTGAATTTCATGTCTTGAATATTGGTAGTTCCTGTCTTGTTTTTCATGTCGGATGGGAGAATACTAAGGAGGCATGTAGTTTACCCTTTCCCCTGGATTGTCTAATAGCTGTTGGTACACGACTGTCCATCAGGCGGATCTCGATTATATTGTCTAATAGCCGTTTATGACGGCCGGATTAGCCTTATAAACCCCTACATGCCAACTATGTATTCTAAAAACAAACACAAGTTCACACAGATAGTTCTGGTCATGTTATATTTCTTGCTGGCTATTGTAGTTTCATTTCCTGTTTCATTTATTTCTGTTTCTTATATTCCTGTTTACAGCTAACTCTGAGATAATAATGTTCTGCTAATGCTGTTTCTCAACATGATATCCAATATTTAATTGTCATAAAATATTTAGTTTAATCTTGTTGTGCACTGTGTACTTTGCTCCTTTCCTGACTGGATCTGTTGTTTAGGCGATGATAAGAACCTTGCCCCCACCTATTATGGTCCCTATGAGGCAGCAGGTGATACAGTTGCAGAGCCAGTTCCCGCACAGGAAGCTACTCCTGCTGAGTAGTTAGCAGTAGTTATCTTACTTTTGCTCTTTATCTTAGCAATCGGGTTTGTCTCCGATTTTATTCTGATTCCTGTACTAAAATATTTGAATCTGTTGTCACATTTATTTCAGTTGCAATCTTAAGTTTCATTTCTCATTATTATCTTGCCTATGTTATTTGTGAATGAGCTAGTTAGTAATTATGGATTGACCAAGACAGCGTACTACCGCCGATTCTGCGGCATAGGCTGGACGTACCCACACACTCGTGCCCGAATTTTCGGGTGCGGGTCGTGACAAAAAGGGTTTAGGTTGTGTTCTTCAGCAGCATGGGAAAGTGATTGCCTATGCATCCAGGCAATTGCGTCCTCATAAAAAGAACTATCCTACCCATGATTTGGAGTTGGCAGCCGTCATATTCGCCCTGAAGTTGTGGAAACATTATTTGTACGGAGAGCGTATGGAGATCTTCACAGACCACAAAAGCTTGAAGTACGTTTTTACGCAGAAGGAGTTGAACATGAGGCAGCGTCGGTGGTTGGAACTGATGAAGGATTTTGATATCTCTTTGCAATATCATCCTGGGAAAGCCAATGTAGTTGTCGATGCTTTGAGCAGGTATCCGGTAGCTATATTCTTGACGCAGGATCGATATTTGTTGGAGGACTTGGAGAGCTTGGGCATTGAGATAATTGTTCCTGGGTGTGCTATGCAAATGTGGGGATTGCAGATACACTCAGATTTGATGGACAGGATCAAGGCAGCACAGTATGATGATGTATCTTTGAGGAGTATCAGAGCTCAAGTGAGAGCAGGATTGGAGGATGATTTCACTATTGCAGAGGATGGATCTTTGAGGCATGGAGTTAGAATGTGTGTGCCTAGTGGGGAGTTACGAGAGGAGGTATTGCAGGAAGCGCATCGCTCTCAGTATTCCATACATCCAGGTGCTAACAAGATGTATCGGGATATACGAGAGAGTGTGTGGTGGTATGGCATGAAGAGGAAAGTGGTACAGTTTGTATCCAGATGCTTAGTGTGCCAGCAGGTGAAAGCCGAGAGGCAGAGGCCAGGAGGTTTACTTCAGCCATTACCCATTCCAGAGTGGAAGTGAGAACACATTACTATGGATTTTGTGTCCGGACTTCCACGATCTCCAGGAGGGAAAGACGCGATTTGGGTCATTGTTGATAGACTGACCAAGTCGGCCCACTTTTTGCCTTTTAAGGTGGGTTTGTCTACGGAGAAGCTGGCAGAGATGTATGTGAGGCAGATCGTTAGGATACATGGAGTTTCCGTCAGCATAGTCTCAGATCGAGATAGTCGTTTTACTTCTCATTTCTGGAGGAGTTTGCAGGAGAGTTTGGGCACTCAGCTCAAATTCAGTACTGCATATCATCCCCAGACAGATGGGCAGTCAGAGAGGACTATCCAGACTCTCGAGAATATGTTGCGCACTTGTGTACTAGATTTTGGGGGTTCTTGGGAGGACCATCTCCATTTGGTAGAGTTTGCTTACAACAACAGTTACCAGGCCAGTATAGAGATGTCACCTTTTGAAGCTCTATATGGTCGGAGGTGTCGTACTCCTTTGTCTTGGGACGATGTTGGAGAGAGAGTTTTGCTTGGGCCAGAAATGGTTGTGGAGGCAGCAGAGAAGGTTCAGTTGATTAGAGACAGACTTCGAGTGGCGCAGGACAGACAGCGGCATTGGGCCGATAGCCATCGGAGACCTTTGGAGTTTGAGGTATAGTTTAGATTTTGTTTGTGCTTGTTCTTGTTTGTTATAGATTAAGTTCTTAAGGTGATGTTTTGTTCTAGGTGGGTAGTTTGGTGTTTCTGAGGATTTCTCCGACACGAGACACGATTCGCTTCGGTGGAGGCGGAAAGCTTAGTCCGCGATTCATCGGACCTTTTACTATTCTAGAGAGGGTCGGTACAGTTGCTTATAGACTAGACTTGCCACCTGCATTGGAGGGAGTGCACAACGTATTTCATGTGTCACAGTTGAGACGATACGTGGCAGATCCTAGTCATGTATTGGATCACTCAGAGATAGAGGTGGGCCCTACTCTTAGCTATCCAGAGCAGTCAGTTGAGATTCTGGATCGGAGAGAGAAGGTGTTGAGGAACCAGACTATTCCTTTGGTGCGTGTCGTATGGAGGCATCACTCTCCGGGGGAGTCTACCTGGGAGAGAGAGGATGACATGCGAGAGCGTTATCCATATTTGTTTGTACCTTGAGGTATGTTAATTCTCTAGTTATGTTCTGTTCATTGTTATATTTTGTTCATTAGTTAGTTGTGATTCTTTAGTTCTGTTCTGTAATTTTCTGGGGGTAGTTTTCATCTTTAAATTTCGAGGACGAAATTATTTTAAGGAGGGTAGACTTGTCACTACCACATTTTAGGAAAAAGGGTATTTTAGTAATTTCCTATTTAAATAAATATTGTGCATGGTAAATAATTTTTGTTGTATTATTTAATTTTTGTTAGATGTTATTTAATTATTTTGGACTTATTTTAGTGGACCCAACTAGTTTAGTTTGGACCCATGGACCAACATGAATTAAATAGTTAGACTTGGCCCATTTAGAAAGCCCATGGTTAAGGAGATGGATTAAATTAATTAAGTGATTAGACTAGAAGCTTCCTTCCTTAATTATTTCTTCATGAGAGGCCCCAAGGGGTACATTGGATATTTTACAATTGCTTGGGGAGGGGGGCATGGCCGGCCTATATTAGGAGGGGGGAATTTCTCTCTCCTCTCATTCTCATTTCCAATCTAGATCTAGAATTTCCCACTACCAAATTCCCTCCATTCCCATTCCAATTCTGTACCAAATTCATTCCAAATTCTTTCCAATTTATCATTAAAAAGTTGAGAAGCAAGGATCTAGAAGGAGGAAGCAAGGATTTAGAAAGAGGATCAATGATCTACAATTTGGAAGCAAGTTTATCTCAATTGGAGGTTTCATTGGGAATCCATCTTCCAATAGGTATAATTCAGTTTTTCCCATTTAAATAGCTTCTAAATATGGGATTTAATCATGTAAAATTAACCTATATGTATGTACTACCCATAGGACTTTGTTTTGTGTTCATATGAGACCCATGGAGAAAGTTATGGTGCTTTTTGTGTCAATTTTGTTGGAATTCCGAATTTACATTTTGTTGTGTGTGTCAATTGATCCTATAGATCAATTAGGCATGTATTTTTGTGTTTGGGGCTTGTGTCGTGTCCATATTTGGTACATGTGGTTCGTATCCCAACTATTTGGTGATACGTGTCATTTTGGGGATTTTCCCTCCGACACGGGGCTTTGAACATGTCGTATTTTGACACGGACATATAGATCTACTTTTGACACTTTAATTTATTCATAAATATTATTTGTGACTTATTTGTGTCTTTCGGGGTACAATTGGTTGTGTGTTGGACTCGTGTCGCATGCGTATCCTAGATCTAGTGGGATACGGTGGGATACTCTCCAATTTGGTGTGTTTGTGTGTAGATCTAATTAATTATGCTTTAAATTCTTTATTTATAATTAGTAAATATATATAGATATTATATATTCATTTTAGTGTATTTATTATGATGTTGTAGCATAGATCTATATTTTTATGTATTTTAATATGATGTATAAATATATGTATGTAGCTTTCTTGCATGCAATTATATATGTACTTATGTTAAATATATATATATATTATACATAAATATTTTATAAAATATATTTATGTGTTTAAATGTGTAATTACATTATTTATAATTATTATATAATTATTTGTATATTAATGAATGTGTTTTTATGTGTGCTTCTAGCCATGTAAAATACGTACATTAATATGTGCATTGTGTTTTGTAACTAATAGTATTTGATTGTATATATATAAGTATATATATTTATCTAATTGTTTTATATATATTTATATATATATATTGATTTATATATAGATTTATATATATATAGATTTATATATATATATTTATATATATATATATTTCTGTGTTTTAGTGACAGTAGATTTGTGACAGTGAAACTGTCGCTAATTAGACGGGTCAGCAGCAGCCGCTGTAGCAGTGGCGACGGGTATTAATGACAAAGCCGCCACTGTCATTAATACCCATGCAGTGGGCGGGATTCGCAGCAGCAGCGACGGATTTTTCAGCGACAACTGAGAACTGTCACCAATAGGTGACAGCAGTGCAGTTTGCACAGCGGCTTTTGGCGACGGTGGTTTCAGTGACAGTAGTAACTGTCACTGAAAGCCTATTTTATTTAAATTTGTATTTTAACTCACTGTTTTCAGTGACGTTTTGGCAGATTTAAATTATATATTATATTTTATATTTGTATATATATATATATGTATATATATAAGTGTTTTGTGAGGTATAATACTAATAATAATATATTATTTTATTTGGTTTGTATATACATTATTTAGAGTGTATAATATTGTGTTATTAGTATACTTTGTGTGGGTATCTTTTGGGATCTAATTTTGATTCCTAAATTATTGTATTTTATTTCCATATTATTTTATATAGAGGTCTTGTGAGGTTGACCTTGGTTTGACCATGTTTGACTTTAGAGTTGACCATAGTTGACTTTTGACTTAGAATTTATTTATTGACCTAGGAGTTGACTAATTTGACTTGTTCTCTTTCCGGGACCTTGTATTAATGTGGTATTCCATATCTAGGTCTTCGAGGTACCGAGTCAGACATCTGTGAGACTGTTCATTGGACTTCAGGCGAGTACATTCTCTGATAGTTTCTCATTTATGATATCCTCTATGTTCGTTGTATCTAGTGTAGATTTATATGTTTCTCTCGACACTATGGTTACACGGATTGGTATATCCGGATCTCGTCATAAGATGTTATTCCTTGGTATATGGTGTATATGGTGCAAGTATTGTTTCATTGGTTATCTTGTACATGTACAGACACCGATTTTCGGGAGGAGTCGCTCTCTTCTTGGGGAATCTAGTGCCATAGCATACCGTGGTTGGATCTATTATACCAGTTGGGGGTGGAGAGTATTAGTATAGATATGTGATCAAATCCCTATTGAATAAAGTACTGGTAAGCGAATAGTGTTGATCATGCACTGCACGTATGATTAGCCAGGCCGCATTGCATCTTGCCCAAGTCGATCACATGTTAAGCTAGTACTCACACACTTAGTCATTAGTATTATTGTTTCATTGGCATATTGTTCATTATTGTATTTCCTTCCAGTATTTCCTTATTGTCTATATATTTCTATTGTGCATCTTGTTTATCCACAGCTATTTACTGTTACATAGTTTTTATCATTAATTGAGAACTGCTGTTAGGGTTGTACTCTGCTCCTTTCCTGACTGGATATATTTTTTCAGATGACACTGAGGAGTACCCTACCTATTATGGACCCCAGGATGTTGTGGGTTTAGATTCTGAGACCCTGGCTCAAGAGGGACTTATCCCAACTGAGACAGTTGACCCTGGAGTTGTAGCTTTGTAGTATTGTAGTATTCTTTTGTACTGGATTTGTCTCCAGCTTATTTTGTTGCTCTTCAGACTCATTGATGTATTATTTTAAACTCATGAGTTGTATGGTGAATATTCTATTCCTATCTGATTCGTGTTCCTTCTATCTTAGTTCTGTGATTGAGTATACTATCATTATTGGTGGTTCATTATATTAGATAGATTATCTAGACAGCGTTCTACCGCCGATTCTGTGGCGTAGGCTGGGCGTTGTTTCCGACTAGTACCCTTACCCCGGGTGCGGGTCGTGACAATTATATCGACGGTATATCGATTTATTGGAATCCAGACTTGCTGTATTTTTCTAACTCTGGACCGATATATCGACGGTGTACTGGACTGTACCAACGGTATGCCGATTATGCTCTTTCTTTAGGAATTCTTGGTTTTTCACGATTTTATTTTGATTCTTCTAAATTTTGCTTGGATATGCGATTACTTGACCTGATTAGACAAGAACTTACATGGCTTCAGATGACTTGATTTGGCTTTACTCAGTTTTACCTGGCTTTGCCCGGCTACTCGTGATGACATGATTGACTCAACTTGACTTGGCATGACTTTACCTGGCTTCATCGGACATGGCTTGACTTGGTTTTACTTGGCTTCATCTAGATGGACATGGCTTCACTTGGTTGTACATGATTTTATCTAGCTTCATATGGCTTTACCTGGCTTCACATGGCTTTAATTGGATTCACATGACTTGGTTGTTGTCGTAGCTTACATTAGTCCATTTATGCAATGTATATTAAAACTAGTTTATATCACTATTATAACTTGTTTTGTTGCTTCATGTCTATGATGGATTCTGCAGAATACCACACCCGTATTTATACTAGAAACTGTTAGGGGTTAATAAATAGAGATGCACTTAGTACATGGCTAAAAAATTTTCTAGATTGCATGTAGTCCCATTTATTCATATAGTTATCTTATGGAGTATCTTGTGGAGTATCCAATGGTTTATCTTATAGAGTATCTTGAGGAGTATCTGATGCTGGTTTGTGCGTATGGATATCCCAGATAGATTGTAGTGGCATGCGATCAGAAAGAACTCTAGTATCACGTTGCATTATAATTGTTAGTAATTAGGATTGTGAAACCATAGTTAGTTAAAGTATCAAGCCATACTTATATGATTTGCCGTGATTTATAGATGATGGTTAGTCTAGGCTTGCATGATCATATCTTTATTTACAGTACTTGTTATTCTATTTTGCTTACTAGTTCAGGATATGTCTCTTTTGCAGGTTTACAGTATTTTTTTTATTATCCTGAGATTATTTACATTCAGTCTTTACACATTCAGTCTTTACTTCCAGTATTAGTATTGCTTATGTTGTTGGTTTAAGTTCCTAGATTGGCTTCCTTTGTGGTACTTGCTATTTGGGGTCTGACCCCACTAGTTTTGCATGTCCAGATCCAGTACCAGCACCAGAGGATATTTCGTACTTTCTTAAGGATGGTGATCACCAGGAGCACCAGACCACTTGGGTGGGTTTTCTTACTTCCCCGCTTTGATGTACATTCTACTTTTGTTGGCGTTTAGCCACCGAGCACGTATTTAGCTCGTGTTTTGAATTGATCAGTTAGCCTACGGGTAATAACATGATTGGCATATCCTAGGGTTGATCATGTATGACTTAGATTCTGGCTAGTTTATTCATTTTATGTTTACTAGCTTCATGATCATCTGTATATTATAGTTTAGGACACTTTACTATTATATTTCAGCTGATCTTATATCTTGTTATTATTCTTATAGTTCTTGTGGTTGAGATACTTAGGCTTGACTATTAGTTTGTAGTAGTGACCCCTCATGTCGTACAACTTCACTGTATATACAGAGTATCAGTGTGCCCTAAGTATACTTAGCTAGTCTTGTCAGTCCCGCTCTCCAGTATTTTGGTTTTAGGGCATGACATAGTTTTAGTAGTGGCCCATGCATGTCTGGTTTTTACATATATATGGGGGTTATTGCTGTTGCTAGATGTCTCAATCCTCAATTATTCCCCTTGATCCCTAGTCATTTTTCTCCATCCCTGATTCTTGATATAATATCTTCTTATTCGTTGATATATCATGTTCTTCGATTGACTCTTGTGCCCTTAACTTTTAGGGGCACTGTTCCAGTTACTATCGACCAGATGGATCGAGTGCAGCTCGAGGAGGGTCAACATTCGGGAGCCAGCGTATTTCTGGAGTTCAGCCTCAGGATTCAGTGGCAGAGTCTAGAGTAGATCCCGAGGCAGATCGGCAGGCAGTACCGGACCAGCAGGCAGCACCAGTACACCCAGTTCAGCACGAGTAGCACCAGAGTTACGTACTCACTCAGTCGGTCCAGACAGCGTTGGAGAGAGGTGGTTCTCAGATTCTTAATTCTGCGACCAGCTTCAGGCGTCTCAGTCCTACGTACTTTTATGGCACAGATGATGTGATCTCTTCTGATGCTTGGCTACATGACACTGAGGCCATCTTGGAGGTAGCAGGGACTCCGGCTAGAGAGCGTGTAGCAGTAGTGAGGCTATAGTTGTTGGGCTTGTCTAGTGACTGGTGGGAAGCGCATGAGAGTTCTCTCACAACACCGATTCCATGGACGATTTTTAGTGAGAGGTTCCAGGCGAGGTATTTTGACGCAGTGACCCTTTATGAGCTTCAGCAGAGGTTTAATAACCTCAGGAAGGAGGGTAGGACCGTCGACTGTTACATGGAAAAGTTTGCAAGGCTTAGTCAGTTTTCTCCTACTTTGGTAGCGACCGAGTTGGAGAGGGCGAGGAGGTTCTAGCAGGGAATCCATTTAGAGATTATCTTGGCAATGAAGCAGCATGAATTTTAGTCCATTAACGCTGTCATGCGGGCAGCCATGAGGTATGAGTACACATCGCAGAGGATTACAAATTGAGTTCAGAGCCAGAAGAGGCCCAATGTTTCAGGAGGATCAACATCCCAGTCATCAGCACCATCTCTAGCAGTTTGAGCCATGATAATTGGATCTCTAGGAGGACAACATCATCTCAGCTGTCTTCCCAGATGCTCCCTTAGCAGAGGCAGTCTTCTTCTTCTTCTTCTTCTTCTTCTTCTTCTTCCCGAAGTTGTTTCCATTATGGAAAACCTGGGCATATAGTATCAAAATGTCATAAGGCACAAGGATTATACTTGGTGTGTGGGATATTAAACCACATGGTCAAAGCATATCCTAGGAGGAACCATACTGGATCATCATCAGTCCAATCAGCAGTTCGGCCAACAATGCCGCAGTATAGGACACAAGCACCAGTGCAACAGCCACAGATTAAAAGGCCTTTGCCTCCATAGGCTCAGGAATTACAATAGAGTATGCATCTGTATGCGCAGGCCTAGGCACATGCAAGACCTAGATGTCAGCAACAGAGGGGACCAATACCCAAAGGGCAGGGTCGAGCCTTTTTGCTATCGATGGAGGAGGCTTTGGCAATATGAGAGGTGGTAGTAGGTACCATTCTCGTCCACTTTTATTTAGCTACAACTTTATTTGATTCTGGTGCATCACATTCATTTATATCTACACGCTTTGCGACACGAGTTGGATTAGAGTCTGAGTCCTTACCTATAAGGTTGAATATACTTACTGGTAATGGTCTCAAGGGAGTAGATAAAGTATATCCCTCATATAGAGTTATAGTGTGCGAGGGAGAGTTTCTTGCGAGGCTGATAGAGTTTTCTTTGGACGATTATGATATCATTCTTGGGATGGATTGGTTGAGTGCGAGACAGACAATGATAGATTGACATAGTGGCAAGGTTATCTTTCATGTACCTGGTGGAGAGGAGTTCTCATTCTTGAAAGGTGCAATAGAGTTACAGGAGGTTACATTGATGATGACAAAGGCTGAGGAGGTACAGTTTCCCAAGGTAGTTTGTGAGTTTCTTGACGTATTTCTCGATGAGCTACCAGGTGTATCACCAGTTAAAGATATAGAGTTCTACATTGATTTGATCCTGGGGGTAGAGCCAGTTTCAGAGAGAGCTTATAGGATGTCACCATCTGAGTTGAAGATCTTGTACTGGATGATTGAGGAGTTGAGAACCAAGGGATTCATTAGACCTAGTGCATCACCTTGGGGAGCCCCATTACTTCTTGTTAAAAATAAGGATGGTTCATCATATTTAGTTATTGATTATAGAATACTAAATACGATAACCATTAAGAACAAGTATCCCTTTCCCAGGATAAATGACTTGTTTGATCAACTCATTTTGGCAGCTGTATTTTCTAAGATCGATTTGTAGTATGGATATCATCAGATCAGAGTCAGAGAGCAGGACATACCCAAGACGCCGTTCAGATCTAGAAATGGTCATTGGAAGTTCCTAGTTATGCTATTTGGAGCGACCAATGCACCAGCTATATTCATGTCTCTCATGAATAGCATCTTCATGCCTTACCTACACCAGTTTATGATAGTGTTTATTGATAATATCTTGGTCTATATTCGGAGTGAGGAAGAGCATGAACAGCATATTTGTGTGGTTCTTCAAATTCTTCGAGAGCAGCAACTGTGCGTGAAGTTCAGCAAGTATGAGTTCTGGCTTGATCGTATCTCATTCTTGGGATATATCATTTCTGGTGGAGGAGTCGAGGTGGATCCCAAGAAGGTGGAGGCTATTGAGAATTGGCCAGTACCTCGTATAGCTTCAGATGTGCGCAGTTTCTTGGATCTAGCATGCTACTACAGACGGTTTATGGTAGACTTTGCTAGGATCTCTGCACCCTTGACACGGATGACGTGTAAGGATTTACGCTTTGAGTGGTCAGATGCTTGTCAGACTTCTTTTGAGAAGCTCAAGCGAAGTTCTATTTTGGCTCCTATTCAGACACTTCTAGTGGACCAGATGGGTTCTCATTGTATTGTGATGCTTCAGGAGTGGTACTAGGGTGTGTCCTTATGCAGCATGACAGAGTGATAGCTTATGCGTCTCGACAGCTTCGAGACCATGAGAAGTGTTGTCCGACGCATGTTCTTGAGTTGGCAGCAGTAGTGTTTGTACTTAAGCTATGGAGGCATTACCTATATGGTGATCGAGTGGATATCTTCATAGACCACAAGAGCTTGAGGTATGTATTCACACAGAAGGAACTCAACATGCGTCAGAGGAGGTGGCTCGAGTTATTATGAGACTATGATCTTGACCTTTAGTATCATCCAGGGAGGGCCAATGTCGTAGCAGATGCTTTGAGCAGGAGAGGAGGATCTTACTTCTTGACAAAGCAGCGCCAAATTTTGGAGGATCTGCAGGATATGGGTATCGAGGTAGTATTACCTGACGATATCGGCTTTATGGCGAGTATGTAGGTTCAGTCTTCTTTAGTTGATTGGATCAGAGCAGAGCAGACTGGTGATATCAAGTTTCAGCAGTTCAGAGTAGAGTGTGAGTTAGGACGCAGACCAGAGTTGAGCATTCATGAGGATGTGACACTCCGGTTTGGGAGTCAATATTGTGTCCCGAGAGGAGATATCCGGTAGGAGATTATGTCAGAGGCCCACAGTTCTCAATACTCAGTGCATCTAGGAGGGACGAAGATGTATCAGGATATTTGTCAGTACTTCTGGTGGAATGGTATGAAGAGGGAGATAGCTCGGTTCATTTCTTGGTATTTAGTCTATCAGCAGGTTAAGGCTGAACATCAGAGACAGGCCGGACTACTTCAGCCTTTATCGATTTTGGAATGGATGTGGGACCATATTACTCTGTACCTTGTGACCGGTCTTCCAAGATCTCCGTTTGGCCGAGATGCTATATGGGTTATAGTGGATCAACTCACGAAGGTTACTCACTTTCTTTCTTTCAGAGTGGGCCAGTCTACAGAGAAGCTAACTGAGATAGATAGTCAGATTATATGGCATGCCAGTTAGCATAGTCTCAGATAGAGGTTCGTGATTCACGTCTCATTTCTGGCAAAGCCTACAGCAGAGTCTGGGTACTAGGTTGAAGTTTAGTTCAGTCTACCATCCACAGACAGACGGACAATCGGAGCATACTATTTAGACTTTTGAGGATATGCTTCGAGCTTATACACTTGACTTCAGTATATTTTGGGAGGATCACTTGCATTTAGTAGAGTTCTCTTATAACAACAGCTTCCAGACGAACATTCAGATGGCACCCTTCGAGGCTTTGTATGGTTGGAGATGTAGATCACCATTAGCTTGGTATAACATTAGCGAAAGGCATATGCTTGGTCCAGAGATGATTGCTCAGTCGGTTGGACTGATCAGGAAGATCAGAGAGCATCTCAGATTAGCTCAGGATCATCAACATTATTGGGCAGATCAACATCGTCGTCATCTTGAGTTCTCTATCGGCGACCATATATTTCTGAGGGTTTTGCCTACCCGTGGAGTTATCAGATTTGGGGTACGGGGAAATCTTAGTCCTAGATATGTAGGCCCGTTCGATAATATCGAACGAGTTGGAGACGTATCATATCGTCTAGCTCTTCCACCATCGCTTCATGAGGTACATGTCGTCTTTCGCGTATCTCATTTGTGCCTGCATATTCTAGACCCGAGCCATATTCTGGATCATTCTGAGTTGGTCGTTGGTACCGACCTATCATATGAGGAGAGGCCCGTATCTTTTTTGGACCAGAGGGAGAATGTTCTCAAGAACTAGACTATCAAATTAGTTCATATTTCTTGGGGGCATCATTCACTGGGCGAGTCGATATGAAAGCGCGATGACGATATACGTACTCGTTATCCATTTCTCTTTGACTCGGGAGGTATACTTATTCGTATACCGTGTCCTATCTTAGCATGTGCATGCGATTGATTGTTAGCTTATCTGTTATGTCTGTTATTATTTCTTTTCTGATTTCTTATTATTGCCCAAAATTTTTTATGCTCACATGAGTTTTCTGCTTGTTTTAGTTCCGTGCTTGCTTTCTTGGATTTTTTTGTTAGTTGATTTTGGATCCTTATGAAAATTTTGAGGACACGATTTTTCTAAAGAGGGGAGAGTTGTGAGACTCGTCTCACAGTATTCGTATTTTATGGGGATACGCATTTTGTGTTATTTATTATATTTTATTGGTTCTCGAGGAAGCTCAAAAATTTTTAAAATTGAAACTTTACTACCTGACCGGTATACCGACGGTATACTACAGCATACCGACGATATAATGTCCGGCAGATATTTGTTTTACTTGTCGAGATATTTTTGAGATTTTTTTTATAAATACTACTTAAGTTTCATTTCATTTTTTCTTTCTTTTTTTTTCTATATATTATCTTCATACTTTTTTTCTCGAGCTCGGAGCTTGGTCTTGAGACCTGGAGTATGATTTCTGAACCCCTTCGTGGTGGTGTGTAACTACCACTTTTTACCATAGGGGTATTTTGATAATTTTGTATGTTGTTAAATTTTTTTAATATTATTTTATATTAGTGATTGCTTAGAATTATATTAGTGTTAGTTAGTGGCTAGCCAATTAGAATTTGTAAGTGTTAATTAGTGCAAATTATTTTTAGTTATGACTTTAGTAATTAGAATTAATTAAGTTTAGTTGCCATGAAAAGAATATTACTCTTAGTTGCAGAGATACATTCCTTTTGTTAATTAGATTCCATTCATGATAAATGGAGAGGGATTAACTTGATATTTTGGCATGACCAAAGCTTACTATAAGAGATAAGTTTAATTTAGGGTTCATCCATTTATTTTATTTTATTCTTAGCCTCCATCTTCTCCAAAGCTTCTTCTTTTCCAAGTAAACCAATTCTCCACCAAATTTCTTTCCAACCACTCTCATTTTTATTCATTCTCACCATCATGAAGGCCTAGAGCATTGGAGAGCACAAGGAGATCCATAGGAGAGGATCTTGCTAGAAGATCGTGTCTAACTCATCTCTTCCGTCTCCAAATTCGGAATTCTTCAAAGGGGCTACCAAAATACTAGATAATTCTCTCAATTTTATCAAATTCATGGTTAAAAACACCCTTGGTCATGTAGGAACCTTCCCATGATTAAATTTAACTTTCTATTGGTAGATCTAGGTACCAGGAGTCCTCAATTTGGTAGATCTAAGTTGGTGTAATAATTTTGGGGCTCAATTTGGGGAAAATCCTAATTGTTTCCATTGAGTGTGTATATTGTGTCCTAATGAGGACTATTGATATTTATTTAATGGTGTGAATGTGTTTTTATATCCAAAATTGGACACATAGAGTTTGTATCATGATATGCCATGATACGTATAGGTGAATTTGATAAATTGGGTGTATACATGTGTTCTTTTGTCCAAAATAGCCTAAAATTTAGTCACATTTTTAGGAGCCATAGCAACTTAGAAATACCATAACTGCTAACTCAGAACTCCGATTAATCTTCCATTTTTTTAAATAACCTTATCAAAGTTAGCTTTCCAAATATATAAATAAATAGGCCAAATTTATTCTGAAACTTTTTGTAAAACTGTTTAAGTGCCAGGTGTCTGAAAGACGAACATGTTTCTGTGTTTTTGCGATTTTGGGAGCTCCTGGACAAAAAATGTGATCTGTTTGAAGTTTTGAAAAGATGATATGAAGGGCTACGACATACTTTAATCCTAGAATTTGTTGAATATGTATAATAGGTGCAGTACTGATTACAAGTAGAGAACTGACTATACGACATAGGCATTTTGTATATCCTATGAGCTTAGGTAGTATGGATATCAAGTGAGTGTAGGTATCATAGGTTGTCAAGTATATATATATATATATATATATATATATATATATATATATATATATATATATATATATATAAGTGTTAGGAAATATGTGTTAGTTAGTGTGTGTGTTAATGTTGATACAAGCGGTTATCAAGTGAGCCAAATATATGTAAGTTATATGTCAATGTATTAGAGTTTGGGGCAAGGTACTAGTTTGATACTTGGGTACCATGAGGATATTGGTATCATGACACTCAAGTATCATGAGTGAGGGTAAGTGAGTATTAGGGCTTGAGTAAGGTATCCTATTTGGTATCAAGTATTAGTATTAGAGTTAGTTGGGTAAGTATCTAGGAGGATAAGGTATTGGTCAAGATACAAAGATATTGGGTAATATGTTAAGGTATTGGTTAAGATAATAGCTAGGTAATGAGGAAATACTAAGGTAATAGCTAGGTAATGAGGTAATACTAAGGTATTTGCTAGGTATTAAATATTAGACTAAGTTATTGTATATATTAGTATATCTATATAGCATATATGATATTATTATATCATAGCTAACTAGTATGCCTTTAAAATCTAGTATTAGCATTGTATTGATCCATAGTTGAGGTATTGGTGATATGACTAAGGTATTAGTCTAGAAGCTTGGATATTAGTAAAGTATTGACTAGTATGGACTAGAAAACCTAGTTTAGCCAAGGTTTTGACCCTAGAACTAAGGTATTAACTAATAATTAAGGTATTTGAGATACGCGCTAAGGTATTAGGTAAATGTGTGATACGGGTTAAGATACCGTGATACAGATTAATGTAAATAGTTTTAGGCCAAGGTATTGCTAAAAATTATAAGTAGAAGTATATATTAGGATAATATATGCTAGAAACTTATTAGTATAGCCTAGAAATCTAGTATTAACCTAGTATTAACTAATATTGACTAGTTTGACCTAGTTAACACCTAAAAACCAAATAGTGACTTGTTAAGACCTAATATAACTTTATAAACCTTGTAAATAGGTAAAATTAACCTAGAAACTAGAAAATAACCTAGTTTGACTACTATGACCTAGTTTTGACCTAGAAATCTAGTTTTGAGTTAATTAAATATATTGTTGACTTCAAAATACTATTTGACCTTGATACATCATATATAGGTCACTTGGACTCCAGTTAAGACACTATTGAAATTCATTGCTCCGGACCTCAGGCGAGTACATTCTTTGATAGTTTATATTATTTGATATTTACTATGATTCATATATTTAGTGGTGTTATATTTGATTCCTGATACGAGGGTGCACGGACTGGTATATAGCTTGGATCTTCAATCATGAGGCATTACTTGGTTATCGTATTGACATCGTACACGGTATTATTTGTTCTGTCTATTTACCTTCATTACCTGTATATCATATTCTTATTGCTTATTTATTCTCATATTGCCCTTGCCAGGATATTTATATATTGATAGTTCTTTTTTTATTCATCATTTATTGCATCTACTAATACTGTTTTATAGTGTTTATCAATTAACTGGAATTTATGTTAGGGTTGTACTCATTCCATCATGACTGGATAATATTTTTCAGGCTTTGTTGTGCTCTACGTTCCTGAGTACCTTTGCATTGTGGACCTAGAAGTGACCTCTGGTAAGATCTAGGCTAGTATTTCTCTATCTTAGTGCCATGTCTTAGTTTTATTTTTGTTAGATTATTGTTGGATTATCTTCCTTCATTCACATCTTTCTTTAGTTATTGTGATTGAGTACTATTTGTGATTAGTTAGACTTTTATTGATTATAGACGACCAAGACAACGTTCTACCATCGATATTGCGACGTAGGCTAGACGTACCCATATACTCGTGTCCGAATATCCGGGTGAGGATTGTGACATGGTGGACTAGAAGGTTTAGGCTGGGAGCTCATTTTAGGCAAGTACACCTTGTCAATTTCGTGAACTTCTTTTATTTTTTGTTATTTTACTTTCCTAGAGCTTTGGTTGTTACTTTTTAGCTAGACATACTTTACTATAGTTATTCTTATCGTGATTTCTAGCCTAGTGACCATTTTGATTTTGATTTCTGGTAGAATATTGTTCCATTCCTTTTTGGTAACTAGGTAACGAATGCGATACATGAGTTGTGATCGTAAGATTTAGTCCATATTGTGATATGAGACTTACCCTAGACTTGACTTCTTGTTAGAATTGGTTCTGGTAATTTTAGGGGTATGATTTGGGTCCCAAAAATTAGACTTGACTTTAACCATGTTTATCCTTAGAAATCGCCATACCGACGGTGACCACCTTAGATTTTTAGATATTTTCTATGAACCCTATCGGCATACCGACGGTGTACTATAGTGTACCGACGGTATACAGATCCTTGCCAACATTGTTAACCAACTTCAGAATATTTGTCTTGGCTGGCATACCGACAGTATACTACGGTATACCGACAGTATACCAATTTGGGAAACTTTGTTTTTCAGAACCATTCTTGCCTAGTTGAAACAACATACCGACGGTATACCAATTTTTTAAAATCCAGACTTGCTGTGCTTTTCCTATCTCTGGACCGGTATACTGACGGTATATCGATCGTGCTCTTTCTTTAAAAATTCTTGGTTTTTTACGATTTAATTTTGATTCTTCTGGATTTTGCTTGGACATGCGATGACTTAACCTGATTGGACATGAACTTAAATGGCTTTAGATAACTTGACTTGTCTTTACTCGGTTTTACCTGGCTTTGCCCGGCTACCCGTGATGACATGATTGACTGGACTTGACTTGGCATGACTTTACATGGCTTCATCGGACATGGCTTGACTTAGTTTCACTTGGCTTCATCTAGATGGACATGGCTTCACATGGTTGTCAATAGTTTTACCTGGCTTCACATGGCTTTACTTGGCTTTACTTGGATTCACATGGCTAGGTTGTTGTCATGGCTTATATGAGTCCTTTTGTGCATGTCATGCCCCAGTGTCAAAATACCGAGGGACTAGCCACGTGGCAATGGCCAGCAGCATGACCCCAAAGGGCAAACCCAATTTAATGGACCCATTAGAGTGTACTTAAGCTGTAATAAATATAAATGCAGTCTACAACGTCTATCACAGAATAATTCTAATCTCATCCACAAAAAGTAATATAACTCAATATGATAGACTAATCAAGATAACAGATAAAGAAAATAGTCCATTATTAAGTCAACGTATATAGTATCTCGGGGAACAACATGATAAAATAAGAGAAGAGAATAAGTCATACATAAGTCCACGAGTCAAGATATGAAAATAACTGGAAGCATAAATAACTGAGTATGTAACATAATACTCAGGAGAAATCCTATGGCACAACCTCATTTTTTAGTGCCAGTACTGTTCCACCCTCAGCTCTATCCCGTATATCTTAGGGTATTCCTCTTCTATTGTACCTGGGGACATAATCTGGATCCAGGTCCTTAGGGGAGATAACAAGGTACAAGAATAACTCAAGCCAAATAAAATACAGTAAATAAAATAGATCCTCAGGGCAAGCCATGTAACCAGTTATATGAAATGCATATGAGAGCATCACTAGTACTCAGGATGAGACTACTATAAGCTTTGTATCGGGGAGCCGGTAGCAGTAATATCACGTAATGGACCATGCTCTGATATAGAGACTAAAGCACCTTAATAATAAAATATATATGTATGTAATCAGCCTATAGTCTGTGTGTCTCTCCCTACCCAATGTAATCACACATCTTAGGTCTATGACGTCTCATGTCCATAACATGCAAGATCATGACCTCTAACTAGTACAACGAGTCATAATGATATCTATGTATATGCAAGTCTCATGTCACAAATCCTGTAAGTCTATACAGAATCACCATGAATAACTCAGGAAAGATTCTATCACATGAATAGTATAAAGTATCCTATGGTATGACATACTTAGTAAAACAAGCACATAAAAATATATAGGATCGTGGTATCAACTCTCTAAGTGAAGTTACACGACTCCGCGTACGGCGTCGACAGCCAAATTTTGTTCGAACGTTAAGCAACGTCTCTCAGTCCTAGGTTGAACAGGTACATCACAGAAGTATATAGAAATAACTCAAGCAAAAATAATATCACAAGATCTACTACAGGTTGGCAAGGTACACTTGCCTGGGTTTTGAGCTCCGACAGTTGCTCCGATATAAGTAGAATCTTCAGGTACGCCTTCGGATGCTAAAACAAATATTACCATTGCTCTCATAATACTTGAAATAGCTAGAATTGACTACCCATAAGTCCAATTTAAATACAGGGACAAAATTGACAGTTTTGGGTCAAAGCGGGGTCCACATGTGGCTCACTTCGCACCAAAAAATGTGTCAGAGATAAAGTTCTCTAAATTCATCAAACTTAGTCTCTATGAGTCCAGAATAATGATACAAACCCAATGGAACATCCAAAATTGGATTATGATGAGCCGGTCACGAAATCACCCATCAAATGGAACCGTGGGGCCCACGAAATAAAGTTTCGTCAATGTTCTCAAAATTGAACCAAACTTGGGTCACATGAATAGCGTAACACTGCGAATTTGATGATGCAAGTTTCTTTGCGAAACGATAAGCACACATGAAATTATGACGAGTGTCAGAATAGATCGATACGGGACTTTTTGACGGATACGCGTTGATTTCGGTGTGCATGCATATCCAAATCAACTTCCACAAAATTCCATACGTCCGCGTTGACGATACACGCCTTTTGGTATAATTCGTACACGATGAAGTTATCTCGTTTAGCGGGACGCATCCTGTTTCGAGAAAATTTGGATTTAGAAAACTAAGTTTTTGGTCAAATTCAACAGTGAATAAATCACAGCATACAATGAATTAAAATAAACTAATTAAAGAGATTAAAACTCGGTTACATTGTCTAAATAATTGTTTAAGTAGAATTTAAAAATATTAACTAGGTTGAAAGAAAATTAAACATAAACATGGGTGATTGGGACAGTTTCTGAACTATAAAATTGGTCATTTTTTTCTGTTTTGCGTCGCGAATGTGACCTACACAGGACACGATACATCGAACTAATTATACATGGTTTAAGAGGGTCATGTGGTCTTCGCACAGGATTCGACAGATCAAAATTTAGTTAACTGTGCAGGGAGAAACAAGGGCTAGAAGATGGGTATATTGCTTTTTGTTGTGCTCGGGATGTCGGAGCGGCTACTTTACGGCGGCGGTCCGACGGTCGTTGACGGTTGTGGTTGGTCAGGATGGAAGAGGGGTTGATGGTGGTGGTGGTTGGCTAGGCTAGGTATTATATAGGGTGGAGGGGGGGGGGCGCGATTATAGGGAACTGAAGTAGACTGGTCGACTGCCGTTGACGGAGAGGGGAAGCGGGAGGTCTTCTATTACAAAAGATGGGGGTTTCGGGCTGATGGGTTTCTGGTTGCGGGTTTAGTCCGAATTCGGTTAGTTAGTTTGGGTCGGTTTAGTTTGGTTTGGGTTGGTTTATATAAAACAATAAGTACTTGGCCATTAAAAATAGTTTTGGACCCCAATAAATTCTAGAAAAATTATACAATATTCTATTATTAATTATACACCAAAAATATAATTTTTATATTATTTTAATAATTAATTTAATACACAAAAATATAAATACCTAAACGAACATTTATTATAATTAACTAAAAAAATTAATAATTAATGAAAATTTAAATTAAATTCTAAAAATTAGAGTGTTTACAGTGCAAATATTACTATTAGAACTTGTTTTGTTGCATCATGTCTATGATGGATTCTGTGGAATGCCACCCTTGAATTCATACCAGAAACTGCTAGGAGTTAATAACTAGAGATTCACTTAGTACATGGCTAGAGATTTTCCTAGATTGCATGCAGTCCCGGTTATTCATATAGTTATCTTGTGGAGTATCTTGTGGAGTATCTAGTGGTTTATCTTATAGAGTATCTTGAGGAGTATCCGGTGCTGGTTTGTGCGTATGGTTATCTCGGACAGACTACAGGGTCATGCGATCAGAAGGAACTCTAGTATCACGTTTCATTATAATTGTTAGTAATTAGGATTGTGATAACCCTAGTTAGTTAAAGTATCAAGCCGTATTTATATGATTTTGCCGTGATTTATGAATGATGGTTAGTCTAGGCTTGCATGATCATACCTTTATTTACTGTACTTGTTATTCTAATTTGCTTATCAGTTCAGGATATGTCTCTATTGCAGGTTTATCGTATTTCTTTTATTATCTTGAGATTATTTACATTTAGTCTTTACTTCTAGTATTTGTATTGCTTGTGTTATTGGTTTAAGTTCCTAGATTGGCTTCCTTTGTGGTACTTGCTATTTGGGGTCTGACCCTACTAATTTTGCATGGCCAGATCTAGTAGCATGTGTTTAGATCGTGTTTTGGATTGATCAGTTAGCCTACGGGCAATAGCATGATTGACATATTATTGGTTTGATCATGTATGACTTAGATTCTGGCTAGTTTATTTATTTTGTGTTCACTAGCTTCATGATCACATGTATATTATAGTTTGGGACACTTTTCTATTATATTTCTATTGATATTACATCTTGATATTATTCATGTTGTTCTTGTGATTGAGATACTAGGGTTTGTTGGACCTAGGCTTGACTGTTGGTTTATAGTAGTAACCCCCTAAGTCGTATAGCTTCACCGTATAAGCAGAGTACCGATGTGCTCTTTATATACGTAACTGGCCTTGTTAGTCTCGCTCCCCAGTATTCTGGTTTTGGGGCATGATATTCTGGAATGCATGGGGCCATAGACGCATGGAACGCATGGGGCCAGAGATGCATGTAACGCATGGAGTCTGTAATGCATTAGGCTAGAGACGCATAGAATACATAAAGTCTGGAACGCATGGAGCCAGAGACACATGAAATGCATGAAGTATGGAATGCATAAGGCTAAAGATGCATGGAACACATATAAAACTTTATCTAACATACACGTGGCCTTATACGGCTGTATAGTGACAAAAGTAATAATGACGGTGATGTGAGCACTAATGCCAACTGTTTGTGACGGAAGTAAGATGTTCGGAGAGTCATTTTTGTCAGGATTCTGTGTCAGAATAATCTTTATGTCAGGTCTTTTTGTGGCCAATATTGGGGCCCATGGATGATAATTTTTTTTGGGCTGCATAGTAATTCTGCGGTCTGATTTCTTCTGAATCGATCTTGGGGAGCATGTTTTTTGGATGCATGGATCTAGATTTTCTATGATTCTAGAAGACCCTCTTTAAAGTTTTTAAACTGATAAATTTGGAATACTTTGAATAAGAACCATGGAGGAGAGCACTTGGGTGCAACTAATAGATTCGAAACAAAAACCTGTCAGAGACGATATGGACCTGATAGGTTTTATGGACTTAGCACCGCTGGCTTACTTAGGGTCAAGTACTAGGGATAAGTTTAGATGACGATCGATATCAGAGATAATATGGACGTGATAATCGATAGCTAAGTAGGGAGGTTTTTCAGAGGTAAGAAGGACATGTCAAACTCGACTGGGGAGGATGTGAGGACGATAGCTCATAGGTAACGTGGACATGGGCTAATCGATAGTCATACAGAGATGTTAGGTACGATTATGATATTTTTGTGGAAACAAAATAAAATGAGCCAGAGGTAATATAAAAATGGATGTTTTCATTGGATGGGAAACATGGGCAGCTCATAGTGCAAAGGTAATATGGACGTGAACTATTTACTTTTGTTGGGGATATCCCACTTGGGATCTTTGGTATACATATTACTTCTTGCGCACTGAAGTGCAAGTAATAAGTTTGTAATGAAACTCTATTAGAGGTGATATGGACGTGATAGATTTTGTGGCCTCATTACTTCTTGCGCATATGAGTGCAAGTAATAAGTTCAAAATGGAACCCTATCAGAGGTGATATGAACATTATAGATTTTGTGGACCTATTACTTCTTGTGCACCTGAGTGCAAGTAATAGATTAGAGACAAGCCTTGCCAGAGATAATATGGACATGGCAGATTTTGTGGACTTAACACCTCTAACGTACTGAGAGTTAAGTATGGGTGATAAGTTTAGATGAAGACCGATATCAGAGGTATTTTGAACGTGATAATCGATAGTCATACAGAGAGGTTTGCTCAAGTAATATGGACATGGCAAACCCTAGTCATATAGAGAGATTTTCTCAGAGGTAATATGGACATGGCAAACTCTGCTGGGGATAACGGTTAGGACAATAGTTCAGAGGTGATGTGGCTGTGAACTAATGTCCAAGGGAACTAATTATGAGTGGTCTACTCAAAAGTGTGGATAGACCTAAAGGTGTCTCCGCTGGGGAGCATTTTGAGGATCCTTTGTCTGTTGCGTAATCAGAATTCCTGAATACAGACATTGGCTTTCATCAAACTTTTATGGAAGAAAAGTGCATATTGTGCTTACACACTTGCTGGGGATGGACAACGTGGAATATACATTGTATATTTTGGTTGTCCAATTGATATTAAAGGGAGTAGAAGTCTAGCTTAGACATAGTACTTTTTTGAGAAACTTGTTGTTTATAGGCATCATGAGCAAGTCGCCATTGGATTTTGTGAGCCGGTAGGTGCCGTTGGAAAATATGGACTCCACAATGAACGAACCCTCACATTTAGGTTAGAATTTACCAACCGTCTTGTGGGTCATAACTATCGGTCTTCTTACTGTCAAGATGAGGTCACCCACTTGATAAGTCCTCTTCTTGACCCGTTTGTTGAAGGCTCCTGAGAGGCACACTTGGTACATCTCAATGCGCTGTTGAGCTAAGAGATATTTTTTATCGATTTCTTCTAACTCTTGTAGCCATTGACGGTGATTGTCGTCAACGGTCAATCGGTAGGATAGAGCCACTCGGAGTGACAAAATTTGGATCTCGAGTGAGAGAACCGCTTCGCTTCCGTAAACCAAAAAGAATGGTATGCTACCAGTAGGTGTCCGGATCGTTGTACGGTAGGCCCCGAGATATTTATCCAGCTTCTCATTGCATTCGCGCTTATTGGATGAAACAAACTTCTTGAGTAGATTTATGATGGTCTTATTGAATGCTTTTGCCAAACTATTTGCTGCCGGTTGTCGGCAGTCGAGGTTATATTATGGATTCATTTTTTTGTCAAAGATCGATAAAAAGCTTGACTTGCAAACGGTGGACCATTGTCATAGATGATCCTCCGTGGAAAGTCGAAGCGATATATGACGTGATGCTTGACAAAGCTTATCACGTTTAGGGTCTTGACTTCAGCGAGTGGAATAATTTTTGCCCATTTGGAGAAGTAGTCGGTGATAGCTAAGATGAATCGATGTCCCTTAGAAGAAGGTGGACTAATTGGCCCGATAATATCTATTCTCCACGCTTCAAACGGCCAAGATGCTACCATTGGGTATAAAAATTCTGAGGGCTGGTGGATAAAGTCGGCATGGATTTGGCACGTTTGACAATTCCTCGCATAGTGAACAGCCTCTGCTACCATTATTGTCCAATAGTAACCCATTCTCCAAAGACGGTCCTATAGCTTGGGTCTGGGCTAATGGGCACCACAAACTTCGTCGTGAGCCTCACGGAGAGCCTGCTTCACTTCTGTATTTGATAGAAATTATAGCAGAAGACTATTGTAGGAACGAGGATATAGCATTTTGGTAGTCGTATCGTAATGGAACCGGAGAAAACGTCTTCTGATGGAAGTGGCTTCCTTTGGGTTCTCGGAGAGAATTTTGTAGACTGCATAGTCGATGAATGAGAGCCTCCAGTCTTGGATGTCGGTGTCTACTTTCGCTGTGTAGCTTAGGCATATGCAGAGGTTGTTTTTTGGGCAGACCCGCTCTTGACCGATCACTGTTATCAGCTGATGGGTTTTGACCGGGACTGCCAGGAAGGCAGCGAGGTCGACCAGGGCATCAGCCTCGATGTTCTGCAGTCGAGGGATATGACCTATAAAGAACCCCTTGAAGGTGAAGATTATTTTGAGCGTGGCTTGGTAGTATGGAATCAAGTCTTCGTGCCGGACTTCGTACTCATCCCGGACCTGACTGACTATAAGTTTGGAATCGTCGTAGTCCTCCATGTAGTCTACTCCTACTTGTTTAGCAAGTTGGAGCCCAATGACGAGGGCGTTATACTCTGCGACATTGTTGGGGGATGGCTCTGTGAGGGAGTAAGTGCGGTTGACAACCAGATCGTATGGAGAAATCAATACTATCCCGACGCCAGCGACGATATCACCTTTGTTCCCTGTTCTTGAATCACTGTCGAAGAACATTTGCCAAATGACTTCTACGCTTATGGTCATATTTGAGTCTGTTACTTCATCTGGGATCTCCTCGTAGAGCTTCAAGATTTTCGGTACATGATGGGCTGCCAGGAAATCTGCCAATGCTTGGCCTTTGACCGCCTTTTGTGAAACAAATACCATGTCGTACGACGATAACAGTATTGTCCATGTGGCTAGGTGAGAGTTGAGTGCTCCGGGATTATTCATAAGGACCCTGAGAGAATTAACTCACGAGATCACATGGATGGTTTGTCCTGCCACGTAATATTGGGTCTTCTGAATGGCGAAGACCAAAGAGAGACACTCATTCTCAATGGGGTTATATCTTTTGCTGAGATAGTAGATGGCATGTTCATGACCTGTATCACTTTTCTGGGCTAGTAGAGCTCCGAGGGAGTGATCCATTGCCCGCACATATAGCAAGAAGGGTCTTCCCACAATGGGAGCCACCAATACTAGGGGGTTCATGAGATACTCCTTGATATTGTCAAAGGCGCGCTTCCATTCTTCGTTCCAGATAAATGAGACTCCCTTCTTCATGAGTTGAGTGAACGACTGACAACATCCAAAGAGGTTAATATGTACCTCCTGATGTATGCCAGTCTTCCTTGAAGGCCACGAAGTTCTCTAAGGTTCTTCAGCAGGTGCATTTTAAGGATTGCTTTAGTCTTGTCAGGGTCTATGTGGATACCCTTTGAAGTTATGACAAAACCCAAAAATTTCCTGCTGGAGACTCCTACGAAGGATTTGGTATAATTCATCTTGAGATGATGCGCACGCATCAGGTCGAACACAGTCCTCAAGTCATGGGGGGTGATAATCTTTATAGTGACTCTTGACAGCGATGTCATAATATAACACTCCACTGTCTTACGCAAATATTCAAGGAAGATAGTACTCATAGCTCGCAGGTATGTGGCACCTACGTTCTTCAGATCAAAGGGCATGACTGTGTAGCAGTAAACTCCTATCGGCGTCCGAAATGACGTATGCTTCTCGTCGTCGGGAAACATCTTGATTTTATTATTTTAAGATAATTTTGCTGGGGATTTTTGTGGACTTATCATCCTTGGCGTACTTAAAGCTATGTATGGATGACAAGTTGAAATGACTGACACCATCAGAGGTATTATGGGCGTGACCATCGACAAGTATATTTTTTCAGAGGTAATACATAGAAAATTCTTGAGTTGTAGACTTATTACCCCTAGCGTACCTTAAGTACGAATAATAAACTGAAATGACTGGCACTATCAGGGGTTATACGAATGTGATAGTAGAAAGTCGATAGGCAGAACGTTACTCAGAGATAATATGGACATGGCAAAGTTTTAAAAATTAGAATTTCGTTAGAAGTATCTTACGCAGAGGTGATGTGGATATGGTAAAATAAACTTCTGTGGGGACAAAAAAAAATAGGACAGAGGTAATGTGGACGTGGCCATTTTCTTGTGGTGATGGATTCTCTATACTGAGGAGAATGACAGGATTATAACTCAGAGGTAATATAGACATAAACTGTTGCTTGGGGTGATCCCACCTTACTTGGGGGAGCATTTCTGATCCAGACTGGGAATCATAAATAAGATGTCTTGGAAGTAACTGGGCTTTGAGGACACATTTTTTTTGCTGGAGGGAATCAAGTTTGGGTGGTTTCAACGAGAACATTTCGCTAGACCTCAAAATTGCTCCACTGGAGAATTTTTTGTTGATCTATTATCCGTTGCGTATTCAGGACCCCTGAACACAGATAATAGATTTTGTAAGAAATCATGGAGGGACACAAATCCACTTAAGCATTTGCACTTTCTGGGGATAACAAAATTTAAACACTATATATTTTGAATTAATCTGCTGGAAAGTACTAGCTTAGGTGTAGTACTTGTTGAGGAACTTGCCCTTGATTGACATCATTGGCAAGTTTCGGTTAAGCTTTGCGAGTCTATATGCACTGTTGAATCAAGAAGATATTGTCCTTGATAAAGCATCAGATTAAGGAAAAATTGTCCTTGGTGGGTTAAAGAATACACTGTCTTCGATTAAGAGTTCAGATCTGCTCTTATTTTTTGACATAGTCTAGAGCTCGAACTTTACGGACTATAATCTTTCTGGAGCGACGATGCATGCTAGCACTTTCGTATCCCAGCCACTATGAGTGATATTGTAATAGATGTCAGATTGTAAAAGAATACATCATCCTTTATCAAAATTTAGACCTTCAGCCTTCTTGAGATCATAGCCCATCTTCTGCATCAGACAGATTAATCGTTGGCTGTAATATAAAACTGTAGTAGTGCATCATTTGTTGTACCATATACTATCGATACTTTGGCTTGTGACAAATGGGAATTCAGGTGTAAAGGAACACTGCCGCGTAAACATGAAAGAGTTGGCTGAATCGCTATCCGCACTGATGCAGAACGGGTATTTACACTGCCTACTGCTGGGGATTTATTTTGTCGAGAAGCACTGTCTTGCCATTATTAATAAGTCATATGAGGCTCGTCTTTTGTCCAGAAGGAGACTTGTTGAGTTGCGGTGAACATCTAAAGTCTATAATTTGTATTTTTTGAGGAAAAGATCATGCGGCACGGCCTGCATTTCTTTTCTTTTGACCTGGTCGTTGAAGGTGCTACTTGCTGTGTCAGGTCTTGAGCAATGTCAGGGTGAACCCACATGACCTTGTCCCGTGGTGTACTGAGAGGTACTATCCTGGTTATTTGGCCGCAAGCTGGTGGGAGATTGACAACCTCCATTGTTGCCCATAGGATCGGGATAACACCGTCTTGGGCCTTCGTTACCGGGAAGTCACCAAACTGGAGGGACACTATGTTCGCAATGACCGTCTTGTCCTCGAAGTCGAGGGTGACTGCTTTGGCATCAATCAGCTGCTGGATACGCCTCTTTAACACGGAGCAGTCTTTGGTTGAATAATGGACGTACCAGTGGTAGTGGCTGTACTTGGCACCATCGACCTTATCTGCCTCCTCAGGGTATCTGATATTTGGTAGCCAGAGTTTGTTGCTATTCATCGGTACATTGAATATTTCAATGACGTCGTCATCATTGAAGGAGAAAGTCTTTTTTGGCTTTGGGGCTTCTGATTTCTGAGTCATACAATCCTCAGGGAAGAGCGTTAGTTTTGCATCATCTTCGGACTCGGAGCGAATGCTACTCCCAGCTTTAGATGCTGCTCTAACTTATCGAGGACGACCATCCCCAGAGTTGTCACTATTTATTTTCTAGAAATTATTGTCCTCACGGAATAACGAGTTGTTATGGACCACCGGAAGATTGGTACTCTTGGCTTGCAAAGTTATTGCTGGCCCTGAGAGAGGCGGGACCATGTTCGCCTTTGTTTCCAGTATCGCCTGGGCCAAAGTCTACATTGTGGCACTCATGGTGTGCATCATTATCTCCAGAGCATTGAGACCTTTGCAATTGTCGGTGCCCTCGTTGTCCTCCCCTGCCCCATATTGTTCGTACATAGGGAGAAGTGGATGGGACGGTAGATGTTACACTTTCTGCGTCAGACTATTGTAGTGAGTGATCCTCAGGAAAAGTTGGCATTGTTACATCCTCTTCAGAATCAGAGGGAACACTACCCCCATTGTAGGAAGCTACTTCTTCTAGATAAGGGAAGCCACCCCCAGGGATCTCTACATTTGTTCCTTAGGAATCACCGTCTTCTCGGAACGCTAGATTGTCATAAAGGTCCGGGGGATTACAACCCCCAGCTTGTGTAGCTATCTGAGGTCCTGAGGAAGAGATACCCCCAGTGGCTGAAAGCTTCTTCTTTGAGCGGGTGACCAGGAAAATACCTACTACGGGTTCTGCTACCTGTCCTCCTTGGACCCGTCTTGACCCGCTGGCCGAGAGCGACGAACTGGAGGTGCTGGACTTTCAATTTTCCCTTATGGAGGGGGACTTTCGAGAAGAATAAGATAAGGCAAAGGACGAATCCTCTTCCTCTGGTGCTTGCATATGTTTCTCCAAATTACAGCCGGGTGGGTATCTTTGGTTGCAGTCGCTGGAATACCGACTGCCTGTTTGTGGGTACTGCTACTTTGTTACAGCAGCAGTTGATGATAATGCTAGCACAGTGATGCCCTAGGGAGGACACTTTATATGGGCCCGGGTAGACCGAGCACATGGGCTGATTCACCTTTGCACCCTTTTTATGAGCCCGGTAGGCCGAGCACATGGGTGCGTATGTGTTGACTTTGCTTCCTTACCTGGGGTTCGTACAAGAACTTTTTCCAAGTTTCTAATGGAAGACTCTTTAGAATGACCTTATCTAATTGTCACTGCAGGCTGGACGAATGGGTCAGTTTTGTACAACTTTTTATCAGGGGCACATATTATATTTAGCGGCGCCTGTTGACGGTCGATCGAATGAGCAATTGCTTGAGTTTGGAGAGCTCGAATTGTTCTAGACTTCTTCGTCCTAGCACGCGTCGATGCGTAGTATGAAGAGTCCAAGTTTACATCTTCCCTTTTCTCAGCATGGCGCATAGAGTCAGTGATGCGTGAGATTCGGTTAAAGATGGAACTTCTATTGGTGTCCTGGCCGCATACGGCCATCTCCTGCGACTGCCGATCGGTGCTGCATAGTCCTACTTATGCGGCCTTTGACGTGGCCACATGGAACGTGTCTTAGCGCTCGAACTCCTAGCATCTTAGTGTTTTTCTCTACCAGAGCTCAAGTGTTAAACACTTCCCTTGTTAGAAAAGGTTGTCGCGCGAGTGGGGTCAGCTTGTTTGGACGCATGATGTGCATTCTCTGTGGCAGGACGAGAAACAGGGAGCGCATGCTCCGCAGTTGTGTGAGACACAACGACCTTTGCAACCCATGTCCTTTGTGTCTTCTTAGGCTTTGCTAGCCTTGGTGAAGTACCGCCCTCAGAGAGCATTTCTTCAAAGGTTTGCTGGTCGAAGCGTACAACTAGCATCCTCTGGGTCAAACCTAGCTTCGACGCGCTGGACTGCATCACGACCTTCTCATCAGAGGAGAAGGATGTCCCCAGCAGAGTCACCACCTTGTTCGCCATTAAAGTAAGTTTGGAAAACTTTTGTTCAACAACAAACAAAAAGAGTACAAAATATCCTAGATAGAAAATCTAAGTATAATATTTTTGATCTGGAGAATGTGACGATGGTGATCGAGTACTGCAGTGACTCCTTTACTCCGTTGCCGGTCCGACAATTAATGAGGATGCTCTCTTCTCTTCTCTCTCTTTTGATCTTTTGTGCATGTACGTAGCTCGTCTGGAGGGGTCTGGTCTCTGAAGAAGAAAAGCTAGCCCTTTGAACGTCTAAGTTTCTTCTATTTATAGCCATCATGCTGATGGGCTATAGGTGTCGTAAGTGCTTCTGTTTGGTGGCTGTATAGGGATCCTTCAACAGAATACGGTTGCAACTGTAGTCATATACTATGGACATGCTGCCACGTGTACATCTTAATATGATGTAGTTTCAACCGTGGGAGCGAGTCCAGGCCGAGCTGCCACGTAGAAGTTTGTTGTGATTTGTTATTGCTGAAGATCTGGATGATTCTCGTCTCTTTTTTGTGTTACTTGGTCAGCTTGATACATGGCCCGCACTCAGTTGGAGAGAATTACTTCAGTCGTAACAGAAAGATTTTGTCTCAAGGAATCATGCCACATTGGATGCATGGAGTTTGGGATGCATGGAGTCTGGAACGCATGGGGCCAGAGATGTCACACCCCGATCCCAAAGGTGTCGTTCGTCCTCGCTTGGTCCCTATGGAACTGATCGTCCTCGCTTGGACGCGATGTCGTACAAGCGCAAGACCTACATTGGTTAGATTATAGAAAAAAAGTAATACAATTCGTCCAAGGTGATGAAATCTTTTTCTTTATAAAAAAATACGTTCCAGGGTTAGCCCTTGCCGAAGCCTGTCTACAAGGCCCCCTTTATCGAAGGGATACCCTTTTTGAGATTTCTGCCCAGAAAGAATGGATTGCTACCCTTGGAGAGATAATAGTACTGGACTGATAGCACACTTAACCAAGATCTGCATCCTGGGTTAATCATTGCTACACCCTCACCAACTAAAGAAAAGATAGCCACGACCATGAAGACCAAGGCATAGAGCCGTAATGTTCTCGCTCCGCACAAGTTGTGCTTGCACAAGGCCAAAGCTTGAACAAGGACAAGTAAGCTATTCAAGACGGAAGTAGCGGAATGTTTTGCAGAAAAGTAAAGAACACAATGGCAAAAGAAAACAAGCATCTTTATTGTTATTCAAAAGTGTTACAAGCGGCACTTGTCCGAGGTTACAAATTGCTCAAGCACTCTCTCGAATACAATGACATCATTTTATATATTATATCCCTATATACAAAAGCAGCTCAAAGCACAACTCGATATGGCTCAAGGAGTCGACTCCAGATTTTTGGGTCCTGGGGATGAGGCACAGCTATCACTTCCACGGACGATACATCACATGAGAATAAGCAAACTTTGGTGGGTCAGCACTTTAGAGAAAGTACTGGTGAGTATAAATCAACGAACAGAAGCAACATTTCCTGAAACCAATACTAAGTAAGCATGTGGCAAAATATTACATTACTAGTGATCTTGCTACTTTTACCTATGTTTATTCCATGCAGCACGGGATTAGAGTCAGTTTACTTCTTTCAAAAATATAGCTTTAGAAATAGTTTGTATATTCAAACATTTAAGCATACAATCGGGATAGTGTTCTATCGTGCAGTGATCAGCATGTATCGTGTACCATATTCTAACTCTTAGGAACAAAAGTTATCTCTAGTGGACTGTTCATCTTGAATCAAGACAAGTGCATCAAGTGGAATATCACTCTACCAAGCAAACAAGGCGAACTATCTATATGATTTCGGTCCCCGAGAAACTCAGGATCAGTAGCGGTAATCCAGCTAACTAATGACTCTTTTATCTGATGCTATTAGCAACTGTGACTCATTGTTGCTCTTCACTAACATAATAACAACCAGGACCAAGGTTCAGCCTTGCACTAATAGTCATTGTCCAACCGATGTGAATGTATGAAATACTATCAGATAAACTCTATAATGCAGACGGAATGAACAAGCAGGCTATATATATACTCTTCGTGTTTCTTACCCTTTGCCGAACGGTTATCCCTGTAGCAGACATATAATTTAGCAACATATATATATATATAAGGTTATCTTTCCCTGTCCGTCTCTGCATCAAACAGTAAGGTATGTAAAAAGGCTAACCTAATATGCGTCCTAACTATATGATTGTCCATTGGTAGCCCCATGATTAGCAACGATGACTCAAGGTTCAGCTCTTCATTAACACGTGCATGTATCGACAGCTGTGACTCAAGGTTCAGCTCTTCACCAACACACACGAATACTAGAAGTTGTGACATCATAGGTTTCACACAACACTAATAGATACATTACCCCACTAGACCCCGTTGGACCGTATCCTCAGGGTAAAACAAAAATCTCTTCCGTACCGAGCGATTCCCAGTGCCCCAAGAACCATTCGAAAGACAAGACCTTGTGCACAAGTTGTCCGAGAACAATGCAATAACATGAATCATCTATAATGTAAGCAAACAAATGATCAAGCAAAACATATATGGTTAAGCCAAAACATATCTTGTCAAGCAAAACATATCTTTTACATAAGTAATAGCACACCCCACAAGATCACAAGGACCGTACCTCAGGGCGCACTATTAGTCTCTGTTTATACGAATCAAAGACTTATAGTAGTTCCATATAGCACAACTGGCAAGTGAAACATATAATAGCAAGCACGATATCGATTTCATGACAACTAGCATTCAATATCTATCTCTTTCTTAGCATATTACAAAGGGACCTATTCAAGCAATCCCTTTACTTATTTTTTTAGCATGGCAATGGTTCGTTTGATAGCGGTGTCAGTGTATATAAGCATACAACTTTTCTTTCTATCTTGACTTAGCATGGCAAGATTCTATCACTTTTTAGACAAACATACAATCTCTCTTATTAAGCAAGCAGGTTCTCGTTCTATCTTTTTTAATGCGAACATTATCTTATTAAGCAAACAACCATTTTAAAAACTCAGATTTATTATTAAGGCATGGAAGAATCAGAGAAGAAGTTCTGCCCACTCACTTAGATCAATCGTCTTGTATTTCGGTCAGAAACTCTCCGAGAAGACTTTCGTTCGATCAAGCAAAGCGATATCACTTGTACATAGTGCCTACGTGGAGCGGGGCACTACAAGAGATACGTGGAACGTATGGAGTCTGGGACGCATAAGGCCAGAGACGCATAGAACGCATGGATACTAGAACGCATGGGGCCAGAGACACATGAAACGCATTAAAAAACTTTGTCCTAGATACACGTATCCATGTACAAATGCATAATAAAAAGTAATAAAGATGGTGACGTGAGCACTGATGCCAACTGTCCATGGCAGAATCGAGACATTCAAAGAGTCCTTTTTCATGATTATGTGTCAGACATAATTTTTGTGTCAGATCTTTATGTTGCCAATATTGGGACGCATTGTAAACCCCCTCACCCAAATAGATATTTTGTGTATATTTTATATTATTATATTTATTATAGATTATTTTAAATATTAAATTTCTTTAGAGTATTCTCTTAGTTAATTAGAATATAAATTTCTTCATATATTTACTTATATAAATATTTATTTAGAATCATTTTTAGGCTATTTTATATTTTTGGAGATTTTTCTAGAATTTTTGGGTAATTAAAACATAGGAAACGTAAATTTCTAGGACTTTCATGATTTACTATGAGGCCATACTTGCATATTGTTCCTACCAAATATTTATTTAAGGTTAAAATATTTAATTATATTTTTCTATAATTTATTCAGAATTTTAAGAAATTTATTTAGATTTTTGAAATTATTTAGGATTTATTTGGATATATATAGTCTTAATATTAGATATATGCTAATTTAGTGTTAATAGATATTAATAAGATTATATATAAATTATTTGTATTATCTTTAATTCTACTTAAGATTATAATATATTGAGATAAACTAAAACTCTATTTTAAATTAATTCAAATCCTGAGCCTACTAGGAAAGCAATTTTATGCATATCTTATCTTTATTTAAAGTGATCCTAATCATATCCAAATTAGCCAATCCTAGTCATATTCAATTAAGTAGTCTCCACCGTTATAAATACCTATTAGACTTAATAAATAAACTCATCTTTCATATTTTTCTTTCCAAACTCCTCTCTTTTTCGTCCAAAAATAGTCAAAATACGTCATAAATTCAGCCTCATTTTCTAGTAGTTATGACAACTTAAAAAGACGATATCTCCTAGCTCTAGACTCCAAACGCGCTCTATTTTTTTAGAACTGTATCAAGGTTAGTTTTTTTATTATATAAATTATTTTAATAATTTATGAACCTATTTTTCCAGAAAATTTTAAAAGTGTCAGCTGTCCAAAATCAGACGTATTTTGGTGTTTTGAGATTACGGGAGATCCCGACTCGGAATTACGAATCGTTTAAAGTTTCGAAAAGTTGACATAATAAACTTACATAAAATTATTTTTCCAGAATTTAGCACAAAATTTTAATCTACTGTAAAATTCGTGCAACATAGACGTAAATAAAAAATCACCGAAAACGGTCATCTATTCGCCCTTGTGGCCATAACTCTTTACCGACTTGTAATTTTATGAAATCGTTGATTTTGGCATTCATGTAGTGCTAAAATCTATAGGATTTTACACACAAATCCAGGATTTGAGTTGGCTGACTTTTTGGTCAACGGATTGCCTCGATTTGCGTGCCACGGATCACAAATCCGTAAAGTTGATTTTCTTTGGACCGAAATTAGGGTTTAGTAATAAAATCAGATTATAATAAGATTAAAATACTATTTTAGGTTATTTTATTCAGAATTAAAATAGATTAAAATGGAGGAACCTATTCACCCACTTTTGTAACCTAACTTGTTTAATTTATGTGACGGGTAGATCAGACGACGCCTTGAGTTGGGACTTCATTCTTTTTCAGGCCAGGCAAGATACCTTGCCAAATTGTTTATAATACTTTTGCATGCTTATCATATTTTTATATATTCATTATATATGTGTTTTCTTTCAGTCATAATTATATACTATATATATGTTAACACACACTTGACACATAGTATCATGGGAGGGAAGGATAATCAGTAGGCGTATGGGCTATATACACTCTGGTAAACCATAGTAACTAGCACGCACTACGGCAGTTGTATCGCGCTGGTCGCTACCCTCGCGGTATGTCGATTTCTAGTGTCACGATGGTCGCTACCCTCGCGGTATGACGACTTCTGATGTTCATGGACGTGTGTGTGAGTTGTGAGATTATATAGAGTAGCCTATCCATGCCCATACGTCAAAAAGTTGTCCTCATTATGCATATTCATATAGATTGTTTAGTACAACGTACTTATATATATTTTTATCTATTATGCATGTTTTACTGTATTCAATTGGCATGCTTCTATGTATCTTGTTACGTCCCTCTGAGGACCTGGTCCTTTTCTAGGTGTAGACGATCTTGACTATTCGCAGGAGCACGGATCAGGACTTGCTACTTATCTCTCTTTCGAGGAGGTCTTCTCTTCGAGTCTTATTGTTCATTAGATGTACTTATTTTATTTTTTTTATATTCTAGCTTGGTAGTGGATTTGTTTCCACCCAACTACTTATTCTTATCAAGCATTTTATACTTGATTCAGTTATATAGTTGATTGGTTATTTGATTATGTGGATGAGATCTAGTTATGCCCTGTGACTTGTGACAATATATATACCACATGTGAGTTAATATTCATATTATAGCGTACGTGTATTATGATATCCATATATTGGAGTTGCCATATACATACGGCTGGCATGCTTACGTATTTCTGGTCCTACGTATTTTGGGACTGGGGCGTGACATGTATGGATGCTGATTTTTCTGGACCGCATAGTGATTCTGCGGTCTGATTTCTTCTGAGTCGATCTTGGAGCGTATTTTTGTTGGACGCATGAATTTAGACTTCTTATGCTTCTACACCAACACCTTGCCTTTGACGATATCATTTTGCCACCTATATATCTTCCTCTAAAAGTCTCTACTTTTCCATCTAAATTGATATTTATTTTAAAGAAACTTGTAGTGGATAGATTTTATACCTTTGGGCATGTCAACCAAAGTCTCGCTTTGCTATTATGCATGGATTACATTTCGGACCGCATGGTTTAGTTATGTCATTGCTTGAAAATATATATATATATATATATATATATATATATATATATATATATATATATATATATATATATAAGTAGAACCTCAACATGCTGATGAATCAAGCATTAACAATTGGTTCTAATAAAAAATCCCTTAATAAGGGTAAGTCAATCAAGAATGCTCAGAATTATGAGTATCCCTATGAATTAAAAGAATTAAATAAATGTACTATTTCAAAAGTAAAGCCAATTTTTTTTACCAAATTGGTGCTTTTGACTTTAGATCATCCATTGCTATCAAAACAATAGAAAGAACTGTATCTGTAAATAATACAGAACATGCGCTTAAATTACTAAGCGAAGATGGTATTGGGCATGCTCGTGATGCCTATAATTATGTCCATATTGGACTAATACAGGTTGCATTCAAACCTTTAACACTACTAGGGTTAAATGCATCAATTATGACATCTCTTAGAGATGCTTTTTGTTTGAAGTTTTTCTAAGTGTGTAATTTTCTTTGAAGCTTGTACTACTTATTATCGATTAATAAATTTTTTAAAATTCCGCATAAAAGAGTTTGCTCTCATCCGCTCTACAAGAGCTCTTATCCTGGTTTCTCTCTTTGGAGGTTTTCTCTTTGGTATCAGAGCCTTGTTGTTGGCTCAAGGCTGAGGTAATTCTACTTCACTCACTTGTATGAATAATGACCCAAATATTATAATCAAGTTATTATAGTTGCTATTAGTAATTATTATTAGAACTCAATTATCTTCGTAAACTACTCCAGTAGTTTCAGATATATCTAATGATAGTAAATGACTAGCACGACTGTCAACGATTTATGCCATCAACTGCCCTTGCGGCAAAACAAGGCTACGCGACTTTGGTGTCGTCCCATTAGGTGTAAGACATATCGCTTTGATAGATCCTAACTCTATCTTAGTTAACTAAGGTAACATCTTTACCAATAATAATAACTATAACAGATAAATAACAAGAAAATAATAATTTACATCATTAAAATTATATGCTTGTGAGGAAGTAGAATTACCTTAGTCTTGAGCCAACAACATGGCTCTGATACCAAAGAGAACCTCCATGGCTTTACTTTTGGAATTTTCCATTTATTTAATTCCTCTAATTCAGAGGGATACTCATAATTCTGAGCATTCTTGATTGCTTTACCCTTATTAAGGGCTTTTTTATTATAACAAATTTCTAATGCTTGATTCATCAGTGTGTTGAGGTTCTACTTCGCTCATTTGCATGAATAATAACCTAATTATTATAATCAAGTTATTATAGCTGATATTAGTAATTATTATTAGAACTCAATTATCTTAGTAAACTACTCTAGTAGTTTCGGATAAATCTAACGATATTAAATGCTTAGCACGGCTGTCAACGATTTATACCATCAACTACCCTCAAAGAGAAAACCTCCAAAGGGAGAGACCAGGATAAGAGCTCATATAGAGCGGAAGAGAGCAAGCTATTTTATACGAAATTTTAAAAATTTTATTGATCGATAACAAGTAGTACAAGCTTCAAAGAAAATTACACACTTAGAAAAACTTAAAACCAAAAACCTTAAAAAATGCCGGTAAAACCACAAGAAATGAATTGTACGGTATCTTTATCATTTTTTCCAATAGATTTAGCAATGTTGGAATACATCATCATTCAATGTAACTAATCAGAAATTTGTTTATCAGTTAACCCATCTATGTTCTATTCATAGATTTCTCCTCTACTGTAATAATTTTGAGTTATTGAATCATTTTCTTCAAATTGTACATCAGCAGGAGTGGGTCTCTTAAAGTAATATTTTATCAGGTTAGGTTTGCCATATTTTACTGGTTGAATATGAGGATTATTGATATTAATATTATGCTTTAAATCAGTTAAAGATTTTTGCAAGGTATCGATCTGATGAGGATTGATATCCTTCTCATCATCGATCATATCCTCAGATTGCTGATCATTATCTGACATTTCAGAAGTAGCATGAGACGATTGTCCATTAATAATCTGAATACTTTTTTGGAGGTTATTAATGGTAGATTTATTTTTATTAGTGTTTTAACTAATAATAGCAATTTTTGCCTAGCTTTAGCTATTAGCTCTTGTAATTCTTTTTCTTCAGCATTAATTGTCTGAAGATTATTTCTTTTAAACTGAGCTATTAACTCTTTTATATCTTCTTTAGTAACCTCAGGAGCCTTGGTCACTTTAAATTATTTTACCTCAATAGGAGGTCGAATGGAGATATTAGTAGTCTCTTTTAAAGAAGATTTTCTAGAAAGATCCAAATGTTTTATTGCACTTAATTTATACAATAAATTATCTAAAGCATGTTCAATTCTGGTCAATTGTTGACCCATAACTTGGATAAAAATATTTGTATAATTATTCTACCATAAGGCTTTTTGTAATTCTTTAATAGTTGTTTCTTTACTGTCAATGGTCTTGACAAAAAATTAATATCAATTTTTTCTGTCGAATTCTTGACAGTGAGCTTAATTGACTCATTAGGCGAATACATTGATCCTACATCAGTATTCCAGACTTTATAATATTCTTTTAACACATTGATTTGTGTTAATTTTGTATCCACATAATTCTGGATAAACCAGTCAGCGAAGGGTATTATCCTTCTCTTTTTCTCTAGATGATTGTAATATTCATCTTTAAATTCATACCTTTTTTTTGTGGAATAGGTTTTTTTAAACCATTTCTGAAATTGAATGTTTTTATAGTATATTCTATTGAGGATGTCCCGAACTTCTTGATTGGTTGTAAAAACCATTAAACAATGGCAAATTCTATTTTCGACATTGTCGATGAGCCTAATTTACTCTTTGCCTTGTATAAGGGATGTGCTATTGCATCATCGGTAATTCAGATTTTATTAATTTCTTCTTCTTTATTAGAAGAATTTGAACCTATTATTGAAGGTAATCTTTTACGACTTGATATTGAAAGTCTAGAGATATCATATGGAGTAAATCTTACTTCTACATCTCCATCATGAGTTTGAATTATTTGATCTATAAATGTTTCCAAGATTGGCCTTGGAGGTACATCTTGATTCAAGATCCATTCATTTGGGAAATTAATTTTATCCTATCGAATTATTCTATTTGTGGCTACTTTGGATGTTAACAAATTTATTTCCACCAAAGTAGTTTTACCAGGGTTGATAATATGCTTTGCATTAGGAGCAATGTTATTCATTACCTTATAATGGATCATATATATATTATTGCTATAGTTTCTGATCCAGGAAGAAAATTATAACCATTGGTTTTTACATTCAAAGTCACAGACTAAAATTAATGAACATCTGTCATTGACATAGTTAAATTGGGATAAACATTAAAGTAAACAGGAAGAGGAGATACAATCTGGTCAAATGGAGTAGATAGCTAGGGGAGATAATTTCTTACAAAAAATAAATTTATTTATTACCCATAAATGGTACATTAAAATAAATTTACTCATTAAAAATGAGTATTATATAACTAATTTGATAGCACTAGTTAATAGTGGTGCTGGTCTTAATTTTGTCAAAGAGAGAGTTATTCCAATAAAATATTGTGAAAGAACTATACAGACACTTAGTGTTGCCAATAATAAAGCACTAACTACTCCATATAAAATTACTGATATAAATATTTTTAAGGATGATCTTTGTATTCCTATACATTATGTAAACCCCCTCAAAATCTTTAGATAGATTTGGTATGGTGAGAAATTTGGTTTAACCTCAGGTTGATTAAGGATTAGAAATTAGGATTTTGTAGACAGGTTCCTTAATTTTAACTCTTTGTGCAACTTACCATTGCTACAATAATTGGAGCACAACAATAGCCTTACTTTCCAACAAATCTTTGTACTCTTGACCTGACAAGCCAACCTAGGCACTGAATATTTCTGTCACTCAAAAACATACTCCATTGTGCTTTATTTTAATTGCACAACTTTTCAGTCACAAAAATTAATTCTTTAATCATATGCCTTGTACCTATGTCATTACCATCGATTTGGGGACACAAACTCAACCCATTTCACCTAACCAATTAAAGGGCCCAAGACTGACACTAAGCCTACACCGTCCATGACATTTGTGTCACTCTCAATTGAGACCCCATGTACTCCCATTTAATTTAAGAGCACCTATGACACATTATTTAATTAAATTAGAGAAACTGATTTAACCTAACCCCAACTTATCCCAACACCCATTCATGAGGCTCATACAAAACACCCAACACTCTCCCATCCTACAAAACATTAAACACCAACTTCCCACATCAAACCCTCACTCTTTTTCCTTCCTGTGTAGACACCCAAATATCAAGGGACTAAAATGCAAAGAGGTTGCTAGGTGTCACCCTCATATTGGTGCAAACCAAATGAAGAAACCCCCCATCCTCATGTGATCGGTCACCTCGTACTCTCTCTCCCATTGCATAGTATTTTTTTCATGTAAAATCCTAGCCCTTGATTCAAATTCCCCCCACCCCCATCATCACCACACATTCCCTCTATATTAACACACACACCCCCTCCCAATGTGGCCGGCCCTAATCCCAAGAGAAGACCTAAAAATTCATACCACACACTCTCTCCTTCCCTCCCCATCAACTCAGCCAAAATCCCCCCTCTCTCTTCTCTTCTTCTTCTCCTTCTTCTTCTTCTTCTTCTTCTTTATTCTTCTTCTTCTTCTTCTTCTTCTTCTTCTTCTTCATTATTATTATTATTATTCTTTTTCTTCTCCATTCTTCAATACCACCGCCGGACCACCACCCCTCCGGCCAACACCACCGCTGCTCCCACTGCCACCTTCACTGTCACCTCTGACCCCCCCCACGACCTCAACGTTATCTTCTCCCAGCCTCGACCGGTTGCTGAAAACCTCACTCGCCATTGAGCTAGCTCAACCTCTCCGCGTTAACCAAGTTTCTGACTCCTCCCCAACTTTTTTGTCGCTGTACTTCCACCGTCGGAGCACGTTCGCCTGGCATCGACGACCAGTGGGTCCTGCACTGTGCCAGCGCCCTGGCACTCGACGTCAGTCCCCAGCGCCCCGCCAGCCGACCCAAGGTTTCTCTTTTTTCGCTCATCCAGTGACCGCTGCTTATCAGCACGATGGCCCATCTTGCATACAGAGAATCGATAGGTCACGTAAGTATGCTCAGACCATTCGTCGTTCATGCTGGCAGATTCCAAACATCATACATTAGACCCTGTATTGTGTAGTACGCTGAGAGTGGTCGAGACACTGTGCACGGCCTTCACTTTTGACAATCATTTTGAAGCGGAGCTGACCCTATGAACCCGTGGACTAACGATCAAGCAACAGAGTGTCAATGTCGTACGATTTCACCATTGCATCTATCTCCTCAACCGCGAGTTGTCAGAGTTCTACGACCAAGCGATATGAAGCTCATGTAAGCGTACACACGGACACCCCCGGGATCCCGGCCGAGTCGCTGTACCACAGTCTAGTGCTGCCGATGCTTCAGCTGCTCTGCACCATGCTGCGACCAAGTCCACCGTCAATGATCGAGCTCGTCCATATAAGGAGTTCCTACTCGATTTCAGAGGAAGTTCAACAAGGTTAGTTTGGTACTTTGGGATCCTCGGACTTGGCGTTGTACCGGAGCCCCGCCTTCAACATCTTAATCCAGGCAAGTGTACCTTGACACTGTGTAACTCAGTTCCAGATTTACTATTTATTTCATCTATACATTGTGTGCGCTTTGGATCAAAATCGTTACTTAGCATCTGGGTCATATCCGGGTGCATACGTTCGTCGGTAACGTCTAGTATCGATTGTTAGATGTTTCTCGATACCTAGATGTACCTACTTGGTTACATCGGAACCCTAGAACACATTCAGACACTGACATCATGCTAGACTTCCTGTATCCTGATAGTGTCAGCATGATCGGAACCTATGATGACTATAGGATCATGATCGTTGCTAGTTACTTCAGTATGACGAGACTATTAGATAGAGGTTCAGGCTCAGCGATCAGCGGATGCGTCTCGTTGACCGCATTGGGAGGGGAAGATAATTACTAGACGCTTGGGAAGCTTCGCATACGGTGTGTATATATATATATATATATATATATATATATATATATATATATATATATATATATATATATATCCTTATTTACGTAGAGATCCTGTATCCGGAGTCGTAGTATTACCCGTGTGACTCTGTGCTCGGAGCTATAGTACGCACCGTGTGTCTCTGTGCCTCAGAGCTATGGATTTATATTTGGAAAGCCCATGTGTCGAACATTGTCTTCAAGTTGTGTCTCACTTAGGTGGTTATTCTAGATTATACCAGCGTATCACATGTTTTCTTTCTGTTTTACTATGGCATGCTCTTTTTGTACTTTGTTACGTCCCTCTGAGGACTTGGTTCCCTGCCAGATTGTAGGGTTGATCGCTGACGAGAGGCTGGAGCTGCTGATCAGTATTATACCGGTATGCAGGTATTATTATGCGATATTTGTATCACTTTTTTATTGTTCAGCTATTATGATCTTTGCTGTATAGTTTTTGTGGTGGCCCATGTAGGTCGGAGCATATCATTTCAGTCACGTTACTGTACCGAACGAGCCTGCAATTTAGGATTATTGTTGAATAAGATCTCAATCCATAACCGATTTTAAAACTCCTTTTGTATTTGATTATTGCCCTTGGACTTCAAAATTGTATTCGTTCCTTTTTTATCAATATCGTTATCATTATTTTTTATCTCCCTTTATTTTGGAGAGACAAATACTTGTGCTTGGTGGTTCCCTTCAGAAGAAGATCGTAGTCCAGACGAAAGAAGGCATGATTAATGTAATATTTTGTGAGAAGATTGTTACCCTTAGTAGGGTAGGTTGATAGGTTTTTTTATATTCTAGAACTAGTGTAGATTGTTAGCAAGAGAATTGGACCTAGTAGTATGTTCCTATAAATGATAAAAACCCTACCCTTACTTAAGATAACAGTGATTTGGGAAGTATTGGAAGCTAGAAAGATTATTGATCATAACCCTCTAAAATAATTTATGGAAATGCATAGCTAGATGCTAGGAATTAGTTGTAGCCCATGATAGCAATACCAGGAACGGTATTATGAATTGGAGAAGATGAAATTTTAGGCTCTCACCTGGAAGATGATTATCTGATACCAGAAATTCTAGCATGTACTTGGGTGATACCATTATTAAAATTATACTATGGTGACTCGGAGAAATAAATAAAAAAAGGAAGAAAATTGAGGAATACAATTTCAGGTAGAATAAGCTGTATTTTGATACGGTATGCGGAAAATTTACTTAACGAAATAGTGGATTACATTATATATACCTTGGAAAATTTGAGCCCAATAGTAGGTATGAACTATTACAAGGTTAACACTGGTTGTGACAATTTAATTAGAGGGTTGTGACAGTTTAATTAGAGGATTACACCTGGAGGATATGAAGAAATTAATACTGAAAGAATTATGTTTAAGACAAAGGAACGATGAATATATCGATAGAAGAATTTAGGAATATCATATTAGAGAACTAAACAAAAATTTGATTATAGATAAAGAAACGATACCATTGAAACTGAGGTATGAAATGGAACATGAATGAGAACAAAACTCGAGAAAATTTTTTGAGAAGAAAAGTATTTATACATTAAGAGAGAGAAAACAAAAAAAGGAATTTTAAGGAGGAATAGTATTTATAAATAGAACGAGAGATTTATTATGAGATTAAGTCTAGACTATGACATTGTCACAGGCATGAATTGGTTAAGCCAATACCATGCGACACAGATTGCCGACGTGGGTGCGTTATATTTAGACCACCAGATCACCCTGAGTTTGAGTTTCTTCGTGGAGCCCGAGAGTATGGTGTCCAACCTACCTTAGCGACACACATTGCAGAAAGTGAACCGGTATACCCCCGTATTATATTAGAGTTTGAGGATGTATTTTCCGAGGATCTTCCAGGCCTGCCACCTGACAGAGAGATAGAGTTTACTATAAAGTTGACTCCCAGAGCCGAGCCAGTTACTTCCCCCGTCTACAGACTATCACCGAAAGAGTTGGTTGAGTTAAAGGTCCAAGTAGATGATCTCTTAGACAAGGGTTCCATTCGGTTTATTATTTCTCCATGGGGAGAACCCATCTTATTTGTGCCGAAGAAGGACGGGATGGTATGTTTGTGTATCAATTACATGACGCTAAATGCTGTAACGATAAAGAACAAGTACCATTTGTCGCGCATCGATGATTTATTTGATCAGCTGAGCGGTGTATGTGTATTCTCGAAGATCGATCTCAGATCCGACTATCATCAGATTAAGGTGAGAAATGAGGACATTTTGAAGACAGCTTTTCGGAAGAAGTATGGGCACTATGAGTTTCTAATCATGCCGTTTGGTTCAACCAATGCGCCAACAGTATTTATGAGCCTGATGAACATGATTTTCCACCAGTACTTGGATAAGTTCGTGGTGGTATTTATCGACGATATCTTGGTATATTTCAAGATCCAGGAGGAGCACGAGAAGCATCTCAAGATCATATTGGAGACGTTGAGACAGGAGAGGCTGTATGCCAAGCTCAGCAAGTGCAAGTTCTGCTTGGATAGGATACCTTTTCTGGGTCACATAATCACTGGAGATAGACTATCAGTTGACCCGGAGAAGATCGCCACAGTGGAGACGTGGCCTACCCCTACATCAGTTATGAAGGTTAGGAGTTTTCTCGTACTTGCCAGATATTATCAGAGGTTCATGAAAAACTTCTCGAGTATTACTGCACCTATGACACGGTTGACGCATAAAGGCGAGGAGTTTATCTGGACTGAGGAGTGTTAGACGGCTTTCGATAAGCTGAAGAAGCGTCTGACGACAATACTTATCTTGATATTTCCTTCTGGATCTGGAGGATTTATGGTGTATAACGATGCGTTTGGGAGCGGACTAGGATGTGTACTGATGCAGCATGGTAAGGTGATAGCTTACGCATCGAGACAGCCGAGGGTTCATGAGAAGAATTACCCAACACATGATCTAGAGCTAGCTAAGGTAATATTTACACTAAAGCTATGGTGGCACTACCTTTATGGAGAGCGGGTTGAGATTTATATAGATCATAAATGTTTAAAGTATGTTTACACTCAGAAGGAGCTCAACATGAGATAGAGGCGTTGGCCAGAGTTGATGACAGACTATGATATTGAGTTACAGTACTACCCTGGCAAGACGAATATTGTAGCAGACGCCTTAAGCAGGAAGTCCATAGCATACTTTTTGATAACTCAGCGATAATTGTTAGAGGATCTTCAGGAGCTCGGGATAGAGGTTGTATTGCCAGGCATGGATGGACAGTTAGCCAGTCTAGAAGTTCAGTCTACATTGGTTGAGAGGATCAAGGTAGCCTTGCCTACCGATGCGAGATTCCGGTGACTGCGAGAGAGGACGGAGGCTGGCATGCATACGGGACTCCGGATTTACGAAGACAGAATATTGAGGTATGGAGATCGTCTATATGTTTCGAGTGGCGAGCTACGTCAGGAGTTGATGACCGAGACCTATAGTTCAATTTATTCTATTCATCCCGGGGGTACAAAGATGTACCAAAATTTAAGACAACACTACTGGTGGTATGGGATGAAGAGGGAGATTGCGAGATTCATGGCAAGATGTTTGGTCTGTCAGCAAGTCCAGGCCGAACATCAGAGGACTGCAGGACTATTGCAGCCGCTTCCCATTCCTGGGTAGAAGTGGGAGCACATTACCATAGACTTTGTCATGGGATTTTCGAGGACCACTAGTGGGAAGTATGCAGTCTGGGTTATCGTGGACTGACTCACCAAGTTGGAGCATTTCTTGCCCTTCAGCGTTGGGCAGTCCACGAAGATATTGGTTGACATGTACTTGAGGCAGATAGTACGACTACATGGAGTTCCTGTCAGCATTGTATCGGATCATAATTCCAGATTTATGTTATATTTCTGGTGGAGTATGCAGGAGAGTCTAGGAACTCATCTCAAGTTCAGCACTGTATATCATCCATAGACTGATGGTCAGTCAGAGCATATGATTCAGATACTAGAGGATATGTTGAGAGCGTGCATGATCGCCTTTAGTGGATCTTGGGAGGAGCATATACACTTGGTCAAATTATCCTACAACAACAGCTACCAAGCAAGCATATAGATGGCACCTTATGAGGCACTGTACGACAAGAAGTTTAGGTCGCCGATATATTGGAGTGATGTGGAAGAGCGTCAGATACTTGGTCTAGAGTTGGTGATACAGACAGTAGAGAAAGTAAAGCAGATTTAGAGTCACCTACGCGTAGCACAGGACGGGCAGAAGCATTAGGCAGATGCACACCGCAGACCTTTGGAATTCAAGGAAGGTGATCATGCGTGTTTGAAGATATCGCCTACTTGCAGCACCATCAGATTTTGGGGAAGAGACAAGTTGAGTCCGAAGTACATCGAACCTTTTGACATCTTAGAGAGAGTTGGCAAAGAATATTATCGTCTTGCATTGCCTCCGTCATTAGAAGGCGTGTATGACATATTTCACGTATCATAGTAGAGAAGATACGTGGTAGACCCTAGCCACATGCTCAATCATTCAGAGATTACAATCAGGCTCAGTTTATCATATGTGGAGCAGCCAGTAGGGATACTCGATCGCAGCGAGAAGGTTTTGAGGGGACAGACTATTCGACTGGTCAGGGTTGCATGGAAGGCATCATTCATCGGACGAGTCTACCTGGGAGCGCGAGGATTCCATTAGACAGCGGTTTTCACAATTATTTGAGGACCGGGGTATGAATTTATGTACTGTATTTCATTTATCGGTTAACTTATTAATTCTCGCAACTCTTATTCGTGCTTTACTTTTAATTTCGGGAACAAAATTCTTCTAAGTTGGGAAGGATGTAAACCCCCTCAAAACCTTTAGGTAGATTTTGTATGGTGAGAATTTTGGTTTAGCCTCAGGTTGATTAAGGATTAGAAATTAGGATTTTGTAGACTAGTTCCTTAATTTTAACTCTTGGTGCACCTTACCATTTCTACAATAATTGGATCACAACAATAGCCCTTACTTTCTAATAAATCTTTGTACTCTTAACCTGACAAGCCAACCTAGGCAATGGATATTTATGTCACTCAAAAACATACTCCTTTGTGCTCTATTTTAATTGCACAACTTCCCAGTTACAAAAATTAATTCTTTAATCCTATGCCTTGTACCTATGTCGTTGCCATCGACTTGGGGACACAAAATCAACCTGTTTCGCCTAACCAATTAAAGGGTCCAAGACTGACACTAAGCCTACACCATCCATGATATTTGTGTCACTCCCAATTGAGATCCCATGTACTCCCATTTTATTTAAGAGCATCTATGGCACATTATTTAATTAAATTGGGGAAACCAACTTAACCTATCCCCAACTTAACCCAACACCCATTCATGAGGCTCATACAAAACACCCAACATCCTTCGATCCTACAAAACACCAAACACCAACTTTCCACATCAAATCTTCACTTTTTTTTCTTCATGTGTAAACACCCAAATATCAAGGGACTAAAATACAAAGAGGTTGTAGGTGTCACCCTCCTAATGGTGCAAACCAAATAAAGAAACTTCCCCCATCCTCATGTGACCGGTCATCTCACACTCTCTCTCCCCTTGCATAGTTTTTTCCATGTAAAATTGTAGCCCTTGATTCAAATCCCCCTATCATCACCACACATTCCCTCTATATTAACACACACACACCCCTCCCAATGTGGCCGGCCCTAATCCCAAGAGAAGACCTAAAAATTCATACCACACTCTCTCTCCTTCCCTCCCCATCAACTCAACCAAAATCCCCTCTATCTTTTCTCTTCTTCTTCTTCTTCATTCTTCAACACCACTGTCGGACCACCACCTCTTCCGGCCAACACCACCACTTCTCCTACTGTCACCATCACCGTCACCTTTGAACCCCACGACCTCAACGTTAACTTCTTCCAGGCTCGATCGGTTGGTGCAAACCTCACTTGCCATGGAGCTAGCTCAACCTCTCCACGATAACCAAGTTTCTGACTCCTTTCTAACTTTTCAGTCGCTGCACTTCCACCGTCGGAGCATATTCGCCTGGCGTTGACGACCAGTAGGTCGTGCACTATGCCATCGCCCCGGCACTCGACGTCAGTCCCCATTGCCCTACCAGCCGACCCAAGGTTTCTCTTTTGCAGCTCATCCAGTGACCGTTGCTTATCAGCGCGGTGGCCCATCTCGCAGATAGAGAATCGATGGGTCACACAAGTGTGCTCGGGCCGTTCATCGTTCATACAGGCAGATCCCAGACCGCCAACATCAGACCCTGCAGTGTGTAGTGCATCGAGCGTGGTCGAGATGCTGTGCATGGTCGTTACCTTCGCACTATCATTTCAGAGTGGAGCCGACCGCATGAACCTGCGGACCAACGATCGAGCAACTGAGTGTCCCTGTCGTATGATGTCACCACTGCATCCATCTCCTCAAACGCGAGTTGTCGGAGTTCTTCGACCAAGCGATATGAAGCTTATGGAAGCGTACACACGGATACCCCTGGGTTCCCGACCGAGTCGTTGTACCACAGTCTAGCGCTGTCGATGCTTTGACCGCTCTGAACCATGCTGTGACCCAGTCTATCGTCAACGATCGAGCTCGTCCATACAAGGAGTTCCCATTTGATTTCAGAGGAAGTTCAACAGGGTTAATTTGGTATTTTGGGATCCTCAGACTTGGACGTTGTATCAGAGCTCCGCCTTCAGCATCCGGATCCAGACAAGTGTACCTTGCCACTCTGTAACTCAGTTTCAGATTTATTGTTTATTTTATCTATACATTGTGTGCGCTTTGGATCAAAATTGTTACTTAGCGTCTGGGTCATATCCGGGTGCAGACGTTCATCGGTAACATCTAGTATCGATTGTTAGATGTTTCTCGATACCTTGATGTACCTACTTGGTTACATCGGAATCCTAGGACACATTCAAACACTGTCATCATACTAGACTTTCTGTATCCTGATAGTGTCAGCATGACCAGAATCTGTGATGACTATAGGATCATGACCGTTGCTAGTTACTTCAGTATGATGAAACTGTTAGATAGAGGTTCAGGTTCAGCGAGCAGCAGATGCGTCTCGTTGACCGCATTGGGAGGAAAAGACAGTTACTAGACTCTTGGGCTACTTCGCATGCGCTGTATGTATATATCCTTATTTACATAGAGATCCTGTATCCAGAGTCGTAATATTACCCGTGTGACTCTGTGCTCGAAGCTACGAATTTATATTTGGAAAACCCACGTGTCGAACATTGTCTTCAAGTTGTGTCTCACTTAGGTGGTTATTCTATATTACACCGGCGTATCACATATTTCCTTTCTGTTTTACTATGGCATGCTATTTTTGTACTTTGTTACGTCCCTCTGAGGACCTGGTCCCCTGTCAGATTGTACGGTCGATCGCTGGCGGGAAGCTGGAGCTGCTGATGAGTATTATACCGGTATACAGATATTGTTACTCGATATTTGTATCACTTTTTTATTGTTCAGCTATTATGATCTTTGCTTATTTTCTGCTAGTATAGCCCAGTATTTGTAGACTCATATTATTTTCTTCGAGTCTATTCAGACGAGTATAGTATGGGGGTACAAACCATGATACATGTTGTCCCTTCTTTATTACATATCCTTGTGGATTGAGACATAAACATGTATACCGTGTTATCTAGATAGTGACCTTCATTTACAGCTTATACGTATTGTAGTCGGACTGGAGTCCCCTTGGTACATAGCTGGCCATTGCCACGTGGCCTAGTCCTGTGTATTCTGGGACTAGGGCTTGACACATCTAATTGTTGTAAGGAAAATATCTCAACATATTATTTTAGGAAATAATTTCCTGGAAAAACTCATGCCTATTAATGAGATAAAAAAAGAAGGAATTACTACAAGTTATAAATACAAAAGAATAACTTTTGAATTTATAACCAATCCAATTATTAAGATTCTCAATGAAGTTACTTTGAAGGAGAATCAAATTAATTTCTTGAAAGAAAAAATTGCTCAGGTTAATATAACCCAGCAATTAAAGCAGTTGAAAATTTAACAGAAAATTAAACAAGTCGAAGAAGACTTTAAGCTACACAACTTGTAGCAATATCCCTAATGCTTTCTGGGATAGGAAACAACAAATAGTTTCTCTTCCATATGAAGAATCCTTTAATGAAAATAATATTCCGACCAAACAAGACCTTGTCAAATGAATCAAGAATATCTTGAATTATGTAAAAAAAAATCCAAGACTCGTTGGATAAGAAATTAATTTGCAAGTCATACTCCCCATAGTGTTGTACACTATTTTATGTAAATAATAATGCCGAGAAAGAAAAAGGGGTTCCAAGACTTGTTATTAATTATAAACCCTTAAATAAGGTTTTAAAATGGATTAGATATCCAATCCCTAATAAAAGGGATCTATTCAATAGAGTAGCTAAAGCAAGAATTTACTCTAAATTCGACCTGAAATCAGGTTATTGAAAAATTCAAATTGATGAAAAGGATAAGTATAAAACTGCTTTTACTGTTCCTTTTGGTCATTATGAATGGAATATAATGTCATTTAGTCTAAAGAATGCGCCTTCAGAGTTTTAAAATATTATGAATAAAATATTCATTCAACATTCTAATTTTATATTATCGTATATCGATGATTTATTGATCTTCTCTAATACTTTAGAAGAGCACTTTAAACACCTTAATGTGTTTAAACACTTAGCTATTAAAAATGACTTAGTAATTTTTGTCCCAAAAATGAAGCTCTTCCAGCAAGAAATAAGATTTTTGGGACATAATATTGTGAATAACACAATAATTCCAATAGATAGAAGTATCGAATTTGCTTCTAAATTTTCAGATAAAATAACTGATAATAAACAGTTACAGCAATTTTTAGGTGCATTGAATTATGTATCTGAATTTTATAAGAACATCGCTAATGATACAAAAAATTTGTATCAAAGATTACGGAAAAATCCTGCTCCGTGGGGTAATACTCACACTGAAGCAGTAAAAATATTTAAGCAAAAGGTAAAAAATTTATCTTGCTTACACTTAGCGAATGTTGAGTGGTTTAAAATTGTTAAAACCGATGCCAGTAATATTGGTTATGGTGGAATAATAAAACAACTTAATCCTGACACTAATAAGGAAGTGTTAGTGAGATATCATTCGGATAAATGGAATGATACTCAAATTAATTATTCTACTATTAAGAAAGAAATACTTTCTATCATTCAATGTATTCATAAAATTTAAGATAATTTACTTAATAAATAAAAACTACGCATTGATTATAGTTCTACTAAGACTGTCTTAGAGAAATATGTTAAAAATTTAGCATCTAAGAAAATATTTGCTAGAGGACAAGCTGAATTAGCCATCTTTGATTTTAAAATTGAATATATTAAAGGAACTGACAATTCACTTTCTGATTTTCTTACTCGTGAATTTTTACAGGACCATGAATAAGAAGGATAAGGGAAAGCAATCATGGGTTCCTAGACCCATGACCTCTGGCTCCAATGAGCCAAGACATTATTCCAAGAAAATTGTTCTTGAAAAAGCAGCGAAGACCTCTAATAGAGGAATTCAGATTCAAGACTTTGAGAGAACCAATGTTTCTTCATACAAGCAGGCAGTTGAGATTGAAATAATTTTCAACCAAAATAATTATTCTGAAAAAATTCTACAATTGAAAAAATCTGATATTCCAATGATGGATGATCCATGGAAATTGAAAGATAAATATTTGGAAGCTAATATATTTTTGGTGCAGGGTAAGGACCGCAATGTCTACGAAGGTATCCTGTTAACAACTAAGTTAGTTGAGATAGAACATTTCTATCAGAAAACCAATGATCTTCGTAGTGACGTTAATTACGGCAAAATTATTATTCGTCACATTATTACTCCTCAATCATGGGGACTTCATCCCAATATAACTAAACAATTAGTTCACCATGATAAAGGCATCGATGTGTCTTATTCTTACTGGAATTATATTGATACTTTTACCAAAGTATTCTACTTTGACAATAGTAAGTAGAATCACTCATGGTTTATTAGAATTTGTCCTGAAATTCTAAAACAAAAAATTTCTTCTTGGTTTATTCGTTGGTGGTTACAATTTGGTGCTACCTTGAAAATTTTACCACCATCTCTCCAAAATTATTTGCTACTTGGGCTCAATCTTACTCTCTATGTTAGAATGCTGACATAATTTTTAAGGGGGAGAGTACAATATTTTTTTTTATCCATTTTAAAATTCTATATATTTTTAAATGGATAATTAAATGTGAATATAATAATAATAGCTTTTCAATCTTGGCCAGAAAATTTCTGATCAAATGGTGGAATCGCGTTGACGAGAAAGAGAAGGTACAAATAGTACAAATATCTATCAAGAAAAATGAGGTCCTTGTAGAAGATGAATTACAGAGAAAAATAATGGAAAACCCTCTGAAAAAAATTAAAGTAGTCACTAAGATGGAAAATTTCTCGAATTACTAAGGAATAATTGAAGAAGAAATGTCTTCAGTATATGCAACTTAATTTGAATCAATTTTTGAGACATACAATTACTCTGTTAGCTTTACCAGGTCAGACAGAATGGTAGAAAATAATATTGAAGAACATTCTGAAACTTTCTTCAAGAGAATGCATCATAGAGTCACTACTCAACAATCGGATGAAGATAATGATGATGAAGAGATACAATAAATCATTGAACCTGCCAGAATGCACGTGGCAGCTTGTTACTTTACTTTATGAAAAGAGAAATCTCTTTACTATTATGGCAGACAATGGTGGACCATACTCTCACAACTTTCGGTGCAGATGCTCCACTCCGTGTAAAGGACGAATAAAGTAAAGTTGATTTGATGAGCACTTACCACTTTTTTTGCTCAGAAGATAAAAAAAAATGTGACTTGCACCTGCTAGTCACCCGGTTAGCCAATGCAGACAGATTGTATTATAAATAGAGCCTCTGTCTCTGTGTGATGCAGGCTTTTTGTTTGAAGTTTTTCTAAGTGTGTAATTTCCTTTGAAGCTTGTACTACTTATTATCGATTAATAAAAATTTTAAAATTTCGCATAAAAGAGTTTTCTCTCATCCGCTATGCAAGAGCTCTTATCCTGGTCTCTCCCTTTGGAGGTTTTTTCTTTGGTATCAGAGCCATGTTGTTGGCTCAAGGCTGAGGTAATTCTACTTTCTCACAAGCATGTAATTTTAATGATGTAAATTATTATTTTCTTGTTATTTCTCTGTTATAGTTATTATTATTGATAAAGCTATTACCTTAGTTAACCACGATAGAGTTAGGATCTATCAAAGCGATGTGTCTTACACTTAGTAGGACGACACCAAAGTCGCGTAGCCTTATTTTGTCGTGAGGGCAGTTGATGGCATAAATCGTTGACAGCTGTACTAGACATTTACTATCGTTAGATCTATCCGAAACTATTGGATTAGTTTACTAAGATAATTGAGTTCTAATAATAATTACTAATAGGTCATTATTCATGCAAGTGAGTGAAGTAGAACCTCAACATGCTGATGAATCAAGCATTAGCAATTGGTTCTAATAAAAAAGCCCTTAATAAGGGTAAGGCAATCATGAATTCTCAGAATTATAAGTATCCCTCTGAATTAGAGAAATTTAATAAATAGACTATTCCAAAAGTAAAGCCAAATTTTTTTTTACCAAATTGGTACTTTTGACTTTAGATCATCCATTGCTATCAAAACAATGGAAAGAACTGTATCTGTAAATAATACAGAACATGCACTTAAATTACTAAGCGAATATGATATTGGGCATGCACGTGATGCCTATAATTATGTCCATATTAGATTAATACAGGTTGCATTCAAACCTTTAACACTACTAGAGTTAAATGCATCAATTATGATATCTCTTAGAGATGCAAGATGTTAAGATTGGAACAAATCCCTAATGGGAGTAATGCAGACTAGTCTATGCCTATATATATATATATATATATATATATATATATATATATATATATATATATATATACGCGCTAGGCGAGGCGAAGCGACAGCCTACCTGCCTCGCCTAGGTGCCCGTCTAGGCCACATATGCAATTTTGCACAAAAAAAAAAGGCAGAAGCAGCAACAATAAGCAATATTATAGAAAAAAAGCAGCAACAGTATAAGAAGGAGTAGCAGCAGCAACAACTCAAAAAAAAAAGCAACAACAGGTGCATAAGAAGCAGCAGACAGAAACCAAAAAGAAAAGAAAGCAACAACAGCATAAGAAGCAGCAACAACAACAACATCAACCAAAAACAAAAAAAGAGCATCATCAAAAAGAAAATTAAAAACATCAGTACTAAATCCTCTAAGAAGAAGAAGTACCAAAACTCCATTAAAAAAATGAAGAAGAAGAAGAAGAGGATGAAGAAGAAGGAGAAGAAGAAGAAAAAGAATAATACCCGGGGGTGGCAGGAGCAGCCGGATGTGAGTCTTTTCTCTTTTCTTTTTTTCTTTGTTTTTTTCTTCTTTTTTTGTGCAGCAACAGCAACAATCGGCTCTGGAGCAGCATTTTCTTCTTTTTTTCTCCTTTTTTAGCCTAGGCGTCTACCCTCACTTCCTCTGGGCGACCTTAGGCGTCCATCTAGGCACCCGTCGCCAAACACATTTTTTTTTCCCAAGTCGATGCGCCATGTCCTCAACCTGGACGCCTAGGCCGCCTAGACTCGCCTAAGCGTCGCCTGTAACAACGTAGTATATATATATATATATATATATATATATATATATATATAATTTTTTGAAGCAGGTATTCTGGAATAGATCTAAGTTGTAGTTATTGTTGAGCAATAAAATTTATCTTTCTCAAACAAAAATATATATATATATATATATATATATATATTCGTAAACTAGCATTATCATCTTTCTCGATCATGAGTTCATAGTATTCTTCCTTACTTACACGTAGATTAATTATTAGCTGATTGAGTGTTATAGGTTCGAATATGAGATTGGACTGAGTTGTTTGTTCTTGGATTCTTCAACCGGAAGAAAAGAAATTTGTTTAATCCGTTTGGGGGAGGTGTTTACTGAGGAAATGGAATATCAATCATTGATTATTAGAATGTGATCACTTATGAGATGCATGGAACCAACATATAAAAATGCTGAAATATTAGTGTTAGGATAAAGTTTTATATAGCTGATATATTTGTAAACTATGGTCATGGACGGTGGCATATATATAAGATTGGGGCCGTCGTTCCCATGAAATTCTTTTTACAGATTGTTTTTTAAAATTATTCTTATTTATTCTTTAAATTAGTATTAATTTTCTTAAATTTTTAAAAAAATTTATTTAATATTCTATTTTTTTTGAAATTTTTTTTACAACTAAAAAAAAAAAAAAATAGAAGACTTAATTCAAATTTATGTTATAGAATTTTTGTTCCTAAAAAATATAATGACTAGTTCCGTCGGTGAAGTCTACGGCATAAATGATATTAAAAATAAAAGTCTGCATCTCTTAAAATGCAATCTAGGGTTCATGATTCATGCATCATCATTATTTTATTCGTTGTCTTGTGGCAACCAACCCCAAGCTCAATAAAATAGTCAATTAGTGGAAAAGATTTCTAAACATTATAATGGGCGATATATATATATTTTTATTTCCAGACAGTAGAGATATCGTTCTCAAATATTAAATGGTGTCCACGTATAAATAAAATAGGTCAGGCTGTACACACCATATTCTCTATTTAACACATTCTAAATGTTAAACACATATAAATTTAACTAATTAAAAATTATCAAAATTCTAAACACATCCTACTACATTACCATTTTATCCTCGCCGTCTGCTCCCACGCCGCCGAGACAGGATCGCGGGGACGCAGCAAGCGGACGGAGGTACGGGAACGTCCGAACGGGCACGCAGGGACATCCGGGCGAGCCGCGCACACGGGAGGCGGCGTGGGACGGAGGCACGAGTGCGAAGGTGCTGCACACAGCGCGCGGGTCAGGGGAGGACGGTACGCGGCTGGGGAGGGAGGGGGTGTGCGCGGGCAGGCGCAGGCGACGAGGTGGCGAGGGGGGGGGGGGGGGTTCGTCGGGGACGGCCAGAGAAGGAGGGAAGGGTGAGGGTGGGGGAGCGGGGTTCGTCGGTGACCGGCCGAAAAATAGATAATAATATCTTTTAATATATATTTACTTTTTATTTAATTTAATATAGGATGTGTTAAGTAGAGGATGGAATTTTGCAAGCTATAACCCAAATAAAATATTTGAGTTTTAAGTAGTTCATAGGATTTTGCAAGCTAATTTTTTTGAAAAGCTAATAAATTATTCTAATTGCAATCCAACTATGTTCGGACATTTTTTCGGCACCTTAATTTTTTTTGGTACCACCTCAAAAGAATATTTGATAATAAAGTATTTAAATTACGTTTTTGTACTACAAGATATTTTTAAAATAGTTTCGATGTGCTATAAAATTAACGAAAGGTGTTTCAAAAGAACAATTTATAATGGTAACATATCAAAAATATTCGAACGCTATAACTTAGAGTGACACTATAATAATTTAGCCACAACAAAATTAAGGCAAGAGAACCGAATCACTTTTCAAGTAGGAAAAAAGAAGAATAAGTAAAACCAACATAATCCAAACCAAATTTGAATTCCCATAAGCGCCAGGTTAGAAACAGAAACAATCCTTGCTTCTGTCCAAGTTAAGAATTGAGATGTGAAGAACATTACATCATATTGCTTAAGAAGTTTCAATACGAGAAGTAGGAGTTCAAACAAAAAACATATCATAGAAATAAAAACCATTGTCACACCTATTACAAATTTCTGAAAATTTTGGAAGCCATTTCTGATTAAGATGCAAAAGATTAAAAAAAAAAAAATTGCAAGTCATTGTTGACTGATGGAACCATATATAATGCAAAAAAAGAAAAGAAAAAGTAAATTAATAAAAATGATGACATCAAGGATTGAACCATGAAGCACTTAAATGCAAATCTTACATAGTAACCATTATCCTATAATTATTTTGTGGTAAAAGATGCTCATGGGTTCTATTTTCAATACAAAATTATTAGTATACGAGGCTGATTTTTTTGAACCTTTCTGTTTCGTAGGTCATGAACAATCGTTCTGGCTGTCCTGGGACATGACCGTTCATGTACGGTGCCTATCACGCTGGGGGTCTCGATCTTTTAAACCCTCTAGTGTACAATATAAATTTTATAGTCTGCTTTTAGTGCATGAAACATGATTCTGAACGGGAGAAAAAGCAGAATAACGTCAGAGCTGGTGGAGTGTCATTTTCTTATAAAGGACTAGATTGATACGTAATTTAAATTTCAAGAGAAATAAGACAAAAAATTGCTGGAAGAATTTATTGTCTTTAATCTCGACGATTGACTCGAAAACGAAGATACAAATACGAGAAAGACAAATCGAATAAACAATATTGAAGACCTCGAGTGTTGGAGTGAGTGGGGTTCCTAACCTATGTGAAAAATATTTCGGAGTAGCATTGAGTATTTCTACATATAATAGGAATACCTCAGTTTATTTGGATTGGATATTCCTAAATATATTAGAAATATCTCAATGGATTTGGATTGGATATTCCTACATATAATAGGAATATGTCAATGAATTTGAATTTGGATTTGGATTGTATATTCCTATTTATAATAGGAATGTTAGTTGTGGGTTTGAGGCTATATATAGGGTCTCCTGGCCCTAAAATATATCTCTTTCTCTAAAAAAAAAAACAACAACAAGGAGAGAAATGGGGCAAGAGTGTCATTGCAACATTGGAGAGGAGAAAGAAGGATTGGAGACTGTTTCGAAGAAGTAGTTCAGTTTCGGGTATTTCTCATTGTCTTTCTTCTTCGTGGTTATAATCTATTTTCTGTTCCAAAAGAGTTGTAATGATCCGTTTGGATCGGTGAGAAGTTTGTAAGGAGTAGGTGTATTTCTTATTCCATTAGTGGAGACTTTTCAGGGTTGGACTCCGATCATCCCGTGGTTTTTTCCGCAAGGATTTTCCACGTCAAAAATCTGTGTCTGCGATTTGTGTTTGTCGTTTTTTGGTTTGTGCGTTTTGCTCGGTTCTCTCGCAGGTACTCTCTGGTTTGGGGAACGGTTTTCGCACTTTCGTTCCCAACAAAGTGGTATCGGAGTTAGGTTCTGGAATTTCATAAGGGTGTCAGGAGTTGACAGGCAAACCAGGGAGGAGAGATGAACGCGAAGCCGGTGCGCATGGTAAACCTGAACGGTACCAACTATCATTACTGGAGGAGCACGATGAAGGATCTGCTATTTGTTAAGAAGCTGCATCTGCCGGTATTTGCTTCTGAGAGGCCCAGTGACAAATCCGAAGAGGACTGGAATTTCGAGCATATACAGGTATGTGGGTACATCAGGCAGTTCATTGACGAGAACGTGTACAACCACGTTGCCAGTATTGAGCACGCGATGACACTGTGAGATAAGCTGGAATCTATATATGCAAAAAAGACCAGAGTAAATAAATTATTCCTGATCCGTATGATGGATCTGCGGTACAAAGATAGGGCGTCTATTACGGATCACTTTAGTGAGTTCCAGGGCGTGGTTGACTAGCTATCCTCGAAGGGAGTTAAGTTCAACGATGAGGTTCAGGGACTATGGTTGTTATGTACATTGCCAGACTCGTAGGAGACCGTACAGGTGTTATGATCTCTTCTGCTCTGGAAGGCGTGGTCAGTTTAGAGTTTGCCAAGAGTGGGGTACTGAATGAAGAGATGTAGAAACATTCTCAGAGAACTTCATCCACATCCCACTCAGAGGCACTTGTTTCAGAGAGCCGTGGAAGAAGTAAAAGCAGGGGTCCAGGTGGTGGCAGAGACAAAAGCAGGAGAAGGTCCAAGGGTCGGTACGAAGACTCGCAGTGTTACCATTGTGACAAGAAGGGCCACATCAAGCGAAATTGTTTCTCTTAGAAGAGAGAGAAGAAGGACGACAAGGGGAAGCAAAGTGAGAACACTACAACGCCGACTTCGACACATGGAGGCGACGTGATCATTGTAGGTAATGAGGTAGTTATGAACCTCGCATGTGATGACAACTCTTGGTTGGTGGACTCAGGTGCTTCAGCGCACGTATCTCACAATAGGGCACTATTTGCTACATACAAAATAGGCGACTGTAGAGTGTTGAAGATAGGTAATGGAGATGTGTCGAAGGCGGTTGCCATTGGATATGTGCATTTGAGGACAAAGATATGTACGGTTTTTTATCTCAAATATGTCCGTCATGTCCCTGATATCCGTTTCAACCTGGTATCGGTTGGAAGGTTAGATGACGAGGGTTTTTTCAGTCTCTTCGAAAATAATCAGTAGGAGCTTTCCAGAGGTTCAATGGTGATTGCCAGTGGAAGCAAGAGGTCCAGACTCTACTATATAGAAGGGAATGCACAGGGGGCACAAGAGGTTAATGCAGCTACTGATGCGTCTACTGAGTTATGGCACAAGCGGCTCAGCCATATCAACGAGAAGGGGATGAGCTACTTGGTGAACAGAAAGGTGATTCCAGGACTAAAGTCTACAAAGTTGGAGAAGTTCACGCACTGTTTGGCGGGGAAGCAAAATATGGTGTCTTTCTAAAGTCACCCAAGTTCAACGAAGCCGTCGTTGCTCGAGTTTATTCACTCGGATGCCTGCGATCCTATAAAGGTAAAATCTATTGGTGGTGCTTCTTATTTTGTAACATTTATTGATGACTGTTCCAGGAAGGTTTGGGTCTATACCTTAAAGACCAAGGATCAGGTGCTGCCCACTTTCAAGGAGTTTCATGCCTCGGTTGAAAGGGAGACGAGCAAGAAGATGCTTTGTGTTCGGTCGGACAATGGCGACGAGTATATCGGTCTCTTTGATGCTTATTACAGAGAGTAAGGGATACGACACCAGAAGACTCCACCAAAGATACCGCAGCTCAACGGTGTAGCGGAGCGGATGAACAAGATGCTAATAGAGAGGGTGTGGTGTTTGCTGTCAGAATCAAACTTGCCAGGCAGCTATTGGGGTGAGGCACTTTATACAGCTGCTTATGTTATCAATTTATCTCCTAGTGCTCCTTTGCAGGGTGATGTGCCTAACAAAGTATGGTACGGCAAAGAGCCATCATACAATCACTTACGAGTATTTGGTTGTAAGGCCTTCGTGCATGTACCGAAGGACGAGAGATCCAAACTTGAGCCAAATATGAGGCGGTGCGTCTTTGTCGGCTACGGTCGGGATGAGTTTGTCTATAGACTCTACGATCCATTGGGAAGAAAGCTCTACAGAAGCAGGGATGTTGTATTCGTCGAGGATCAGACCATGACCAACACTCAGGATTTCGAGATGCCTTCTGAGGCTGAGGAATTGCATGAGTTAGAGTTATTTTGCTTCGAGCAGTTTCCAGAGGACATCGTAGAGGATCCAGTTATAGGGGAGCCAGTACATGGAGTTGCTTCCAACTGTGATCATCAGCCTGCTGATGGTGGTCAGAGTGACCCTCAAGAGGATGAGCATGCTGAGGAGGCAGTTCCTAGAGGGGAGGAGACTGTAGATATACAGCCAGCACCAGTGGTTCCATTGATGAGGAGCGATAGAGAGTGTCAACCATCTACGAGATACTCACCGGGTGAGTATGTGCTACTGACTGATGGGGAAGAACCCAAAAGTTTCGCAGAGGCTATGGAAGACGAACACAGGTAGGAGTGGATGGAGGCCAAGCAGAAGGAGATGAGTTCCTTGGAGGCCAACTCTACTTATGATCTGATGCAGTTTACCAAAAGGCAAGAAGGCTTTGAAGAATCGATGGTTGTTCAGAATAAAGCAGACAGATGAGGCTACTCGCCCTCAATACAAAGCGAGGCTGGTAGTTAAAGGCTACGGTCAGCGGAAAGGCATAAATTATGATGAGATCTTTTTGCCAGTCGTCAAGCAGTCGTCTATACGGGTGGTGCTAGCATTGGCAACCAGTTTTGACTTAGAGGTCGAGCAAATGGACGTAAAGACGGCAATCCTCCATGGTGATCTTGAGAGAGAGTTGTACATGGAGCAGCCAGAGAAATTCTATGAGAAGGGCAAGTCACATTTGGTATGTCGATCGAGGAAGAGCTTGTATAGTCTAAAACAGGCTTTGAGGCAGTGGTACAGGAAGTTCGAGTCATTTATAGGGAAGCATGGCTATGCACGGATGATGTCGGATCATTATATTTTTATGAGATACTTTGCCGAGGATGATTTCATTATTTGGTTGCTTTATATTGATGACATATTGTTGGTGGATCGGAATGCCACCAGGATAGCAGAGTTGAAGTGCCAACTGGACGCAATATTCTCTATGAAGGATTTGGGCATAACAAAGACTATTCTTGGGATGGAGATCAGCCGAGAGAGAGAGAGTCCAAGCTGCTACACTTATCCCAAAAGAAGTACATTCACCGGGTACTTCAGTGTTTCGGGATGGACGGAACGAAGAAAGTGAGTAACCCCCTTGCAGCTCACTTTAAGTTCACTGAGGAGAGTGTCCATCTACCGAGGACGAGAAGAAAGATATGGAGCGAGTTTCATATGCCTCAGCAGTGGGGAGTCTTATGTATGCTTTGGTATGTATGATGCCAGATATTTCTCACGCAGTCAGTACAGTTAGCAGGTACACTTCCAATCCTAGAAGGGTATATTAAAGTGGGGTTAAGTGGATTCTACGATATCTTTAGGGTACTATCAATTAGAGACTTTCATTTGGTGGTGACGAGCCAAAGTTGGTTGGATATATCGACGCTGATACGACTGGAGATATAGAGACGAGGCGATCGACTTCGGGCTATGTGATAATGTTTGCTGGTTGAGAAGTATCGTGGCAGTCGTATTTACAGAAGTGTGTTGCCTTGTCGACGATAGAGGCAGCATACATTGTGACGACGGAGGCTTGCAAGGAGTTGCTGTGGATGAAGAAGCTGCTGCAGGAAATTGGGCTAAAGCAGGAGCAGTATCCTTTGCTTTGCGATAGTCAAAGTGCTATTCACCTTGTGAAGAACCAGATATTTCATAGCCGGTCCAAGCACATTGATACCCAGTATCATTGGATACGGGATATGGTTGACAAGAAGGAAACGATGCTTCACGACCAGAATAAGTCAAATTAACGACGTCTAGAAACGTCGCTAAATGGCATAAAAATGTCGCTAACAATATTTAGCAACGTAATTAGCGACGTTTCAATGAAGTCGCCTTTAAGCTAGTCGCTGACCGAAAAAATATCGCAAAACGTCGCTATAGCGACATTTTCTAGCGACGCATCTGCGTCGCTATATTAGCGATGTTTAGCGATGCAACGTCACTAAATTAGCTACATATTATGTGTCGCTATATGTCACTAAATATTTTTTATTTAGCGACATTTTATAACACATTTAGCGACGTTATATTGACCTGGCAAATACTGCCATGTCAGTAATTTAGCGACATTCAGCGACGTATTTAGCGACGTACTTAGCTACGTACTTAGCGACATATTTAGTGATAATCAGCGACGTATTTAGCGACGTATATAAACGTCGCTAAACGTCGCTAAAAAAATGAATATAGAAAGGTTTCCAAACCAATCTTCCTGCAGTTTATTAATTCACAATTTATATAAATAGACCCGGAGCAACCCTCCGTTGAATTTTCTGGGTTCGCTGACCCCTTCGGTTGAATACTCAACACCGATAAATTAACAAATATTTAATATGAATAATATAGTAAAATTTGAAGAAAATAAAACATTGGGATTACAAATCGAGTTTGGAGAAAATCTCGTCGTAAAGAATACAATAAATATCCACACAACTGAGTGCAAGAAATAAAGTCTGTAAGGCTCAAAAATAAAGAATATTCATAAATGACCAAATATCATAGGTCAAAACACAAACAACCAGTAAACTATCCTAACTTGGACTACTGCAGATCTGAAGGAGGATGACCACCGGCGCGCATCAGAGATAAGAACAAATCATATTGCTCCCGTGAAATCGATACCAATGTCGATGGAGAAGGCAGCGACGTCGATAAAGTCTATGTCGATGAAGGCGTACCAGGAGGACGTATCTGCTCCAACTCTGCTAGTCGATAGTTGTATGAATCCATGGTAGATAACAGCCTCGTACTGCTATGAACCATTGAATCCTGCATCATCGTCTGCCTCTCGTCCATGGACAGTTGTGATGCCTACAGCTCCATCATGCTATGCTCTATCAACGCTCTAAGATCAGCTGTCATATCCCTGAGCTCCATGATATTGGGCTCGAGCATATCAAATCATGCGATGAGCGTCGCATCGTCCGCCTGCGGCTAGGACAGGGTCTGCTCCTCCATCCTTCGCAGTAACTCATCACGGAGAGACACAATTTGACGATCAACAATCTCCTGGACTCGGGCCGACGCCTGCGAGGGCTGTAGGGAATGCGCACTTGCCGTAGAGGCCCTAGATGACTGTGTCACAATAAGGACACCATAGGATCCCGTACCGTAGTACGTACCCCTCTGGAGACCACCAGCGGCGGTCACCCACAGCTAGTCCGCCGACGGAGCTGGAGAGGGCTGCGAGAAAGTACCAGCCTCTCCCGATGTAGGTGCACTAGCAGTCTCCCGCTCACGCAGCCTAAGATACTCGGCCTAGAAAAGTTTGGATACTCGATAATTGTTAATGTGTCTAAGGTACTTATTACTAACTATATGGATATTTATTTGCATATTTCCTAAGTTATATTAAAATTAACACAAAATAAAGTAATGCTTACATATGTCCGCGAGGCCCTCTCATCAATGAGATTTCTGCCCATTCGATGGGTGGCCAGGAAGACGGTCACCATGTTGGTATCATCACCCCTCCGTACCTGTTAAAAATATATTATTTAGTACTAAAATTAAATATTTTATCCTACTACCATTTTATTGTACTTGTATTAAAATAATATATCTGAAATAAAAAATATACCAAACGACAAAAATGTTCCGTCATCGAAATCTAGCCACCACACTACTTTGTTGCCTTCTACCTAGCCGCCTTGGCCTTCTCAGACCTTTTCTTATACCTCGGATCGTCGAATCTAGCCCTCATCGCAGTCCACTGCTCAGGCATGATCCAACCTTGGATCAATTTTCCTTCGTGATCACGAGCCTTCTAGTCATCGAGAGCATCACGGATCAGCTTGGCGGCAACGGCAGAAAATATTTGTTCGATCAACTCGGTCTGGTGCAGTGGATAGAAATACGTTTGCTACAAGAAGTAATTTAGTAAGTTATATAATATGCATAAATTAGATGATTGATATAATATACTTTTATCTTAAAGTGTACAAACCAGAATACCTTTCTCTTATTCGGAGTATCAGAGTAGTTGATCCAAGGTACACCATAATTGTACCTCAGAAAGGGGCCCAGGCATCTCTGTACCGACGAGGGACGATATCTATACAGAGATAATTATTTTTATCGAAAAAGTGAATATATGATAAATAAATAAATACACGATATATATGATGCTAAACCAACTAATTGACTTACTTTGTACCGTCAGCCCAAATCTCCGTCCTCGTCTCGTCCGAAGGTGCGCATGGAGGATCTAGCTGATGCTGGGGCGACGTCGGCTCAACCTTTGCCATATGCTCATCTGTCCCCATGGTTTCGTCAGCAGGAGGAATGCTGGACGAGGGAGTAGTCTCAAGCCTGGAACTACTCATCCCAGGAGTGCTGCCATGTAACGTCGTCACAGTCAGAGATGTGACTGATTGATATACTGGAGTACTTGGCGCCGAGGATCCAGAACCAACAGTAGGCAGTACCGGTGGAGCACTTCGTCTACCTCGGGACCTGCCGAATGCTCCGCGTCGTCCTGTCATGCCTGATAACAACATATGATAATGGAAAAAATAAACAAATATATAATATATTCTACAGTTAAAATGTTATGCAAATCTTTCAGTATTAATAGAATTATATAGTAAATAACTAGTAGTGTCACAAGTCTAAATGGATAATAGCTTCTACAGTCAAAATATAATACATGTCTTGATCAAAATAGTACATTCTATAGTCAAAATATAGTACATTCTACAGTCAAAATATTTTATTTTCAATCATCTTCATAAAATTTATCTTGTTCGCCTTTCTCGTCCTCATCTTTCTCCTCATCTTCACTTTCATTTACTTTATCTTCATCTTCGTCTTTCTCTTCGGATAATTCTACCTCTTTTACATTATTAGTCATGTAATAAGTAACTTCTGTTGAGTCCATATCTACAATATTTGTTACAAGAGGTAGCTCGTCCTCCTGATAAGCTATTTCGTCAACGTTAAATGTATTTCTAGCTTTAGTCTTGCATACTGTCCATAAATTTGACCTCGTTATCCTCCGTCTAGGATAATTTGTGAAGTACACGAGCTGAACCTGACTTGATAGGACAAATGGTTTGTAGTCTTGATATCTACGCTTGTAGTTTATATCTACAAGACCATGCTTGTCAATTTTCCAACCTTGATCTTGAATCGGATCAAACTATTCACACTTGAATATCACGATCGACGCAGGTTCTATGCCATAATTATATGTCAACTCCATAATCTCTCATAAGATACCAAAGAAATCATTGCCTGGATCGACGTCTTTGTATTTCAAAGATTTAATACACAAACAACTATTTTTCATGGACTCAAGATCCAGAAAGTTGTCTCTGATCGGATTATTTGTTGACTTGAACCTAAACCCATTCACACAGTAACTTGGCCATATTTTAATGGCAGTAATTGGTCCCTTGGATAGAGTTCTAATAGATTCAGTCTTGGGTGTTATTAGACGATCGACCTAAATACCAAAGTAGAGATAGTAAGTTATTAATTATGCAAGTGCATACAAAAAAAGTAATTACCGAGCTTCTTACATATGCGCTTAACCAAGAAGAAAAATGACGTCTTATTTCTTGTTCTACTTCTTCGTTTGTTATATAGGGTCTAACCGACCTCGGCTCGTCATTATATATGTTGAAAAATAACGAAGCAATCGCTGATTAGTAGCATAATATTAGCTTATACTATTACATTGAGATAACGTAAACGTGAACGTATCAATTACTTACTCCTCTAACTTCTCCACTTCATCCTTGTCGCAATTGTGTAATATATATAACTGAGTACCCCTTAGCTCGTCGTCATTCAAATATCTCTTCTTTATTTTTTCTGAAGGCTTTTCGGACGCATTGAATACTTTCAGTATAGCATCATTAGATTCCTGATATCCGTCGTCATTTCTCAGAGCTCTCGTTCTATTAGTAGCAATATGAGGTTTAAAATATGTCGAGCAAAAGTTTATAATCTCTTCGGGAACATAAGCTTCACAAATAGAGCTCTCAACCCGTGCCTTGTTTTTCACCTTTCTCTTTAGGTGATTCAGATGCCGCTCAAATGGGTATATCCACCGATAACCGACAGGACCATAATACGTGTCTCATAGGAAAGATAAATTGGCAAATGTTCCATGGTGTCGAAGAATCCAGGAGGAAACACCTTCTCGAGCTTGTATAATGTTACCGCAATGTCCTTCTCTTGCTTTTTTAGACGATCGACGAGCAACTTAGTAGAAAAAAGATGAAATACCCTCTATGAATTCATCCCGCACACCGCATATGTCATCAGGATGACGATTGTACATCCACGAACGATGACGTAGATAGTAATTCATATCCATTTCTATATACTTCTGCAAAGATAAATAGACATCGTTCAAGTATATACTCATGTGAATATTTGGTAGTGTATATACCTACTCGTCTACACACACATAAGAATATTCAGGAATACCCAATTATGTTATACACCTACTCATCTACACACACATAAGAATACTCAAGAATACAGTACATGCACTGATACACCTAGCCCTAGCACTGATACTTCTTCGTTCAACTATGTATCCTGGATACTCATATTGCAGTGTATCAGTGAGTGTCAACTCTGTATCCTGGATATCCACACTTGACATTTGTTTAGGCCATGACTTTCTAATTGAAAAGTCAAGTCATGGATATCCAGTGTTAATTTTTTTGGGTCCAGGATACATAGTTGACACTCACTGATACACTCTTGGATATCCACACTTGACATGTATGTGTGTGTTCGTGTTCGATAAAATGCTTATAACCTTATCCTCGATATCGTATCATAACCTTTCATATCTATGTGTCATACCCCAGTCCCAAAATATAAGGAATCAGGCCACGTGGCAATAGCCAGCTGTCACATCTCCAAGGATATCCCAATTTAATGGATTCTAGCGAAGAGTGCTACGTTGTCCTAAAATACTAACATATCTAATATCAGTCAACAACAGGTAAAAATAATCTCATCCACAATATAAATAGCAAGAATTACTAAATAAACTGCTGGAAGATAAACACCAGTCTCAAGATATCATAGTACAACCAATAATGTCTGGTGGGGACAAACCCACTACTATGACGAAATAAAGTACTGAAATGATAGATAAAAGATAATGCCTAAGGCATCGGCTGACTAGATAATGATGCTCCCAGTCCTAGGCAGAAGGCCTACCAAGTGATCACGAAAACTCTGACGGTAAAGCCTCTAGCTTCTCATGTAAACCCCCTGATTTTCAAGAGAATTTTAATTATTGGATTTTTACATTTTCTGGAATTTCTGGAATTTTTTGAGAATTTTCTCTAATTAAATTCAGGTTCTTTAATTATTAAAGGATTTTTAACTATTATTAAATAATATTAAAATATTATAAAAATAATATTTTATGGTGTAAAATAAAAAACTAGACATAGGGTAATTTTCTGAGAATTTATTAGACCCCAGATGGATTTTTAAAGTCCTAAAAACTATTTTAAAATTAAACCGAATTGAACCCTAAATAAACCGGGTTTATTTAATCAAACCAAATCAAACTGAACCAAACCGGTTTATTTAAATAAAACTAAATTCCTATCGGTTCGGATCCGGGTCCAACCCAGACCCGACCCATTAACCCGTAACCCGACCCGCATAGGTTTCGGATCGGGCCGGATCCGCTAGGACCCGACCCGTCCACCCGACCCAACCCGCATCTCCTGATCTCCCCCAAACTCGCTCAGCACCCGACAGTTCGCCTCCCTCCGGCCGGCCGTTACGCACCCGCCGCCGCCTGGCCTCCCGTCGCCTCCCCTTCGCCTCCCCGAACCCCCGACCCTTCCGCTCCGGCTCCCCCTCGCCGGTCGACGATCCCCCTCCCTATCTCACCTATATATAAACCCTACCCGCCGGATATCCCAGCCGAGCCCAGCTCCGCCGCAGCCCCAACCCCTCTTCTTCTTCCTCCTCCTTCACTTCCCCCAACTCCGCCAGCAACAGTCGGACGCCGAGCCCCTGTGCCGCCTCCCTGAGCGCCGCCGCCTCCAGCACTCGCCGTCCCCGGCCTCCTTCCGGCCATCTCAGCCGTCGTCGGCCATCAGAAGCCTCAGACACAGTAAACCCTAGGCTGGACACAGTAAATCCTAACTGAGGACACAGCAGGACACGATTCAGCTCAGCCGGACACAGGAACAGTGTTGACACAGGACACAGTGTCGTGTCGGACACGAGTATTCGCTGATTTTCAGGCCCTGTTCAGGTATTCTTAACTTTTTGCTCGTAGCTCGGATTTCGATTCCGTGAATGGTATCGCATAGCCTGCATGACCCTCTCGGTGTCCGGACAAACCGCTCGGGGCATCGCTTCCTGTGATGATCGCACACCGCGATCCAAAAACAGGAAAACCAATGCCCTGATTTACCCGAAACTGAGTACGCCCCGCCAAACGGGACGACTTGGTCGCGTGCAGTCTTCACAGATACGTGCGCGTCGTTGATACGGACGTGTGGGATTTTGCAGAAGCTGATTCGGATGTGAGTGCACACCGGAATCAATGCGTATCCGCAGACACCGCCCAATATCCTACCATTCTGATTCTCGTTGTAACTTAGTGTACACACGTCGGATCGAGACAAAACTTGCGCCATCGGACTCGTAGCAATACGCTGGTCCTGTGAGCCAAGTTTGGTTCGATTCTGAGAACATTGACAAAATTGTGTGTCGTGGGCCCTACAGGCTCCACCCGACGAGCGATTTTGAGAATGGCCCACCGGAATCCAATTCTGGAAGTTCCGTTGGGTTCGCATCAACGTTTCTGACCTGTTGACACTAAGTTGGACTGATTTGGAGACCTTTGACCCTAACGCATTTTTGGTGCAAAGCGGCCCACATTTGGACCCCGCCTTGATCCGGAATTGACATTTTTGCCCTTGTCTCCAAATTGGACTCAAGGACAGGCGTTCCTAGCTGATTGATATGTTCTGGACCTGATGGTGATGTTTGTTTCAGCAGCCGGAGTACTGCCCGTAATACCAGCTGAAGCCCGAGCTATAATTGGAACAGGAAACCCAGACAAGTGTACCTTGCCATAAAATGCAGTTTATTGATTCATTTTGATTCTCTTGCTTTAATTTCTGTGACTGTTGTACTTTTCCTATCAAGTATTTTATACCCAGGACACCTGACACAAAGCATGATACAGAATCTTCCTGATTGTTCCAGGGAGTTTTGTATAGGATATAGATTTCATGACTTGAGCTTATATTTGATCCTGACTAGTTGCATTAGTTTAATCTTGCGTAACATGAACATTGAGAACTGTGACGTGAGATTACATTAGGTGGGGAGATTATTACCATATCAAGGCTGAATATATATTATATTGTGTAATCTGGATGTGTCCTAGTCTCTGACACAGAGCTTTGGCACCTGTACTGGCCCTTCGAGAAAACACTGCTATGGTTTCTTGTCATTGATCCTGTAGTAGTCTCAGTCTGAGTATGAATAATAACTCTCACTTGCATTATCACTTAGCTGGTTTAATTATTTACCCAGATTTGTTTGATAGCAACATCGGCCTGCCACTGTCTTAGACTTAGTAATTTCTTGTGCTTCTCTTGTATTTAACATCTTGGTTGACTTGCATGTTCATTCACTGTATTTTGGCTCGTATTCTTCTGTACCTTGTTACGTCCCACTGAGGACCTGGTTTTGTTCCCCAGATTTAGTAGACGAGATCTACCCTGAGGTGTACGGAACATGGGCACTACTTGGAGCAGTACCTGCACCTGAAGACGAGGTGATTGCTGAGGACTTCTCATGAACAATTGCTTCGCCATGCACAGTATTAATGGAAAATAGAATTTCTTTCCTGTTTAATTAAACTCTTATTTCCTGATTCTGAGAACATTGTAATAGACTTATTATCGGATTGTTCTTCGATCTTATTTTACTTTGTCTGGTTGTAGTTTAATATTTCTTTTGCTGATATTGCTATCTTATATTTGTGGATGAGAATAGTAAAACCCTGACTGATGTAATACAGCTTAGGTATGCCCGATGGATCCATTAAATTGGGTTTGTCCATCGGTGCATACTGCTGGCCATTGCCACGTGTCTATTCCCTCGGTATTTTGGGACTGGGGCGTGACATGGTTTTTTTGTGGTGGCCCATGCAGGTCTACAACTAAAATTGTTCTGTTTCAACTTAGGGACCGAACAGGCCTGCAATAAGAATATGATCAGTTTTTAGGATCTCATCCACTTGCTTGAATCGTTTTTGATATCTGTATCGTATTCAAACTAATTTTGACTTGCATCTTGCCTTGACTCCTATGCGCCTCTTATAGTTTATTGTTGATGCAGAGTAATAGATTCACGAGAAAATGACGGAACTCCAGCAAGAACACCAATAGGTGCTGAAACTAGCTACGGAGAAGATGAAGTGACGCTATTGAGTGGAGATCCCTCGACTCACCGAAGCAGCCAAGCAGATCCACAATCTTCTAGATTTTGGCGTAATAATATTCCACCTCCGCCCCAGTTCACTCCACAGATGCCTGTCTTTCCACCAGGCCAAGCAATGGACGGACAGCAGATGTTCCAAATGTTCTACGCAATGATGCAAGCTCAGCAACAAGTCCAAACTGAGGCCCATCGTCGAGAAGCTGAGTATTTGAGGAACAGTCTAGTAAATGCACTGGAGCAGGCCAACCTACCAGCTAGACGGCAACCGACAGGCTCTATCACTGATTTCCGCCAACTGAAACCCCGTATATTTTCTGGCAAGGAGGGACCAACAAAAGTTCATGAATAGCTCACCAATATTCGGCATCAATTAGAAGCAGCTGAGCTTCCCCAGGAACATTGGATGACTGCCGTCAGAATACAATTGACGGACAATGCTCATCACTGGTGGCTATCCGAGGAGACTAGGCTCGGACCAGACCGAGTTACTTGGGAAGAGTTCTCCAGACTCTTCCAGGAGATGTACATATCGGCTATCGCTCGATCTGAACTTCGGGACAAGTTCAATCGTCTCACTTAGGAAGCTATGACGGTGGAAGAGTACAACGTCGAGTTCATTCGTCTGAGTCGCTTCGCTCCTACCTTGATCCCGACAGAAGTAGAGAAGGCCGAGAAGTTTTTCGACGGACTCAACATCGAACTACAGAAATTGATTAGATCCGTCGCACCAACTTCGTACTCGGACGTCCTTGCTGCAGCTCGACGCATGGAGCACGTCACCAGGAGAGAAACCAGTCTGAAGAGACCTTCCACATCAGTACCAGTCAGAGCAAATAATGGAGAAGCTGCCAAGAAACCTCATATGCATCAAGCACCACAGGGATCTGCATCCAAAATCCTGACTCTTCCTACTTGTTATTACTGCGGCAAGACAGGCCATGTGGAGAAGGAGTGTAGACATAAACACGGACTATGCTTAGGTTGCGGATCCAGACAGCATGCAGTGAGGGACTGTCCTGAGCGTAGAGAAGCACCAAGAGCGAACCAACAAGCTCTACCAGCACCAGGAGGACATCAACCAAGGCCACCCTTGGTACTTCAAGCAGCACCCTACCAGCAAGCTCAGCAACAGCAGAGAGCACCACCTCAAGGACGCGGCCAAGTTTTCGCAATGACTGTGGGAGACGCGCAGAACCATGGAGTTGCTAATGCGAGTAAGTCTTTATAGTTGTTCCGTTTCTAGCATTGCTTTAGTTGTGCCTGCTGGTTCGTGACCCCAGACTTGACCTGATAACCTTAATCTGATAATTTTAACTTGCTAACATTTGATAACCTAGTTTTGAACTTGCTAAATAACCTAGAATTGTTAATCTATTATGTTTTAAAGAATAACCTAGAATATTCTATAACTGATAACCAAATAAGTTTTAAAGGATAAAATTAGTTTTCTAAAATTTTAATTTTTAGATTTCCCACATTTAGGGAATTGCATAAATTCCACTGCTTAGGGAAATAATTTTTCCTATGTGTTCAAGCCCTGAACCTTGATTTTCTTTATTGTATTGTGATTCGAATAAAAATTGGTAACCGTGTCATATCTGTTGACCGGTTATTCTTTGATTGCGAGGACGCAATCCTATTAAGGGGGGTAGATTGTAAACCCCCTGATTTTCAAGAGAATTTTAATTATTGGATTTTTACATTTTCTGGAATTTCTGGAATTTTCTGAGAATTTTTTCTAATTAAATTCAGGTTCTTTAATTATTAAAGGATTTTTAAATGTTATTAAATAATATTAAAATATTATGAAAATAATATTTTATGGTGTAAAATAGAAAACTAGACATAGGGTAATTTTCTGGGAATTTATTGGACCCCAGATGGATTTTTAAAGTCCTAAAAACTATTTTAAAATTAAACCGAATTGAACCCTAAATAAACCGGGTTTATTTAATCAAACCAAATCAAACTGAACCAAACCGGTTTATTTTAATAAAACCAAATTCCTATCGGGTCGGATCCGGGTCCAACCCAGACCCGACCCATTAACCCGTAACCCGACCCGCATAGGTTTCGGATCGGGCCGGATCCGCTAGGACCCGACCCGTCCACCCTACCCGACCCGCATCTCCTGATCTCCCCCAAACCCGCTCAGCACCCGACAGTTTGCCTCCCTCCGGCCGGCCGTTACGCACCCGCCGCCGCTGGCCTCCCGTTGCCTCCCTTTCGCCTCCCCGAACCCCCGACCCTTCTGCTCCGGCTCCCCCTCGCCGGCCGACGATCCCCCTCCCCATCTCACATATATATAAACCCTACCCGCCGGATATCCCAGCCGAGCCCAGCTCCGCCGCAGCCCCAGCCCCTCTTCTTCTTCCTCCTCCTTCACTTCCCCCGACTCCGCCAGCAACAGTCGGACGCCGAGCCCCTGTGCCGCCTCCCTGAGCGCCGTCGCCTCTAGCACTCGCCGTCCCCGGCCTCCTTCCGGCCATCTCATCCGCCGTCGGCCATCAGAAGCCTCAGACACAGTAAACCCTAGGCTGGACACAGTAAACCCTAACTGAGGACACAGCAGGACACGATTCAGCTCAGCCGGACGCAGGAACAGTGTTGACACAGGACACAGTGTCGTATCGGACACGAGTATTCGCTGATTTTCTGGCCCTGTTCAGGTATTCTTAATTTTTTGCTCGTAGCTCGGATTTCGATTCCGTGAATTGTATCGCGTAGCCTGCATGACCCTCTCGGTGTCCAGACAAACCGCTCGGGGCATCGCGTCCTGTGATGATCGCACACCGCGATCCAAAAACAGGAAAACCAACGCCCTGATTTACCCGGAACTGAGTACGCCCCGCCAAACGGGATGACTTGGTCGCGTGTGGTCTTCACAGATACGTGCACGACTTTGATACGGACGTATAGGATTTCGCAGAAGCTGATTCGGATGTGCGTGCACACCGGAATCAATACGTATCCGCAGACACCGTCCAGTATCCTATCATTCTGATTTTTATTGTAACTTAGTGTACACACGTCGGATCGAGACAAAACTTGTGCCATCGGACTCGTAGCAATACGCTGGTCCTGTGAGCCAAGTTTGGTTCGATTCTGAGAACGTTGACAAAATCGCGTGTCGTGGGCCCCACAGGCTCCACCCGACGGGCGATTTTGAGAATGGCCCACCGGAATCCAATTCTGGAAGTTCCGTTGGGTTCGCATCAACGTTCCTGACCTGTTGACACTAAGTTGGACTGATTTGGAGACCTTTGACCCTGACGCATTTTTGGTGCAAAGCGGCCCACATTTGGACCCCACCTTGATCCGGAATTGATATTTTTGTCCTTGTCTCCAAATTGGACTCAAGGACAGGCGTTCCTAGCTGATTGATATGTTCTGGACCTGATGATGATGTTTGTTTCAGCAGCCGGAGTACTGCCCGCAATACCAGCTGAAGCCCGAGCTATAATTGGAACAGGAAACCCAGGCAAGTGTACCTTGCCATAAAATACAGTTTATTGATTCATTTTGATTCTCTTGCTTTAATTTCTGTGACTGTTGTACTTTCCCTATCAAGTATTTTATACCCAGGATACCTGACACAAAGCATGATACAGAATCTTCCTGATTGTTCCAGGGGGTTTTGTATAGGATATAGATTTCATGACTTAAGCTTACATTTGATTCTGACTAGTTGCATTAGTTTAATCTTGCGTAACATGAACATTGAGAACTGTGACGTGAGATTACATTGGGTGGGGAGAGTATTACCATATCAAGGCTGAATATATATTATATTGTGTAATTTGGATGTGTCCTAGTCTCTGACACAGAGCTTTGGCACCTGTACTGGCCCTTCGAGAAAATACTGCTTTGGTTTCTTGTCACTGATCCTGTAGTAGTCTCAGCCTGAGTATGAATAATAACTCTCACTTGCATTATCACTTAGCTGGTTTAATTATTTACCCAGATTTGTTTGATAGCAACATCGACCTGCCACTGTCTTAGACTTAGTAATTTCTTGTGCTTCTCTTGTATTTAACTTCTTGGTTGACTTGCATGTTCATTCACTGTATTTTGGCTTGTATTCTTCTGTACCTTATTACGTCCCGCTGAGGACCTGGTTTTGTTCCCCAGATTTAGTAGACGAGATCTACCCTGAGGTGTACGGAACAGGGGCACTACTTGGAGCAGTACCTGCACCTGAAGACGAGGTGATTGCTGAGGACTTCTCATGAACAATTGCTTCGCTATGTACAGTATTAATGGAAAATAGAATTTCTTTCCTGTTTAATTAAACTCTTATTTCCTGATTCTGAGAATATTGTAACAGACTTATTATCGGATTGTTCTCCGATCTTATTTTACTTTGTCTGGTTGTAGTTTAATATTTCTTTTGCTGATATTGCTATCTTATATTTGTGGATGAGAATAGTAAAACCCTGACTGATGTAATACAGCTTAGGTATGCCCGATGGATCCATTAAATTGGGTTTGTCCATCGGTGCATGCTGCTGGCCATTGCCACGTGTCCATTCCCTCGGTATTTTGGGACTGGGGCATGACATCTCAGCTGTAGTGAACCTTGTCTCTTGTCCTGGGCCGTATACTGTGGGATAATATGCCTCGTCCAAATCTGAAAAGGTACTAGGTCCTCAGAGGGACGTAACAAGAAACATGCCATATATAAATACTGAATAAAATAAATACAATAAGTGGTGTGCTAACCATCTAAGTGAATGCAATATGAGAACAACTTTGGTACGTATGGGTAGGCGTAGGCATAACATCCAACACTCCGAAGAGCGTGGTATCTGTAACGTCCATTATTCCAAAGAATAAGGTATCTGCAATATATATACATCCGTATCACTCCGAAGAGCGCGATGTCTGCAATAAAGGAAGTCACTGGATCCGTGGCTCCTCCGGATACTAGAAATCTAGTGTGTGTATCCCATACGTCTACTAGCTGTCCTCCCCGCCCAATGTAGATACACTAGTCGAATAGTCGACGAGTATACCACATATCTATATGCCAGTCTCTACAAATAAAATAATCCTGAGTTCCATACTAAACGTGATACATGTCACATGCACCAATAGCTAGTCGAGTACGCGGACCCGCATGCCAATATGAATTTATCATCGTGAAACGTGTAAGGGTGTCGGTCTCGGAAGATATCGGAGTATCCTCCCAATGGAATGAGTCTGCTAGTGACTAGGCCAAGTACACTAATCATCGACGCAACCGTCGACTACACCCGAGTCAATCTCGGATGCACACAGTCATATAAAAATAAAGCAACAAGAATCATACAACATATGCAATATTTAAATTAGGCAGTAAATATGGCAAGGTATCTTGCTTGGGTCCTCAAGCTGTGAATGCCAAAAGCCGGTTCCTACAGTGTCTCCTGGCTGGTCCAGTGGACCTAAACACACAATACAATATAGCAAATGCTAACATCAGACACTAAGCAATACATAAATAATTATGACGTTGCTCCTAGATACTGTCGCAGGTTCACGGTGGACCAAATACAGCATCACGTGTGCACGTAGCTAGGGTGTACCCGTGTTCTGTCTTTGGTCAACGTACGTCTTGCGACAATAAATTATCGAGTTATAGGTTGACAACTATTTCTGCTCTCCACGAATACTTGTCCTTGGTTTCTATGTTCAACATACTTGGTTTATGTCCAGGTGTTCAGATGAAATACTGATCCTTGATAACATGTCATGCTTTAGGGAAGTGCATTCATTATTTTCTAATCTAATTATCGTCACGCATACACATATCTCTTATTTCATTTTAAAAGGTTGGTGTCGACATAGGATACGTCGATATGACGACTCAAATAAGAAATCAAACAACGATATTATGCGAGAAGCGAGCGAGGGATTGAGTACCTGGCTGCCTGGACGAGGGTATGCTCGTCCTGGTCGTCTTCCTCGCGGTGGAGCTCCGGCGTCGACCGGCGGGTTAGTCAGCAGCAGCAGTGGCAGCACTGCAGCGAATGCGGCAGCCTTGGCGGCGGCGACTGAGGAGGGTACGGGGTGGCTGACAGGTCATGGAGGAAGGTCGGGGTAGGCCGAACGGTGGTGGTCGGCTGTGCCAGAGGCGGTTCAGAGCGGTCGGGGTCGGGTTGGCTATGGTGGGGATGGTGCTAATGGTGAAAGTCCGGCGGTGCAGGGTATCGATGGTGGTGGTTGGCGTCGAGGAAATAGTGGCAGGCGGCAAGGGGTTGAGGGGTGGCGGCCTAAGGGGGTGGTCCGGTGACGGGGTCCGGTCGGGAAGGGCGGGGTGCTCGGTTAGAGAGGGATCGGCTAGGATTTATAGGGTGGTGATGGTGTTTTAGGTCTTAGGGTTTCTATTGTGAAAGAATGCATATATATATAGGTGATGAAATTTATGGGCTGGCCTCGAGGTTTGGGCCGGCCAGAGTTCATTGGGGCGGGGCTGGTCCACTTGGAAGGGTGCATGTGGGCTTGGGTTAGGTTTGTTTGAGGTAGAATTGGCCTTAATTTAATTAGATTACAAACAATTGCATCTGGTATTTAGGGCAAATTGGGTTTAATAAAAAAGTACACAGGCGTTTGTAACATATGTTTCACAGCTCACTCGTAGTCCAATATTCAGTATCTAAAAGTCACACAAGGTCAGATGGTAGTCTGGCATGTACTCTAGGGGGGTGTGAATTTAATTAGTTTGAGGGTAACTGCTAGTGTAGTGCTCCATACCTCCCAGCTACGGTATGGCGTATTTAAGACCTACGATTTGTGTACATTAATCCTAATTAAAGCCAAATTAACCCTAGTCTCTCGCTTAATCCAAATTAAACCCTAAATTAGTCAAGGGGGTTTACACCATGTGTCCTATAATTTTATTATACGTATCATGAGATGACATGATACAAACATGTGTGTGTTTGTGTCCATGTTAGGGTTAGTGTATGCGTGTTAGTATGTCCTCATGTTTGAGTTTGGGTTAGTGTTAGTGTCCGGATGTGTATGTGTCTCCGAGTTAGGATTAGGATAGGGTTAGTGTCCGTAGCACCGAGATATCCACACACACACACATCTTCACTGCACTATTCATAAGTATGCACTATACAACACCTCACTTGATACCCAAGACTGCATCTAATTAACTCAGATAGGGTTAGGGTCTGTGTCGTATCTCGACTTTGGATTAGGGTCTGTGTCATATCCTTTGTCATGTCAGTGAAGAGAGATAGGGTTAGGGTTAGGGTTTGTGTCATGTCCCGTATCGTGTCAGTGATATATCGTGCCTGTGTCTATGTATGTGTGTGTTGTATCTATGTAAGTGTATGTGTGTCGTGTCTGTATCAGGGTTTATCTGTGACAGTGTGTGTCATATCTGTGTTAGTGTATGTCGTGTCAGTGTCATATTGTGTCTGTATTTGTGAGAGAGAGAGATATAGGGTTAGGGTTTACCTAGAGGAGGAGGAGGAGGAGAAGTTTGAGGTCGTTGGAGGGGAGGAGCCACGCCGAAGGGAGGAGCTGTACGGGAGGGGGCGCTCGGGGGTGGGGAGCCGGAGTAGGGGGGTTATGGAGGAGCCGGGGGGGAGGGATGGGGGGAGGAGGAGGATGCCAGAGGGGGGTACTTCGTCGTAGGGGGTAAGAGGGGCGATTTTTGAAATTTTGGGGAGGAGTTCGACAGAATGGGGAAAAATAAAATCTTGATCCCTATATTAAATTTTTTAGCGACATCATCAATAGACGTCGCTAAACATCATAAATTAAAAAAATTAGCGACGTCATAAATAGATGTCGCTAAACATCGCTAATTAAAAAGTTACTACGTTAGCGACGTAGCTAAAAACATCGCTAAAAATCAAAAAAATCAATGTCGGTAAAGACGTCGCTAAATGTCGCTAAATAAAAAAACTCAGCGACGTTTAGCGACCTTAAAGAAGCTTATAGCGACTACTCTTTTAAAAAACTGAAGTACAGTCGCTAAACGTTGTTATGTGTCGCCAACAACGATGTATAGCAATATATTTTTTGGAGTCACTCAAGTCTTTAATATTAGCGACATTTTATGATATCGTCGCTAAAAACGTCACTATTTCATCATATTTTGGTAGTGTTTGAGAAAGTCCATACAGATAACAACGGAGCAGATATGTTCACAAAGGTTCTACCAAGGAAAAAGTTTGAGTACTGCAGACGGATCATCGTGATGATGACCCCCTCCACATAGTTGTAAAGAGGGAGATTTATTGGAGTGGGTGGGGTTTCCAACCTATTTTAAAAATATCCTGGAGTAGGATTGAGTATTTCTATATATCATAGGAATACTTTAATTTATTTGGATTAGATATTCCTAAATATAATAGGAATATCTCAATGGATTTGGATTGGATATTCCTACATATAATATGAATATGTTAATGGATTTAGATTTGGATTTGGATTGG